>VZRF01000927.1:347792-516134 GCA_013396875.1 Vireo altiloquus
TTTTTACAAATGGTCTTAAATTTTTCAGATTTCCAGCAAATTTTTGGAAACTTCAGTGCTGTTTTAGTGTTTAGTCTCACCTCATTACAGACACACAGAAAATCCAAACCCCAGTCCAAGCTGCTCTGACATTTCACAGCAGTTTTGCCAGTGACTTTATTTTGGTCTCACACATTCTGTGATTTCCAAGATCAAGAGATTCAGAGTTTTCAGCTCGCATTCATTGGGCTCTTCTGAAGATCCCCAAGGTGCCTACAGGTGGCCATTCATACTTCTGGGAATGTCCCAGATGAGCTCCCCTGGATATTAATCCCAGGCTAAGCAGTTCACATTGGATGTGATCTGCCAGCTGGTGGTGAGCAGATCCCTTCACCATGAACCATCTGCACAGCAGTGAGAAATGAGTGATGGAATTGCCTGCTGTAATTCCAGAGCTCGGATGCAGCAAACTGAACACAGTTATATGAATATTATGATCCCGGAACTCTGTTATCTGCTAGGTGCATCCATATCGATAAGTGGTTATTATTCTGTTCTAGCTGGCTGACATTTATGGTTTTCGGGATTTAGACTGGGGTTTTCAGTTCACTTAAATCAGATGTCTGCAAATAAGCATCTGTTATGTTTAAGTTTCCCAAAGCCTTCCTTTCAAACCTGTTATTTTCTCTGAATCAAATGCTTAGCTCAGCAGAGCCTGAAAATGAAAACAAACTCCAAATGGTCTCCACAGGATATTTTGTGGGGGAAAAAAATCTCTTTGAAAAAATAAGAAAAAGCCATGACTGGCAAAAAGTGCATGTATCAATATTTATTATTCATCCAGAGCTTTCTAAAAAAATTGTTAATAGAAAAAAGTTATAGACTGCTAAAATTTCCTGCACAAGTCCTGAATTTTAGTTTAGGTTCTTCAGTAACAGGAGGATAAACGATGTGAGGGAAGACCATGCTACCATGCTTTTCCATTTCCAGATTTTCTGTGAGTTGTGTGGGGGTTGTTCCTGTCTGCTGCAGGTGGGTGATACCTGGTGGTCTTGAAAAAAGATGCTCTAAACTTTCTGCCTCAGTTTTTTGTCCCATTCATTCACTGTTGAGAGCTGGGGAGAAAAATAGTCTGAGGTGATGCTGAAAAAAAATCAAGTGAACCTTTAAAAAAATCCTCAGAGGCACTTTCTCACCCCATGCAGGTGTTGAATTTCATATAATGCCATACATAAAACAACATGGAAGTTTGTTAATGTTTTGAAGGGTTTCTAGAAGAGGATGAAGGAAGAGGTATTTTCATTGAAGCATCACATTTAGTGATGCAAGTTCTGATAGTGAAAGAACAAAGCAAAAAGTTTAAAACAGCTGGAGAGTTCGTGATAAATATTGTTCTATAGTGGATTCCAAGGTTTTCCAAGGCCTTATACCAGATTTGCAGTGGAGAGTGCAGTAATTATCACCAAAGATTTTATTTATTCAGTAAAAAAATTATTTTAGACACATTTTTACCTCTACATTAGATGGAGTAGAAATTGATGATTGATGGGTGCAATCCCAGCAGGCTGAATTGTCAGTCACTGTTTTAGATGGGTTTTAATACAGTGTATTTAAAATTTATTAATTTCCCCTTGAAAATTATTTGAATTTATTTATTTATTAATTATTTTAGAGGCAGATGGGGATTGTCTGTATGAGAAACCAGTCAGGAAAAACCAAGGTGATATCATCATGCAAATAATCAATAGTAGTCACAGTATTAGCAGGGTCTATCGAATTGTCTTTGAGGGCCTTCTCTAATTGTCTCTGCAAACTGAATTAGCAAGATGGTTTCACTAACACTTTTCTTTCTTTAGTGGCAGCTGCCTACCCAATTATATATATTCATTAGCTCTGGTATGATTTCATTAACCAAAGTACAGTAAGTGCCTGTTAAGCAACTTGTGCTTATGTTCCTAGACAAGCAGTGATGCATCTTCTGGTGAGCGTCCTTGCCAGCTCATTGGTCTGGATAAACTGAGTTTTATTTATATTTTCAATTTGTCATTACTCCCGAACGGTACAAGCTGAAAGATAAAATGTAAGGAGGTAATTAAGCTGGTTGCTTTAATTATTTTTTGTTTCAACTGTCCCTCAGAACCACAAACCTGGCTGACCTGGCAAATGAACATTAATGAATGAAGCCACGTAATTAAAACATCTGTCACTGTCCTAGAGGGTCGATTGAAGGCTTGGATTGGCTGTGGAAAACCAAATAAGATGGAGTTAATGTTCTCCTAATCCTTCGCCTGTTGAGGTGACAGTGATGGGTAGCAAACATGCACCAATGAACAGTAATGAAGTCGCTTTTAGATTGGTTCAGCACAGGTTTTTCAGGCTAATTAGGTAGACAAAAATGTTAATTTAATCAAAGGAACGTGTATTTATTAAAGAAGGTGCATAAGATAACTGAAGTGGAGAATTAGCTCAGTCAAGGGGTAGGCTATAGCTCCTGACTAAATTGTTCAGATTATAAAGAGAATGATGTATTTATGTACTTTTTTTTTTTTTTTTAAAGATGCAAACCCATGCTTTTGTCTCTGTGTGTCCAAGGATTTACACCAGGGATCCAAAGTGTCTCCCTGTATTCCTGTCTGTTGGTGGTGGAGGGAGCAGGGAGTTCAGGACTCAGAAAGGGAAAGTAGGGAGGGAATGAGATGTTCCTTCTGCATTCCAGATGGCACAAGCCACACTATCACATTATTGCTCAAATGAGCTCATTAACTTCTTCCTTCGTGGGACTTTGTGCAGCAGTGGTGTAGCATGGCTGGGTTTGTCTCCTTTTCCTTGGTCTTCTTTGGGTCGTGACCAATGCACAAGGCACAAATTGAACAATTTTCTTCCTACTGTAGATGCACTCAGTGTCCTTCTGGGGCACACGGGGGGAAAAAAAGGCAAGAAATACAGATTTTCAATCATTAAGAAGTGAAATACAGTGCAGAGTGAATTACTTTATCAGATTGCATCTCATCTAAACTCAGTAAAAAGGAAAGGTGATTCTCTAAGATCACGCGGCTGCCATAGCACAGAAAATAATGAAAACATTGTATTAGAGCTTTGTTACAATTTTAACCTTCTCCAACCCCACATTCTATTTAGATTTTGGATTTAGATTGGCAGTGTGAATGACAGTTTATATTTGGAGAATGAGACCATTTGGGTGCATTTTAAATATGGTCCTGAATCCCAAAACTGGCTGCCTTTAGCTCTCTCCGTCCCACCACACTGGGAAGCTGATGCTGATTGATGCAGCATTTCCCAGAACATGATGGTGTCTGTAATTGTACAACGACACATGGTGACCCATGAGAAAAACATCTGGGAACAACAGATGTGGGAGCAGTCTCCATGTTCCACACAGCCAGTTCTGAGGGATTGGACAGCGCAAATATTGTTTGAAACGTAAATATTTTAAGTAATTATATATAATTAACTGTGTAGTGCTTTAGATGAAAGAATAATTATCACCTGTTGCTGTGGTGGGTTGTATCTGTTATATTTCTTTTAATGGCTGGAAGTCTTTTACCTTATTCCTTCCAAGAGGATGGAGAGTGTTCAGTGGGTGTTATGGGTCAGTTATTTATTTCTATTTATACGTGTGGTTGGTTGTTTGGGAAAACGTCTGGAGAAAAAGGAATATCAGAACATGCTGGCATTTATGGATTACTTTGCTTTATATCATAATCTTCACTGTAATGGTTAATGGGACTATTTTAATTCTTTTAATGTCTGTTGTGCTGTGAAGACAAGTTAACAGTCACCTTTTTGATTGTTTGTTTGTTTGTTTAGTCCATGTTTTCTGGGATTGGTCTTCTAGGAGAGCAGATGGTAAAAAGGAGATTGAGGTAGAAATTAAGGTTTCTTGTTACAACTAACAATTTTTATGGATTGCAATAGAGGTTTCATTTCTGTGGTTAACCAGCATAAACAGTTTTCATTAGCATCTAAATTTAACATAATTTTCAGGAACATGCAAGTTCTGGTAACTGAAGATGATGATTGATACTGATCTAACAATGAAGGAAGAAACAATTAAAATGCTGAAAGTTAAATTTGGGAAAGAGAGATGAAGATGGAGCTTTTTGATTTGGGATAAATGAATCAACAGCATGCGTGACTTTGGAAATGTAACATTTTTTTTTAAATGTGTATGAATAAATGATACAGCTGTACTGTGAGGTGTTAACAAAGCCCATGTAATTGGGACACGTGGGGAAAACAGTCCTGGAGATGTGTCTGGAGGAATCCAGACTGGGTTCTTGGTTCATAGTGAAATATATTGATGTTTTGAACCAACCAGGGCATGTGGTTCTTCTCAGATTCATAAGAATCATTTTGAGAAAGAGAATATTAACTAATTGCTTGAGTTTTAGCTAAAGGCACCTCTAAAATTTTGTAGATATGGCTGTAGCTCCTGATGCTTTGCAGGTTCATCTCCACACCCTATGTTGCATGTGGGAGCCACTGGGGCCATTCCCACTGTCTCACTTGGGGAAAGTCAATGGAAATTTGTTCCCCTGGGAACTGCACCGAGAGGTCTTTCACACTGTGGGGGAAAATGTGTACTGCACGGGTTTGGGGCTCTGGCAGAGGGGATTGGGGTTTCCTTTCTGTGTCAGGGGGTCAGAGACACAGAAAGGATTTTCAGGAGACGGGTGTCACTTGGCACCAGCTCCCCAAGGTGCTGCCATGGGGCACAGGGGCACTCATTGGCTTTGTTCAGCTGGAAATTTTCCCCTTTTATGCTGATATTAGAGATTGGCAAGAACTGATCATGATGGGAGCCTTGTGTTAGATGCAGTGTGAGCTGCTGTTGCTTTTTGGCTGCTTTAATAGTGCAAGTCCTGTGTTCTGCAGCTCAGCACAGCCCTGCTGCAGCCACTCCTTGGCTTGGCTCTTCCTCTTGGCACGGGAGGTGCCATAATTCATCACTGCCCAGCGAGGAGGAGAGGGGGAAGGAAGTGTCTTGGCAAAAGGGAGTCCTTAGATCAGTGACATTGGGAAATAGAGGATGTAAGGGATTAAACGTGGCCTTCGTGACTGGTGCTCATCCCAGCTCTCTGAATCAGGACTTCTCCAGCCCCTGGAGCTCGGTGAAGCATCTCTGTCTGCTCACTGCAGCAATGCCGTGCAGGGGAAGCAGAGTAGCAGGGGCTGGAGCCCATTCTGCAGCATCCAGGATCATCTCCTGCCTGAATATCTTCACCACACTGCTGGAGCCCTGTCCCAGTTCACTACACCTTCCCTGCCGTGTGGCCCAGGGGAGGGAAGAGCTGTGTTTTCCTTCTGATTTCTGTCACTCCGATGAGCAGAAGCAGGTAGTTCACTTTTCCATGGTTCAATGGCTGTTATCAGAACAACTGATCTTACGGTCCTGTGAGTCTGTGATTCAGAAACAAAGGAATCCGCTGCTACTTTTACATATGTTCTGTTTCAAATATACACCCAGAAAAAACAGCCTATTTTAATGCTTCATTTATCCTTCGCTTGTTTTTCTCCTCTCTCTTCTATTCCTGTTGCCCATCAGGGAATCATTGGTCTGCTGAGGTGAGTTCAGAGACAATAGTGCCACCTCTGCTCATTTCCCACACATCAAAATTTTATTTTTTACTCCTCGGATTGACAAGGACCATAACTGAGAGAGCTGCAAGCTGCTCTGGCAGCACTTGGGTGGGCATCCACACACACACATCCAAAACCCAGTTTCACTTGTTTAGAAGTTGAGAACTTTAACTAAAGTTTTCAAAATTTGCAAAGCTTCTCTCTCGGCATGGTCTAAAGAATATTAGAAGGGAATGGGTGCTTAGGATGTCTTTGCTTTGTTGGTGGTGTGATAAAATTCTCCTCTGGGGCAGAGAGCTTTTCATGGGGTAAATATTGGATGGGGGGCTGCTGGAATGGGGTCTCTCCTCCCATCCCCTGCTCACAGCAGAAGCTTTAGAGGGCTCATTGGATATAACAGCTTTAAAAGTTCTCATTGATTCATTTTTCATCTGATAGACATGCCCAGGAAGGGCTCCATTAGCTTAAGGAAGAAATTCTGAGTAGAAATATATTGCAGTGGCATTTACCAGTACTAAAAACATTTATTGCTAGAGCTTTGTCTTCGGTCTTACCTCTAATTCTTTTTTCCTTTCCTTTAATTTAGAGTTTATGTTAAATTAAAAGAAAATTTTACATTAGTTCTTTTTTATTTTAATGAAGTTGCACCCTAAGGCCTTAACTTCTGTCTTCTTTTCAAATATTCTGAAAGTATTGATTACTTTATTTTTCTTAAACACATTTCAGTGTCGGAGAGAGATGCCAGCATATTACTCATTCGCTACTGTGCTTTATTATTAAAGAGGTTTAGTTTCTTGCTGTGATGACTGTCTGAGGCCTTTGTCAATTGTTCCTCGCTCTTGTTTTATCAAATTGCTGTAGTTTGTGAAAAGAAAGGCTTTGGCTATGCTGCCTTTCTGTTAGCAGGAGCTATAAATATCAAAACATGAAATGGTAAGGTACTGGTTTGAAATTTCTACTAAAAGGCTGTCAAAAAAAATCTTAAAAACATTTGAAAGGGAAAAATTTACACAACATCTCTCATCATATGAGTATCATTCTGAGATAATCGGTCAAATATAAGCCGTTCTTTCCATCTTAATAAATGGGTTATATAAAACAAAATGATGACATGGAACATCTTTGCCCAAGTGCAGTAATAATAATAACCAAGTGTGCTTTATTGCAAGGAAGAAATGTTATCACTCCAATTACCCTGTATAGGAGATTTGAAAAAATCCTAATGGGAAGCAATTTAAGTGTAGCAATAAAGTTATTATTTCAAAACTAGATGTGATCAGTTACCAACAATACACACAGTACGGCTTAATTAGTGGCTGAAGTACATGAAATCTCCAGGGGGTCTGTCTGCACTGGTGTTTAGGGACATATTGTAACTCAAGGTAATTGAATAGCAATTAACTAGAGTTAATGAACATGCATTCTTGGGAAGACACACCAACAGTTAATGGATCAGCCCGGAATGAACCACAATTAAGCACACGCCCGTTTGTTTTGCACAACAAGCATCTACTGAATGTCCACACTGGGATACATAAGGCCATTAATTAATTGGAATTAATAGATACTCATCTCTATTCCCATTCCAAGTGAAAGACACTCTGTAGGTAGTGCAAGGACAGCTGTTGATGTTTCATGGCTACGCCAATTAAAGATATTGCCCCTATTAACCATGGCACAAGCTTTTGTTAACTGCAGGTCTTTAAAACAACGTGAGCAGTAAACAGGAATTTGAAGTCTATGAGGTGGAATTCATGTTGCATTAGAGAACTAATTGAACTAAACTGGAGACTTTAAAAAATTTGGCTTTCACCAAAATTTCAGGCAGTGGGTAGGAGAAAGGCCATTTCCAGCAGTGCCATGCCTGTGCTCCCCTTTTCCATGTCACATTCTTCCAGAGATGAATATTTGGATACAGGCAGCAGCTAACCAGTGAGCCAAGGTCTGCATCTATCAGCTGAAAGAGAAACTGATTGCCAAATGTTTTCTTTTTGTTCTGAAAATAAAAGGCCGTTTTATGCAAAATTCCTTGGGTGATTATAGGGACAGATAAGATGTTTCTTGGAACTTGAAGAACACAAATATTTGAACGCAGTCCCAAATGCTGCTAGGAGCCAAAACATGGAGAGCTCACAGATTTAAGTGACTCTTTTTGAAAGATTTATAGAGAGCTTTACAAGACACTAATAATGTACAAATTCAATAGCCAGAGGAAAATTTAAAAAGTAAATGTATATGTAAGTTGTTTGCATAATCCAAAAGTTAAGTAAACAAGACTATTTTTCAGTGATTTAGGAATCTCTGCCTTACTCTAACAAACAAGAAATTCTTTAGAAAGACAGCATAAGATCCAGCAGAAAAATAACGATTAAAAATTAGATACTGTGCGGGCAAAGAAATTACTTTTGATGATACAGCAAGGAGGAAGTCATTTCATTCAGTGTAAATGAGAAAGTGCTGCAAGACTCCTCGGAAAGTCTGCTGCACCCACAGGCTGGGCTTGCTTGTTCAGCTACAGCTGCGTTAGCCTTTTTGAGTAAAATGTGGTTTCACTGGAAAAGGACAGGAGGTAGTGAAAGGATGACAAGGGCCCTGCAGGAACTGAAAGAGCTGAGGGCTCGTGTGGGTAAATCTGTGCTGCACGAGGCAGTTTTGTGCAGGCAGCCACCAGGTCACTTACCCAGAGCTCAGTGAAGTGTGGCACCGATGGAGTTCCAGCTCCTGCACCTTGGGGGTGTCTGGGGGGCACTGGGCAGGGCCATGTGTGCCCCACGTTGGACTGGGAGGAGCACCAGGCTGCAACCATCCACTGCCTGCTGCCCAAGCCCTTGGGATGTGTCCGAATTCATCCTGGACAGCCTGAGAGCCCCGTGTGTCCCTGGGGAGGGTGTGCCTCTGGTCCCTGGGAGGATCATCTCTCCATTCCACACCTCTGCAGAGCTTCCATGTCAAGTTCCACATGGAAGGAGCCGGCCAAAAGTCCAAGAGTTCGGGCTCTGTTCCTCTTGAGCCATGAACTGTGGTGTGGAAAAAAAATCTACCAGCAGAGTCCTCTTTCATGTCGAATTAAATGACAGAGTTCAGAGTTGGCAAAGTTTTGTTGAAGGTGACCTTGGGTACTCTTTGGTACTTTAACCTGTTTAAAAAACACAAAGGCAAAGGCTCCAAATTAAATTCTGCTATAAGTTAACTCAATTAATGTGTTTCATTTCAGCTACCTGCACATCATTCAGGGAGCTGTCTTGAAAGAGACAAATTAATTACTAATAAGAATTTTATACCCTGCTATTTTCTCTGTTTACTGATATTACTTTCCAGCACTTTTCCAGAAATACTTAGTCTGATATTTAACAAGTGAAGCTATTATTATCTTAAATTACATAAGATTTTCTTCCCTCATGGTTGTGGTAGAGGAGGATGAAATTTAAAAAAAAAACCCTTTACCAGGACTTTAACAAACTCACTGCAGAATTTCATAGTGGATATGGAAGGGTTGAACGAGCTGAGGCAAAAAAAATACTGAGATCAGAGAAATGCTGAATGAGGGAGGGTTTGAGTCAGAGATTATATTTTTGGCTTTGCATAGCCTTACTGTAAATCTCAATATTTCTATGAAACATTTGCCCTAGACACATCAATAAGCTTTGAAAGTATAGGTGGTTAATGAGTTTTCAGCCGAATCCCAGTTTTCTCTGTTTATGTTTTTGAGTAGCAGAAATACTCCCTGTGTCTATGTAATTAGTGTTTTAATGTTTGTTTTCCTTCAGTAGAGTCTGCCTTTTGAGATATTCCTTTGGTTCTTTCATCATTTCACAAAAATTAAAATTCTGCCCAAAATAACTCAAATTATCCTTATATACAAAGGATTTTCAGCTCCAAAACACATCTTTTCAAGCTTATTCTTGAAAAAAAAGTCTTTCAAGCTACAAAGATTTCCACTGGCACTTTATAAGAATTGTGTGGGTTTTTCCTCAATTTTTTCTTCAATTTTGGAAAGGATGCTGCTGACCATGAGGAAATACTTAAATAAGTTTTTCATTTAATAGAAATACCCTGTATTTTGAGAATGTCTTCCATTTTTAAGAAATTCTAGGTCTTCTCATGAAGTTGTGCAACATTTTGACCTGCAGCATTTGCTGCTTGCATTTGGTAACAGATGTTGAAAATAAACATTATGACATAATCTCTAAGCATTAGATGAATAAACATGGCTTTCTCAGGAACGTCTCCTACAGCCTACAGAAACTTAGAACACTAATTAATGTAAGAAATTCTTGTCAGACATTTTATAGCTTAGAAATCCTTCGATAAAGCAGAAAGCATCCCATAGGAATGTGTTCTGGTTAGCTGGTCCCGTTCTCCATGTTAGATGTTTATTCCCCGTTTTAGATATTTTTCAATTATTTCCTAGAGAAACACCATGTATTGCACTGGTTGTCAAGACTGCTCATGTCTTTAAGGCCCCACCAATAAATGAAAGGAAGAAATTGGAATTTTTTACTTTAATAAACCTTGAGTGAGAAAAGAGCCATGATATGTAGCTATAGCTATAAACTACATTTTTTACAGTGTCAACAAAAGCAGACTGGAAATAACCCATTAGAATAATTAACACTTGCACTAGTACCTCTGCCTTGTTAACAAGTCAGTGACCACATTTAGCATGGTTACTCTAATTAATAGTCCCATTCAGGAAAGATATTTATAGGTGCAGTATTTTACCTAAGCATGTAAGGACTTCACAAGGTATCCGACAGCTGGCATTGAGTATTACATTCAAAAGCATATCCCCAGTAATCCATCTCAATTCCTGCTTTATTACCTTTGCAACTTCCTAGCACTTTTGTCAATAAGATATTGCTTCCAGCAGTTCGACTTTATTCTTACATTAATATCCCAAATTTATCATAGGGTTCTAAATTTCCTCTGGTCACCAAAATGTCCCATGGAGCCATTTAAGCTCCCTGAAACTCCGTTCTTTATCGGTAGCCTGGGAAAAATATTTTTTGCCCTCTATCCCTGAGTGTTTTGAGATTAAATTCACTAACGTTGTCAAGTAGATCAGTGAGGAAAGCCAAAACAAGAAAGAAAAATGTTGTTGAGGATTTAGGTGGATGGGAAGGGGAGGATGTGACAGTGGTGCAGAGCTCCAACCCTGCTGTCACAGCCATGTCCTGGGCAGAGCTGCAGATGTCGGGAGAGGAACTGAAAGCTCCTGGCTTCAGGAACACTGAAGGCAAGGTCTGGATGTCACCAAAGGACAGCCAAAGGGAAATATAAGTGTTAGCCTCGGCATGTTTTGCTCTCTAATGGATAAAAATTCCTTCTCCAGCAGTTTTGGTCCCTGACCAAAGTGGTTCATGGTTATGTGTCATTGTGCTCCAGGGTCCTCTTTTTTTTTGGAAAGAAATATCTAACCCAGGCAGTAACAAGCACAGACTGCCAAAACAGCCAAAAAGCTGTAAGAAAAGCCTAGGTTACCCTCATAGCCCTGACTGGAACATGATGAAGAGCTGAGTGACCTCCTGCAGCCTCTGATCCAGCCCCACTCTGCCTGCAGAGCATCCCAGTGACCTCCCAGCCAGCAGCACCCGCCGACCAAAAGCATTTCACCAAGTTCATTATTTTAACATTAATTTAACATTTTTTTAACTTAGCCTGGTGCTGTCTCCCATCTCCCTGCCTGCCAGCCTGCCAAGCACCGGGGCTGCCCCTGGGGGACTGGGCAGCCACTCCCTGCAGGGCTGCATCCTCCTCCTGTGCTGCTTTGTTTATTTTCTTTGCAGACGTCCTAGGGAGCATAACCAGGGGATTCTGCCGAAGCTTGCAGACACCCACTGGAGAACACAACGTGTTTAAATTGCTGGCATCACATTCTCTGCTCACCCTTGCTTGTTCTGCCAGGCTGGAGGAGAGGGAGCATCACTTGTGGCTCAGGAGGGTGTTGCTGCAAGACTGTGCCCAGGAGCAGCTCACACCCAAAATGCATCTGGCCCGCAGGAATGTTCAAAGGTGATTCACAATAAAGGAAATCCAGGTCTGAGACACTTAGTATGTATTTCAAAAGACTTTGTGATTTAAATAATCTTGGTGCTGGTGAAAAAAAGATTTTTAAAGCTGCGGTGAGGTTGCACGCAGTGGATAAATTAATAGCTAACTGTGCAGGTTGTGAGTCACTGCATTTGTTCCTGCTCGTGTCATGTTTCAAAAAGGAGCAGAGTAAGGAGGAAATGCTAATATCCCCAAAGAAGGCATATTTCTGTAATGAAGGGGCACACAGGGCTGTGCTCTCTAAAGGCCAAAGCACAGCAAGAGCAATCGCTTCCCTGTGGCTTTAAGACCCTCTGTTTAAAAAAAAAGTATTTTAAAAAGCTGCTGTCTCTTGCTCCGTTGTCACTTGCTGATGCCAGCTGTATATTTTTGCATGTGATTTTTGACTATTTCAGGTAACCACCTGACTTTCACACACATAATATTGTACTCCTGAATTCCAAGAGAATCTCTTGGCATCTGGCAAAAGTCCCCAGTGACTCAGAAAGCACCCACTCAATAAATAATTTGAAATTAAAAGTACCCCACGCATCAGTTCTGGATAATAAAAAAAAATAAAAAGAATTTTTTAAAAAGCCTTTTTGCCTTTATTTTCCTCAGAAAGTAGACAGTGGGAAAATTATCTCAGCATTGCTTGGCAAACATATAAACCACCATGATTATAATTTTTCAATATTACATCAAGAAGTGCTGTCTTGTCGGAGGTTGCTGGATTTGGGTTGATGACCAGCAAGTTCCTAATTCCCTTGCTGTTTAATCATCATTGATTTTAGTCTAATAAACACTCCTGAATGTGCATTAGAAAGCTGTGAGGATGACAAGGGGCATTAAGCATAATGCACTTCCTGGCAAGGAGGCAGAGGAATGCAAACTGCAGAGACATGAGAGAATACCTGGAGTCTGGTTTACTGGCATTTAAAAGTTGCTAAAATTAACCTGTTGTTTCTCATGAGCAGGATATTTATAGTTTCTCAGCTGCAGTGCTGTCTCACAACAGAGTGTGAGAGGCAAACCTTGGTAGTGCTTCCCTTGGCAGTTTTCTCGTGTGACTCTTGGGGGATGCCTGACTTTGCTCCTCAGTTTCCCCTTTGAGGAGAATCTGCTCTGGGGGGGGGGCTGAAATGAGATGATCTTTAGGATCCCTTCCAACCCAAACCATTCTTTCAATCAGTGATCTCCTCCTGCTACTCTAGGGGCAGGTACCAGGTGGGTGTAAATTGATGGAGCTCTTTCAAATCAATATCTCCACTCCACAGATCAGATCTCATTCTCTGCCCACCATTTGTGGTGGTGAAGGACCCTAAACATACTCATATATCTTCCTCTATGAATAATTATTTACTGGAAATTGTTCAGAAAGCAACAGAAGCAATATACTTATTTCAGCCTCTCTGGGAGCAGCACTTTCAGTTCTCTCATTTCTTTGCTGTCCCCAGAGCCTCCCTTGCTAAAAACAAGGTCATAGAAACACTGTAGATAAGTCTGGAAGACAGTTTAAATTATTTTTCTGTATATTCTGATAGTGAAAGAGCAAAATAATGTATTTTTGTGGCAAATACAGCTATAAAAATTCAGTGGTGGTTCTTTGGCCATGAGGGCAGTTTCTTAACCGTGGGACTATGGATTCCTCTTAAAAAAGAGAATTTGATTTGAAAGGAAATTTCCTTTACCTACATGTGAAAATAAATTGAATGTGCTCTATCTCCTATCTCTTATTGAAAGTATGAGTCTTGATTAAAAAAAAAATTATTAAAATAATCCCTGAAATCACTCTATGTGGATATAGTTAAAATCACATTTTTAAGTATACTTTATTTCATGGTATCTGTTTATTGGTTTGACTGGCAACCCACTTGTTTTCTTTTTGAGTCCTGATGCACTTTTGGTGCACTTTGCACTGAACTCCAAGTTTATTGCAGCAATCTGTAGGCAACCAGAAAAGATGCCTAAGTCACCTTAGGGGTTGACATAACCCCACAGCAATGGGTAAGAAGCACTTGCAGGAGAGATTTGGGTTCAAGATGAACCCTGTTGCCATTTTCTCTCCCCTGACTGCAGAGGTAGCACAGGGTGATCATCTCCAGGCTCATCAGATAAATGCCTGATAGTGGCTGAATGGGGGCTCAGAGGTGATTAATTGAGGGCCATAGAAAATATTCCTCCCTGCCCACCCTGCTTTCTCCTGGCTTTTGGGAACAGAGGAGGTAATAGTGGAGTAATGTAAATGAAGCAACTGAAAATGCACATTCATGTCATGGTTGTCCCCCCTTTTTGGAGCAAGTTTCTCACACAGATGTGGAGGGGTTGGGGAAGGTCAGTGCAGCTCCACTGAATGTCCCCACAGCCTGTAAATCCATCTGCTGAGATGGGACCAACAAATGTGCCTTAGGAATGGGACTTGTGAGAGTGGTCACAGCCCTGCTGGGTCTCTTCAACTGTGCTTTGAGCTCTCTTGGGTGTTGGTGTAAATTTTGGATGGATTTCAAATGTTTGTATGGGCCTCATTTATTTGCTCAGACCTGGTGTTATGCTCTAATTAATGCCCCTGAGTTGTTTTGGCATGTTCACATCAGACAAAAATGACCCAATAATTGGCCCCATTTCTGAGAGCTCACCTTCAGACACGCCACAGGAGACCTGGTACTTCCCTCCTCACGCTGTCAGGCCTTAATCTGCAGCTTCATTGCTGGTTGGGGGAACTGCTAAATGCTGTATTAGTCAGAAAAATCTTACTTCAGGGTGTATGGACAGAACACAAAAGGGATCCACTAAGATAAATGAAAAAAAAATTCCTTCTTCTCCCTGGAAACTTCTTCGAGCCCTGTAAAGATGAGTGAGTCCATGGTGTAACTTGGAGCAGCGATGCCACAGCAAACTTTGTGTCCAAGGTCTTTATAGTCTGAAAAAATAATTGTTTGTTCTATCCTTCATTTGGTGATTGACAGATTATCATAGTTAAGGAACATTAGGCCATAATTTATAAGAACTTTTTCTATATCCTCTGCATCAGTGAGTTTCTGTGCTGATTTTATTATTAAATCACTGCCTTGGAAGACTTCTTGTTCCTACGAGTATAAAAATCTTTTTTTCCCACTTCTGAGTGAGCACAAATTTCTGCAGGATTGGACTTCTCCCTTTTAGTTAGCGTAATTATGGTAATGAGCTAGACTAAAAAAGATGGAGAGTTCCAGGGACACATTTGGAATATATTGGTGGTAAGATGTGAAACCTTACTGTTTGTGTTGGAGAAAAGAAGCAGAAAAGTGCTCAAGAGACCATGGCTCATTTTATAATGCTGCAGTGGCAGAGTGCTGTGTAACAAGGAGTTACAGGAGTGAAAGCCAAGTTTCCATCTCTTCCCTGCTGTACCTGTGGAAAGGGAAATTATTGCCTTAGAGAGGAATTCTGCATGTGATGGTTGGTTTGTAGTAACAATGCTGGGATTCATAACCATTTCCCCAGAAGGTCTGCTAATCTTTTTCCCTGCAAAATTTACTCTCAGATGGGGTGGCTTAATTCATAGAAATCCTGGTTTTGTGGTGCCACACCTGACCATACTTTGAATAAGCTCACTAGCACTTTGCTTTGGAAAGAAATACCTCCTGCTTTGAGTAATTCCAGCACTATGCAGTAAATCCAGAGCTGAGCTTTCTTCAAGCTCTGGCTGAAGGATTTGTTTAGAAATTGTTCCAACACTAGTTTGGAATTGTTTCAACGGATGAGATTTAGTTGCTTTGGTTGGTTGTTAACTTACTTGAAACAGTAATTGGAAAACTACATTTGAGCCTGTTCTTCCTGCTCATTAAGACTTTTCTCCTTAGCTTCCACTAAAGCAAATTTATCAGTGTCTTTTCCCTTCCACGTGAGCTTCATGGAGCTCTCTGAGTATCTTTCCTCAAAAATGGTGTTGGCTCTGGGGAGCACTTGGTCAGTGTGGAAGGAACAGAGGGAAAGGGTGCTCTGGGAGAGTGCACATGGAAATCATCCCTAATGCCATGCCTAATTTTGTGAGCCTGATGGGAATGAAGCCAAGATGTTTTACATCAAACCTCATTGCTGTGGTTGGGATGCCCTCTCAGTTCTTGTACTCTTCCCATTGTGTCTTTTCATTTTCTGCCTCTGTGTCTGCAGTCATGCAGAGGAGTTCACAGAACCAGGGTTACCATTGGAAAGGAAGGGCTCTGAGCTTTGCAAGAGTGTTGTTTGGGCTGAGTTTTACATTAATCATCATGGTCTGCAGGCAATTTCCTCTGCTTGCACAAAATTCCTTCACAAGCTAGACACCACTTTCCTCCAGCAATCACAAATAATTTCATACCTGTGGAAGGAACTAGAAGTACCTACAGAGCTCATACAACTCCAACATCAGCCTCCAGAGGTCTTTAACCAGTGGGTGACACCTACAGCTGGCCTGTCAAATCCATGTCTCCTGTGGCTGATGGCTGCAGCACCAGAGATTATTTAGAGGTGTCTCCTCACAGGCTGTCACAAAGTTCTGGATGGAGCCTTCTGGAGGGAGCAGTGAGTTAGCTGATTGCTACTCTTGCCATTTATAATGTTGTTTTAATGCAGCAAATAGCTGCAGAATTTTAGCTGTGCTTCATCAGTGTCTCCCTCCTTCCCTGGAGAAGGATACACACTGTCCTGCAGTGGTCCAAGGCACTTGGGGTCACCTTCCTTCACCCCCTGAGCCTCAGCTCAGCTTTTCCTGCCCTGTGCCTGTCACCCTTTAAAGGCAAATGGCAGTAAGACATCGGTAAGATATCAGACAGTGACATCTGAGGTCAAAAAGCAGAGGAAGAGGGAGATGATGGCAGTCGTGGACAGGAGAGCTCATAGAGCAATTCACAGCATAATCCTGGATCTGTGCACTCAGGGATATGATCACATATGCTGTGTAATGCTACATATGCTTGATTTTCTCTGCTGTCCACACAAACCTGAGTCTGTACATGGGGTCTCAAAGCAAGGTCTTAGGCCAGAGGAAGAAGTTTTCACACATTATCTCCTTACCTGTGTTGCTCTGGACCAAGCTGTGTAACCAGATTTAACTTCATAGGACTGGTGCTGCTGGTAGGTGGCTTACATAGGAAAATACTGCTGCTGATCCACAGCTGGATACTGGGATCCTTATTAAGATGATGAATTAGCTGAAGAAAATGAGGAGCAGGAGGGAGGGCAGATGCAATTAGAACAAGTTCGAGGCTGTGAAGAACTGACAACGATGTGTTCTGTACAGACTTTCCCTGAACCTGTGGAATCTGGAAACATTTAATGTCAAGTCAGAGAGAAAAGGACAGCACAGATATCTTCCCAGGAGGGGAAAAAAAAACCAGGTCACTTGCCTTTGCTGAGGGTTTTTTCCTAACTTTGGATGTATTGAGCTGTGTAATAACTTGCACATATCTGGAAGCAATGCAGAGCACAGCAATCAATAATACAAGCAACAATAATCAGGTGTTTCAGCCATCTGACACGAGCAGTCTCCAAAGATAATTCTCTCCCACAGGACACTGCCGAACATAACTTCACTTTATTCCTAGCAAAAAAATAAATGCTTACCTGCTGTGCAGAGACAAACCTTGCCAACCATTCTCCACCTGAAAACTGGAAAGGGGTGGAGGTGCAGGAAAAACCAGTGGGAAACACCCACTGGAGCTGGTGGTGGCCAGCAGACATCTGGAGCAATCTGTCACCCGTCACCAATGTCCTTAAAATCCTTAGAAAGACCCCAATAAACAGCAAATTAGCCTCTCTGTTGAGCAATGCCAGGAGAACAGAGGAAGCACAGAAGAGTTTGAGGCTGAGTTTGGTGTTTGTAAAGGACAGAGGATCCTGGCACCAAGTGACACACTGAATGTGTGTCACCATCACCTTGGTTCTTGGGTGGGTTCAGCTGCAGCGTGAGCCCAGCCTGGTCTAATAAAGCTGCCCATGAATGAAAGCACTGAAAATTCCCTCTGTCCTTGTGTGGAATCAATCCAGATCAGTGCAGCCAGTACCAATTCCAGGTATTTACTGTAGAATTACAGAAAAGTTTAGATTGGGAGCGACCTTAAAGACCATCCCTTTCCAACCCCCTGCCAGGGGCAGGGACATCTTCCACTATCCCAGGCTGCTCCAAGCCCTGCCCAGCCTGGCCTTGGACACTTCCAGGGATCCAGGGGCAGCCACAGCTTCTCTTGGCAACCTGTACCAGGGTCTCAGCAGCCCCTCAGGGAAGAATTTCTTCCTAATATCTAAGACTGCAGTCTCTAAAGCCTTTGCCACAGCAGTTACATGTCTGGTTAGGGTGGCTGGTTTTTCTTATTCTGTTAGCTGGATCTCCCTGCAACCAGCCTTACAATTAAAACAAAAAAATAAAACTAACCAGAACTGTTAAAAAGTAAAACAAACACAAGCTGAGCTTTAGGCACTTGTGTGGCCACATTGCCAAGCAAAAGGCAGAGAGGAGCTTTGGTGATCAGACACCATCAATGCTGAGCTCTTCCCCTAACAGTAATACCATCATTCATAATGGGCTGTAAAAATGAGATGCTTCTCAAGCTAATAAAACCAAAAATTCCTTTCTCATTCAGCATCACCAAAATGACATTTATGTTATTCAGGATTGCTCTCCCCTTTCAACCCAGAGCAGTCAGCAATAGCACATAAATTTTTATGCCTGTCCAGTACAAGGCAGTGTATAAAAAGAGAGAGGGCATAAATGATGTAATTGATGTAAAAGTTTTTGCCATGCCCTCCCGAAAACCAGAAAAATTCAAAGCAGGTGGTGATGGAAAGTTCCCAACCCTGTGCCTCCTGTTTGGAGCTTGCCTCCTGGAAGCTCCCACAAAGCTGGTCTGTGCCTGCAATATAAAATCATTCACTCTGCTGGGGAGTCTATTAATAAAAAAGGAGAGAAACAATGATTTTCAGATGGCTGAGTATCCAATAATCAATACTTCTCCTTATTCACAAGCAGAAGAGTGGCAGATAAGGATATATACCAATCACAGACACAATGTTTAATAAAACATCTTGGTCTTTGTCACTCTAGGCAGTTTTCTGCTACATTTTATAGGTCACAGTCCATGAAATTTCATAGGAACTTTCATATCTATTCTCTGTAGCAGAATATGACATTTATTTGTTATTAAACCATATAATTTAGGGAGGATGAAGATACTTTATCCAAAACAACATGTGAAGTAGTCTTTCCAACAATGATTTCTCTCTAATGTATCTGTGTTTTGGGACCTCTGTATAATCCTGTGAGCTTCTTATTTTTTTTTTCCTAATGCGAAATAATAGAGGAATATAATTTTATAGTGATTGTATGATAAGAGGCCAAGATACTCGTTAAACTCAGGGTACAGCCTTTGCTTGTTTTTTCACCTGCTGACCCAGACTGTCACCACAAAAAGCTGTCAGCTTTAATCATGAGAAACATGAGCAATGGAGAGTTAATCGTGGCAAGGCAGTGCTGAGCATTGCATCCACTCCCAAACACCAGGGAAGCCAAGACAGGATGTGTGGTGGGCACAGCTTTTATTGCTCCTGGCAGCTGCGGGAGGACAGAAAGGTGAGTGGGAGCTGGAGGTTGAGAGGGATCAAAGATTGAGAACAAAGCATGGGGAAGTGTCTCTTTTTCAGTCCAGGGGGTTTGTAAGAGGATACACCTGCTTGGATTAATCAAATGTGTCCTTGATGTTTTGGTTGTAGTACACTGTCCCATGGGCCTGATACCTCTTTTGGGATGTGTAGGATCTGCTGGCTGTCAGATAAATGTCTCCTATGTATGGTTTTTATATGTAAAAACCCTTTGCACCACACTTGAAGACAGGGGTTGAAGGAGATCGAGAGAACTATGTAAGAGAGGAGCAGTGTGGGATTCTGGATCTGTGTCATTAAAACAGAACACAGTTGTGAGCCATCAAAATTGCTGGTTTGCCACAGCTTCAGTGGCGGCTTGACAAGTCCATTTTTATCCCTAGGACCATGTTACTGGAAAATTATTGCCCCACTTCAGCTGAGGAGCAAGCCCTGGAGGGGTCAGCATTGCATGTCCACGGAGAAGGTCCTTCTTGCAGCTGTCTGGGGCACACAGCAGCTTGCCTGACCTGCAACTTTCCTTAATCAAACCAGAGAAGACACTGCTGTGTGAAAGCCCTCAGGGCTTGTAACCTTACTGAAATAATCTATTTTGGGGGAAAAAAAAAAATTGTAGAGATTTTTTAGCAGCCCAAAACGCATGAGGGTCTGCAGATAGCTGTAATAATTCCTGCTTGCTCAAATCGCAAAGCACACTGCTATCAAAATTTAATCTGGGCTTTTTTGTGCATAATCATATTCCACTCATTTTCCTCCATCCTTTTGCTTGAGATAAATGAACCCTTTCTGTGCCACCACCAACCCAGAATTCACAGGCCACTATTTTCTACCCAAGCCAACAAATGCAGGGAGTGGTGTTTTATGACCCATCTCTCATTCCCTCCCTATGATCAGCAGCATTTCCAGAATCTGTCTCTCAAATTTGCTTGCAGCCTTCACTTCAAAGTGAGATGACAGCGTGCACTTTATCAACCAGCATCACCTTTGTTCATAAGACACCAGGCTCTGGCAAGAACAATCTTAACTTGGCAGGGAACTGCCTGGGAATGGCACTTCTTGGAATGGGAGAACCTCTGGCAAGTGACCAGTGTCGCTGCTGAGCCGTGCGATGTCTCTGATTTTTATCCCTGCAAATTCAGGCCTTCTTGGCAGCAGTTTGTGGAAATCTGTCTGGGTCAGATCTCCTCTCGCTTGGAGAGACACTGATTCCTCATCTTGGGGCTGGAGGTGCACTCGCAGTGGGAGGGAGAGGAAGTAGACAGATGGGGTTTCATTTTTGCAGCTGGTTTGGAAGTTATGCTAGATGTATATCCAAATACTTGTAGTTTTCCTGGATTTTCCTGGTCTCTTGATCTTCTTATGCCTTCTACCCAAGTGCATCCCCATTCCCAATAAACTTCCCAAAACAGCTGTGAGTTAGGCATGGAGGTGCTAGTGTTACTCCCCAATCCTAATGATTTCAGTCAGTTTTTTGCTAAAAGGTATTCTTCAATCCATCTTTTTCTCAGAAAAAAACAGTTTATCTGAGTCCTTGCAAACTTTGACAATCCTCCTGCATCTTAGAAATAATACCTTACATTTGGTGTGATTTTGATTACAGATGTACCTGTGCAATTCCCTACCCACTGTTTCTTACACACCCTTTCGAAGCAATTATAGGCTAAATGAAGCAAAATCTCTCATCTTAATAAAAGTTACAACTTTCTTATGTTGAGGTGAAATATTTTTTAGTACAGTTCTGCTCTGTGCCAGTGGATCTGTACAGATATTAATCACACATTCTTTAAAGGGATTTGCTATGAATGAGCAGGTATATTATTATATTGTACAAGCAGTGAATATTACAGTGAATAGTTTCCTGTTAACACAGAGCATCACTGCCTCTCTGTGAGTAGAGAATGACTTAGCTCAAAGGGACATCTTTCATCTGTGTAAATGGTTTACTGGGGGGCATTGCAGATAGTTCCGAACAGGAATTTTTTTTCACAAAAAACCAAGCTACAAGGATAGCACAAGTAATTGCATTCTCTTGTGCCTCCCAGTGCTATACATGTTATCTTCAATGGAAAAAAAAAAACAGCTATTGGCAGCCTGGTGAATTTAGTAATTGTAACTAATAGGGTTGTCTCTCTTTGCTTGTCTTTTAGGATGGAATGGGGAACCTGAGGATCACGGAAAAGGGTCTGAAGCTTGAAGGAGATTCAGAATTCTTGAAACCTCTCTACGCCAAAGAAATCCGATCAAGACCAGTAAGTTTTTGGGAAAGGAATAAGTTTGTTTCTGTAGGCCTAACACAAAGAAACCATGAAGTGGCAGGGTGATGTGATTACTGGATAAATTGCTCTGGCCATTTATTCACTCTATTCAGATGCAGTTTGGGGAGTAAGGCAGTGGGTGCCCTTTGAGACATGCATTTTCTCTGTGCTCTGGGCAGTGCCAGAGTTGATACCCATGGCTCTGGTTTGTGTAAGCCACAGTTAAAACTCTTCCAGGACCTCTGAAGTTTCACCCTGTCTTTTTGCTGTCTTTTGAGATAAATCCTAAACAACTCTCAACTGGAGGACTGGTTGTTTCTGAGGCAGAGGGATGGCTGGCAGTTCTGAAATCCAGCTCTTTTTTAACCAATTACAAATCTTCTGGTTAGGAGAGAGGTGTTGCCTTGGCACAAGGGCCTGATCTGTTGTTCATTAGCACAATGAACCCATATTACGTGCTCAGTCCCATTCCATTTTGGCTTAAAATTATATGTAGTTAAAGTCCAGTGCTGCTAAGAGTGACTGCTTGACAAAAGTGGCAAGAATGTTGATGACTGGAAATGAGAAAGAACCCCAGTGTGATTGAAATAACATTTTCATAGCAGCACTTTGTTGGCTGTTGGTGACTTTTGCTCTTTCTCATGCAATCCTCTATGTCCTGAACAGCTTTAAAATAACTGAAATGACTGCAGAGTTTCCAAGATCCATGTCAGAAGATATCATCTGTCTTGTTTCCTGATCTAAAGTGTTAATTTGAGTCAGATACCAACATTCCTTTTTGATAACAATGGCAGATAGCTAATTAAATAAACTTAACATCCTTTTATCTTAGCATTTCAGTGCTCTTGTAGAAGTTGGAACTCGGAGCATAATGAACAAAACACCCAATACAATACCCCATTTAATTATTGAAGGTTGTAACTTCTGTAAGATGGCTAGGAATTGATTTGAACAAGCATAATCATTCAGGAAGAAAACTTAATAAGAAAACCTTCATATCTATAAATGCTTTCAGCCCGGAATTAAAATTGAGCCTGTAAAACCTTACATGTCATACACCTTTTAAGATAAAATATGTGGGAACCAGGTGCAGCAGTTGGTTTGATAAATAGAGTGACAAATTGCAACCTACATTTCTTTTTCTCTAGTTACATTGATGGAAATAATATTTGACTGCTAAAAGAAGCGAGAACTACTTCTTGCTGCTGGGGAGTTTACTGTTTTCATATTATCATATTGATCTACATTTTAATATGTCAGGGGGTGTAAAAGGTGTCCCTTTCCCAAGGCTGTGAAAGTAATTTCCACACCATTGACAGATTTCTGAATGCAAGGAACAAGAAGCGTAAGGCGAGGCCTGTGTGTGTTCCTTGCTTTATCCTCTATCCAGGATTGCCTTTTTTTTTGATTTTTTGCTGTTAGCTGGAGGAGGATCTAGACTAGAGAAGGTCTGATCTGCAGTCTGAGGTGCTGGAGCATCCCTGCTGGCTTCAGCAGGTGTGCCCTGGAAACTGTATGAACCAGACAGTCACACAAACCATGCATATACTTCCTCTGACTCTTGGAATAAACTGGAATAACCTGTGCTGGCTTTCAGGTGGCTCATGGTAACCTTGGAATTATTTTTGGGCTAGGGGCAACAGGAGGGATCTTACTGCATTCAGACAACCTCTGCTTTTCTTCTGCTGTGTGTGAATTTGGCCTCTTGAAAGCAAATTAAGGGATTGCAGTCAATCAAAGGTTTCTAGTTATAGAATATTTTAAAATATTGTTAAATAATCAACACTCAATCTTTTTAAAGAACAGTAGTATGGCCCAGTGTAGTCTTGGAGGGAAGCGTGGTAACAGTTCCTGAACCTGAAGAATATTGTTAAAATAAAGTGCCAAACTCAGTGCTCAGTAACAGATGAACATCCATACTCATTCTAGAGTGATCTTCTCTGGGTTTTCTGAAGTGCATAATGAAGCTTTAAATATGTGAAGGGTAACAGAAACAAATATGACAAATAACAGTAAAGAGCATCCCAGAAATAATCTGACATATACAATTTTTCATATGTTTAATTAAATAACCTAAGCATTGTGTACAGTAATAAATAATGGTTTCATGTAAACTACAAAGACTTTTAGATGCTGGTTATTTATAGAACTTTTTTTTTTTTTTTTTTTTTTGGTAAACTCAACAAATCTAACTTCAGTATTGTTCTGTGTAGTGGATGAAGGAGCATTGCTGCTGCCTGGAAAGGGCAGGGGAAAATCACATTTTCCCATGGCCTCTGGGGTTTCCCACTTGTGTGTCTCTGTGGCACTGCTCCCCAATGTGCTGTAGAGCTGCAGGCAGAGCTGGGCAATCCCTGCCAAAATGTCTCCAAAATGGGAATTGTGATTATTCTTGAAAGCCTGGATTTGTCACTGGTGCCTCTTCTTCTCTGCTTCATCTCTTGAATCCCAGGAAGTTGGTAATTAAAATTACCTTTCCTAGGAGCTCTGCCTTCTGTTTTAATGGTAGTTTTGGATTTCTACTTAAAAGTGGATTTCTTTTTCAAATTGATTTGGCTGGAAATCAGGGGTTGGAGAGGAGGAAAAGCCCTCAAATGTCATCCCAAGAGACTGCTGGGTGGGAACGTCTGAGTTTCTGTGGTTTGTGCCTTAAAGAGCCCTGGTAGGTCCTGCTCCCTTCCTCACCTCTCTTCATCACCTCACCTTTGTCAGCTCACAGACAGAGGAGCTGCACGTAGATGTGCTTCTCATCACAGCTGAAATTCAAAAGTGTTAGCAGAAGGATTGGATGGACGTGGTTCAGTCCCAGGACAGAGAAATCACTGACATGAACAGAGTTGTTAAAGCTGCTTCCAGACAGTTTCTTTCTGCATCTGACACCCCCCAGATTTGCTTTCTTTTTCCCTCACTCACTCAAGAGTGACCCCCCAAATCCCTTCTGGTTTTATGCAGAGATGAGGGTCTCTGTTCCTGCTGTTTTCCATCCTAGTCCTGGCTCAGTAGTACTGGGTTTGAAGTATGGGTTAGGAACTTATTTTCAAGCATCAGACTTGCAAATAAATATAACCTTTTTCTTTTATAAGCCTAAAGTTTAGCTGGAGGTTAATGAACTGGTGGTAGCAGTGTTTGCACCTTGGCAGCCTTGTTTTAAAGAAAAGAGATGGATGTGTTCCCTTTTCCAGGAGTGTTCAGAGCATCCTGAACTCCCAGCTGAACATATTGCACACCAAACAGTGTTTTCCATGCCACTTGCATGGAACACGAGCATCTTGCTGCCTTTAATTAAGAAGATAACTGGACCATGAAGTATTGCCTGTGTAAATAAAAGTGATTTGTATTTAGTCAAGGAGGTGCATTAGGAATTCTCGCATTTCTTTACTTGCAGATAAATTATGAAGATTATTAAAAATTGGAAGGGTCATCTATAAACCCATCTGTAGCTCAGCTGCACTGTCACTCTCAGAATGTAGCTGTCTTTCTAACTGTTGTAATTTATTGTGGACTATCGTGTGAACCATCTGCTTGCTTGTAAATCAGACCAACTTTGACTGAAAGTTGTACACAGCAGTGGAAATCGTTAATTTTATATCCTGGAAAGTAGTGGCAACAGTTTAGAGGTCTTCAGTCTTCATTGCCTTAATTGGAATAGAAATTTTAAAACTAGAAATTTTCCTGCCTATGTTGAGATGAGCAGCTAAGAAGAAAGTTGCTCGAAGTTTAGAATTAGCCCAGATTTAGGTTTCTTAGTGCAGTTGGGGTGTTTTGAAGCTTGGCACATCCAGGTCGGTGAGTAACTTGAAAGGGGCAAGACACAGAACAAGCTGTGTGCATTTTCCATCCCGATAACAACAGAAAAAAAATCTTGTGCCATGATTACACAAGAAAATCCTGTGAATTACTTCTCTCAGGAGCTGTCTGACAACCAATGAGATGATAATCTCAGCTTTAGGAAGCAGAGAAAGACATTGCCATGATAGGATTAGGATGGGTTTGCCCTTTCAGTGTTCGTTTCAAGTGCACACATAGAAAAAAATAAACTCAGTTTGCAAATGTTTACACCTGGGCTTTATTTTTATTACACTGAGTGCTTTTAAAGACAAGAATATGGATTTGCCTGACAACTTTGACTTTGCTTCAGTAAAAAGCACTTGACTGGGGTCCTGTCCCTTCAGTTCTCTTACAGACTCTTCTATTGATGGGTCTGGGAACACAGAATTAAATGTGAGCACCAACCTTTCTACCTGGGGGAGCTCCAAGATCTGCTGTTGCACAGGTATAAGGGATGGCAAGACTCTCTGAACAGATTTTGAGGAGATTTTCAAGTGTCTTTATAAAGAGATCTCTTAGTGTATGTAGCTGGTTTCACGTTGAAGGTCTGCTTCCTGCTATTTTTAATCAGCTGGAAAAAAAAAAAAGTTTAAAAGAAAAATCCTATACATCAAAGAAAAAAAAAGCCTGAGGCAAAGGACTGTGTCTTTTTGTTACTTTCCTTTCTTTGGGGGATGTTAGAGGTCCCTGTCCTACTCATTGTGGCAGGGAGTGTCTCACTGCTTGCTCAGGTTGTTGGAGCAAACCTGCCCTCATTTGAAGCCATGCAAAATAACTGGTGACTCCAGTGGAAAGGAGGGCTGGGGCTGTCGTTAACACTTGGCTGGAATTCTGCAAGGGCATCTGTTTGGCCTGGAAAATTCACAGTTGTGAATTAGGGCTGATAACTGCTATTCCCTTTACTGGTGGTTTAGTAAGTTCTCATCAGCATAAAAGCTAGACCAGCGAGTGCATAAAATATGCTTCTCTGTCCTTTACATTTTCCCCAGCCAGTATTTGAATGATAGAAATGTTAAAGGAAGCTTTTAAGAGTGATAAATAATTATTTTGCCGATGTACTCATCTCACTGTGTTCAGCTCTGGAATAAGAGTGCTATAATTTTAAAGCACTTCTGGAATGGCCCAGAGAATGGTATTCTTTTGTATTATTTGCTCTGCAGGTCTGCCTGCCTCCAAGCTAAAAATACACACTGCAAAACAATAATCCATGTATTTGGATTAAACAGTGACATGTGCCCGCAGTGGGGCATACCTGCCTCGTAGCCATAAATACATATTTATAAGCAATATAACATACTAATTTGGATAAAAAGGGAATGCAGATGGCAAGATAATTGCAACTTTGTATGAAGCTCAAACTGTGTAGTAGAAACGTAACTTTTAGATAGATAGCATGAAAGAAGGCTGCTATTTTTTGAGGGAGAAGACAAAGTAATTCCTTTTCTTCCTTTGTCAACGTTCACAGAGAAATAAAAGGACATTGCATTAGTTCCTGGTGATTTGGTCTAGCAAAGAGCTTAAGGGTTTCAGCATGTTCACTGAAACCTTCCCAGGGTGGAAATGTGGAAATGCAGTTTGTCTCACCATGCTGCCATCACTCAGCTGTCCCTGCTCCCACCACCTCTGCAGCCATTGCCCCTCCCAGCATTTCACTATTCCCTCAGAGACTGGTTCTTCAAAGAAGAGAGGATTCTTCTTTGCATAGTATGGCACATCCGAGCCTGTGAGAGCTCCTGCCAGCTCTGGAGGTGTTGGTCTCCTGGCATTGGCCTCTGGGGCAGTTCAGCTGCCACTGTAGCCTCAGGTAGAAGAATTTCTACACAAGATCAACTTCTGCAGCACCTCCTCTGCATCCTGGTAGCTTGGTGCTCCTTGGCTCCTTTTTGGTTCAGAGGCTGGGATGAAGAAAAGAACAAGGTTGCTGTGGATGGCACAGCCAAGACAAGCATCTTTTAGCCATGCCTGTCCATCTCCTATCCTCCCTGCAGGGTTTGTTAATCATTCCCTGTGGCACCACTCTGGATACCATGTTAGATTCCAGATGCTTTAGCCATAGCTGTGTCTCTCAGCTGGGTCAGTTTGAGTCTTGCTTGCCCGACAGAGATCAGCAGAGAGGGGAGCTGGCAGCCAGCGGGGGATGCTGTGAAAGAACAAGTTGCAAAAGGCATCATTTTGGCAGAAATGCCCTGACCTGATGTACAGATGTTGTTGCCATCACCATCCAAAGCAGATTTGAGTCGGTGGACAGCAGTAGGCTGTGAGTGTCCAGTGAGATTTATAAAACTGATATGCTCTCCAATAATAAATTTCATTCTGAAGCCATGAAATCCAGAGAACCTACTTCAGTCTGAACCTTGGCTGCCCCGGCGCTTTGGGGGCAGTTAGTGGCTCTGTGATATTTCCAGTGTGCTGAAAAAAAAAGGAAGTTAAGTAAATTTTACAGAAACTATGAAAATATTTCCCTTTACCTTCATAGTGAAATTGGTCAGAAGTCTCTCAGCTTTGAATTTTGCAGGGAATGTTGGAGGCTGGCTGAAAGAATGTGTCCAATAACATCAGAATTAAATCCTGCTGTGCCGGTTCCTGGTTGTTTCTGTAAGGAGCTGGTGTTGTGTTCCCCACTTCGAGAGCACAACAGGGAACAGAAGTATCCCACCAGCTTCCAAATCAGAGCATCCCAAAGATGTGCAAGAAAGGAAACCCTGCTGTAAACAAACTTTCAGGAATAGTTCCACAAGTTGCATTTCAAAGCAAAATCTTGTGGAGACTGCCTATGGCATTTTAAAAAGGATTTCATTAAATGTTGCTAACTTGTCATAAGATCTCTTAAATGGAAGGGTAATGGCTCGTAACATTTGTAAGCTTTTTAATTTCATGCAATATGAGCAGTGTAATCAACACCTATTAAAGCCAATCAGCTGTGCCCGGTGGGCTACCTACCTCAGCTTTTGTCTGTATTTGCATTTTGGGTACACCTCTGAACTAACCCTGGGAGCCACACGTTTGTGGTTTCTTACCCTGACATCAGTGAAGGGTTTGTGTGCAGGAAACACAATAGAATCATTGCAGAAGTATCTGATTCCATGGGATCCACAAACACTTTGTAGTCAGTGTTTCTCACCATCTTGTGAGGGAGTTTGGAGTTGATGTGGAGAAGTTAACAGCTCTGGAGCTAAACGTGAAGGAGACAGAGAATTTCCCAAATGTTCTCTCAATGTATTTTGCTTTTTCCCTTTGACAATTGAAATTCCTCGCTTGAGCTGCATGTGTGGGGGGAGAAGATCCGGTCAGATCATGTGTTTGTTTCACTGCTCTGATCCGATTTCCACCTCCTCTTCCTTCTAAAAGTTTGCAGCTGGACCCTGTGGCAACAAAAACGAGTGAGGAGCATCCTAGCTCAGAGGGAGCTCTGGGCTGAGGCTGGGTGCTCTGTGGGCTCTCAGCTTTTGCACTGCATTGTTGCCAGAAATGGCTCGTATTTCAGTGAAAAGGAGGACAGTGGGGCACGGAAAACACGAGTGACTCTGTGGGCTGAGTTTCCCTCTCTGAAGCACAAAGGCTTTGAGTTTAAGGATTTACCATGTCTAGACATTGTTGCTGACAATCAGGATTCTGGCTGCTTTGTAGAGGCTGAACTACAAAAGCAACTTCTTAATGCTAAAAATGAAAAAGAAATAAAACTTGATATGGCATGGGTAGAGGGAGGATAGAGAAAAATAAAAAACAGAAACAGCGAAAGACAAATAGGAAGATCCAATTATAAAGAAAAATGATGTTTTTCTCGTGTTTCCAAGCAGCCTCAAGAGCAGAGCTTTGTCTCTTCTTACCACAGGACAGCAAACACTTCTGCAACTCTTCTGCTGATCAAAACTATTTTGGCAGGAAAGTTATGTATTTTATAAGGCAGGAGTCGACAAGACAAGCTGTGCTGTCATTAGGAAGTGCAGGCACACAGAACTGCTTTTACAGACAGCTCAGTTCGTGTGTTCTTTGATCTACGACAGGAAAGCAAAGTCAGATTTTCCAGGTTTCATTTACCAGTTGCTATACCTCTTTGATTGTTTTATTTCTAAATAACAGATGTTGTATTTGGAGAAAGGAGGACACAGGTAGAAACAAGAACAACTTTAAATTTGCTCCTTTTCTTTTAGGACAAATTTGTTGAGGGTCTTGGGAAAACTAACTTGCTGCTCCTGAAAGAAGAAGTACCAATTCTTTGGCTTTTAACATCTTTCTAGTTGGAACATGTTTCATATAAAAGGACATGCAGTAAAATTCGTTCTTCTTGGGGGGTGGTAAAAGAAAGCAGTTTCCATGGTGCCTGGTTTTTTGTTGTTTCTTTTTTTCTTTATTTACTCCAGGTTTCCTGTATAAAATGTTACATGTCCATTGATTTCCTCCTGATGTGCTCTAATTCTGATCCAGTGGGATTTTTAGGCCTGCTTCCAGCCTGGCCTTAAAATTTTCTGAGGCAGGTTGTATGAAGTACTAGCAGGAGCCTGCTCCTCCTTTCCCTCTGAAGCAGAATAACCCGTGGAACAAAAAGAAAACTTAAAGTGCTTCACCTCACAGTATTTCTTCCTTGTTCATCTGTCAAGCACAATCCTTGTTTGCCATCCTTACATAAAACTGCTGGAGATTCCTCACTTCCAAGCCTTATTTTTTTTTTTTGTCTGAGCATGAGTGGAGCAAAAGCCTCCTTGGCTTTTGCCTTTGCACCTCAGAGGTTCCCCAGGGAGAATCAACCATCCAGTGCTGCTGTCATCCAGCTTCCCCCAGAAACATCCCTTGTAAGGACAGAGGCACATCTCCCTTTGGAGAATTCATCTTTGTGATCTACAAGGGAAGGATTTATTTAAAGTTTATTGCAAATGCAGCAGTGATTTGTAAATCACTGTTTATGAAAATGCTGAGTAAATACCAAGATTTTCACTGTATCTTGGTGCAGGTTACTTTGTGGGATTCTTAATTAGTAATCTAAAGCTAGGCAATTAAAATTGTGTTTATGACCTAGGCTTTTTCCTTTCTCTTTATTTCCAGCTGCAGCTTGATATTCTGCTTCTAGTTCCTTTTTCTCCCCGAGCAAAACAATATGTGATTCCACTGGTTCTCTCTTGATTTAGACAAGGGGCTGATTTGTGATGGGGCATCCAATAAATAAAAGTGAGTTCTGCTTGTCTGCTAGGAAACCAGCAGCAGATGCAAAAGCTGTGGCACCAGGTGGTTCCTGATCTGGGGAGAAGCTTTGCTGTTCACTGAATTGTTCATGTTGCTCATCTCAGTGCCTGGGAAGTCTTTTTGAAGTGCTACTGCAAACTGAGCCTTCTCGGATGTGATCTGACAGGAGACTGCAGCCCGTGGCAGCACAGCCGAAGAGTCAGATGTGGTTTTTTCCAATGAGAAGCTTTGTAAGACATATTTAAAAACAAAATAAAAGAGAAAATAAAGAGAAACAAATAAACTAAGGCAGTGGGTTGATTGAGGGGAAAAGAGTGGTCGCTTGTCTGACAAATCAAGCATCACTCTCCAGAGAGGATTTCAGTTTTTTAGCCAAAAGCTGTTGTCTTTCTTTTGATTAGGTTGATCAGTAAGAGTGTGAACAATTCATTATTTTTCTAAAAATCCTGTTTTTTCTAGGTATTTTTTTGCAGGTTAGGAGTGGGCACAGCTCTTCATGACCTTAGAGCAGCTGATACTTCCCTTTAGGCAGATTCACTGTTGTGTCCTACATCCAGGTGAAGCCACCCAGTGAATGGCCAAATAATCCATAATCCAAACACACACTAATTTCTGTAAAGGGTCAAGAGTACCTTGAAGCTTAAGGTGATTCAGGGTCTTGGTGTCCGTGGTTGGAAGGCAGTGAGTTGGCAGCATGAGCCAGAACAAGTTTCCTCTGGTGCTTTCTGTGGATGGGTGTTCAGAGCCTGTATCCTCCAGTTTTTTGCAGAACATCCCTCACTCTTTAAATGAAGTAAAGGCCACACAGGCCAGTGGCATGCATGTTATCACAGCTGCTGCCTTGAGGAGCACCTTTGATTGCATGTCTGCTGTTGCTTCAAGCCAAAATATTTCATCTGTGTTCTGCTACCTCTTGAAAACCCCAGCTCCTCCTGCAAACTGACCTTTGCTCTGTGTTTTCTGAAGATCACAACTGTTATTTATAAATGATGAGCCTTGATGTTGGTACACAGTTGGGACAACAGGAGGCTTTTTGTTTCTCTCTGCAACATTATCTATTGTGCAGCACTCTGGGAGGTGTAGCATAGGTGAAGCAGAACAAACAGGAACGTGCAGGCAGGACTCTTCCTGTGTCCTTTGCTGGTAGGAGCCACTGGTTGGGTTTCTTCACTCAGATCAGTTCTGTTCTTCCAGAGTCTGGAAAGAACTTCAGGAATGAAAACGCCAGCAGAAAACTGCCTTTTCGAGATGAGCAGACAGGCTGAGCCACTCTGCTGATTGCCCAAAGAGTAATTGGGGTCCTTGGCTCTTTTATTCCTCCCTGGGCTCTGTTTTACCTTCACACATCCCATTCTCTTTAGCTGCTTTTGCCATTACTCACCATTTCCCCAAACAACTTTTCTGTCTTCTTCCAGGCACGGAAAAAGCATCTGCTGCTTTTTCTGCCAGCCTGACATCTCTTGAAACACCACTCCCCAGCTCTCCAGTGGAGCTGGTTAGGGATGTAATTTTGCTCATCAGCCCTGTACCACAGCAATACTCTGTGCTCTCTCCTCTCTTCACCCCAGAGCAGACACTCAGGAGTATCTGCTGAGTGGCAGCCACAAGATACAGCCAAATCCCAACACAAACATCCTGCTCCTGCAGCTGTGCTGCTGATCAGAGCCTTGCTGCCGTGCTCTCTCTGTAGGTACATGTACGTGCAGTGTGGCAATGTCCAGTGTGATTTAGGATCTTCCCTCCAGATCAGCCCAATTCCATGCCCTGGCATCTGTCATTTTACCTGTCCAAGGGCCCCCCTCACCTCAGCTATTGGACATTCAGCCTCCCCAAGGCAGGGGAGGTTTGCAGTTCTTCCTCTCCGAGGTTCCTGTCTGGAATTAGCACACACTTGAATTGTTCCAGCTCAGAGCTTGGCCCCGCTGCTTATTCTTGTGAGGAAGGCTCTGTCTGGTCATGCAGACCCACAGAGCATCCTTCTTAAAGTCATGTGTTGATAGTTTCAGTAGAAAAAAACAAAGTGGTTATATAAGAGAAGTTCAAAAAGAGTTTGTGCAAATTTTTCTGTGACCCCAGAACCCTGTATCGTAACTAAAGCAGATCAAATTCGTTTGGTATCAGAGGTACAGTCATAGGCCCAGCCTTCCTTTTCTCTCCTTCCCCTACAGGGTTAACCGAGCATATTTCTACAATAAATATTCCCACAACAAGGCCTAAATATGGTTTTCATCAATCATTTTATAGCTGCTTCCAACCTGTCACACCAGCGTATGCATTTACAGCAGCTCAGGAAAAAAAGAAAAAAAACAGAAAAACCACAAATAAAAGAATTGGAATAGAAAAACTGAATTTTCTGTCACCAGGAATGGTCAGATGATCTTTCTTTGTGTCTTGTGCAGTGGCAAGTGGACAGTCTCCAATGAATAAATAATTGCAGATCCAGAAAACGAGATTATTCCTCCCATGAAGCTGTTGAAAAGGAGAGTTCACTGTGCCCTTCAGACATATTTCCTGATGCACAACCCTGCATTTACCTATGGAGCACAGCAAACCTGAAGGATGGGGCTCATGAAGAAAAGCTTTATAATTGTGATAGGAGCCCAGAAACTGAAACACTTTGATTGCAGGAACATGTCTGGGCTGCCCCTTGTCATTTCACAGGCCAGATGCATTGGAGAGAACTCCAATGGGTAATCACAGAAGTGAGGATGGCTGCCTGCATCCTGCCTCCCAGCCCTCACCGTGCTGTAATATAGTTGCTTTTGCAGTGTAATTGCTTTCTCTGCAGGGCTTCTTCCTATTGATTCTGCTTGTGTGGATTTAAATGGTTTGCAGGTTGTAACTACACTCAGGTTGGTCTGCACCTCCACTGCTCAGTGCTAGGCAGCTCACGTGGCAGTTCTGAGGGACTTCAAAGCTGCCTAGATAGCATCACTCCCTGGCCTGCACGTATATATTTGATTGGAAGAGAGAGGCTGGATCAGATAAGTTCAGAACATCAATAAATACGTGTATTTTGTTTGGTGACACTTGTTCAATTTGAGTCTTTTTCCCAGGAAGCAGCTTGTGTTGTGTCATTTTTTTCAGCACGCTGTGTAAATGCTCTGCATCTGCAACTGTCGAGGCTGGTGCCATCCCCTAGCAGCGCCATCTGCTCGCTCACAGAGTGCTTTTTGCGCAGATAAAAAATGTGAGGTGTTACTCATAATTAGGCAAATCACATGCTGTGATCTGTGATTGATTTGATTCCTGTTTCTGGCTACCTCGCATATGTCTGTGTGTCCATAAGTATTGTCTACATACCAGCATATGGATGCAGATGAATCAGAGGCTCACAAATTCTTTTTTTCCCCGGTCCAGACAGATGGAAATGTTTTCCCTTCTTCTTATTAGCAGCAGCTGAATTTCAGTCACACCAGGGGCCTCTGCTAGGAGCTCGCCTGTGTTCCGTGCTGTACAGGCACACGTAAGTTGGCACGGCCATTTATAATCTAATACAAGAAGTAAGCGATCCATGACATTCAGCAAAGGAAAGCTGTAATTTCAAAGCAGTGTTCAGAGGTATCCACGTTATTAGCCTTCCTGGAGAAAAATATCTTGGGTATATAACTCGGCGTTACGCAGTGCAGTAAAAGAATGCCTAAAAGGATGTGTGAGCATTGCAGAGCCCAAATGCCTCTGCTGAATCTGACTTCTGGAAAACACTGCTGTGCTTTTCTTACTATTAACAGAGTGTGCTCTTAAACATGTATTCACCTCACTGACTGAGATCTTAATTATTTCTGGTTGTAGTATGGTCCAAGTAATGCTGGTGCTAAGGGAAAGTAACTCAGAAATTAGTAGTTCTGTGTCATTTTGATACTGTCCTCAAATGTCTTTTATAGATAGTGAAGTATGATTTACTGGTGGTTTTAAAAGATGTTTAAGGCAGGCAGTAGGGACACCAGAAAGGCCATAAAAATGAACACACACGAACAGAGGTCTGCACGCTTGACTGGAGTAAAAGTTACAAGCAGTGGAGTAGCTGTATAGTTGGATGATTTAGAATATTTTTAAGCCTCAGCAGAGCTCTCTTCTTTTCTCTCCCGCTCTCCTGTGCCTACCTACAGTGTGTTTACTTCAGCAGCATATCGGTCACCACTGGACTCTGATCATAACTAGGACAGCCCAAGGCAGAAAATAGGATTTAACTTAGCACAAATCCACAGTCCTGCTGCTCCAACACCTCCTGGAGACAAGGATCAGATTGGAGCAAGCTGCCTCTGAGCAGCAGCTGCAGCTTGGCTTTTCTGCAGAGGAATTTGAGTAAATTGAAATGTTTAGAGAATATGTGGTTGATTTTATGCTGGAAGGACTGGAGCTATGTGCTGAGAACCCAGGACTGCTGCTGACCAGTTTTAGAGCCCTGGCGTGGCTTGAGTCTGGCTTTGTTTGTGCAAGGGAGAGCTGTCCCCCAGGGATGCCAAGTTAATCATCAGCACATGTTTGATTGGCTCTGCTGTATCACCTTTGGGTGAACTCTCAGTGCAGTGAAGAGCTTGAAGCATTTTCAGAGTTACTTGGTCATTTTACAAGTCGTGCTGCTCTCTTCATTTCAGCTGTCCAAGCATGCCTTACCAGAGGACTCCTGGAGCTGAGCTTGCTTCAGTGCATCACAGACATTTTTCCAGAGCCTGTAATGATCAGCTCAGTCCTACCAACAGAGAAAGTTTTGTGGATGTGCAGCAGCCTTCATATGTTACAAACACCTGATGTTTGTAAAGCAGATCAGATGCTACAAACCCAGATTTCCCACCCCCATGGATACTGAACAGAACTCCAACGTGCACAGCTGCATTTTATTTTCATGTGTATGTCTGTTGGTTTCATCATGTCACCTGTGGTTTTCCTTATATTAAAAGTCAATGAAGTAAAAAAGAAAAAAGAACAGCAAAGAAGTCAAGGCAGATGTAATGTCTTGGAAATTTTTCGGTGTTGTTTTTTAATGTCAGCAGACATGGTGTAATTTAATTTTCAGAAGAGTCTCAGCTGCAAGGTAGCTGATTAGGCATCTTGAAGAAGCAGCCAATCTCTCAAAACACTCTGTTCATGAGATTATTACAGGTATTCTTCTAAAGAGAGAAACCCCTAGATTGCCAGAAATAAATCACTTTGAAGGATACAAACCCCCTTGGGTAGCCTTCCAGAAGCAGAACCCAGTCATTAGATCTCACATCACAGACCTGCCTTCTTTGCACTTCAAAAAGAAGAGTCGAAGATATAATTGCTTTAATGGAGCAGAAGGAAATTTATCTTTTGTTTCTATTGTTATTAAAATGAACTTCAAGAAGTGCCATAAAAGAGAGGGGTTTGTAGCATTGGACATAAAACTCCGACCTGCACTATCTGTGCCATTAAAGTATGTCAGTGTTGGGTGGGACCACAGTATTTTCTGAGCTTCATGATACTGTAAAACGTATCATTCTGTGAAGGTGACTAAACCTTGTTTGCATAGAAGAAAGAACTTGAATATTTTTTTTTGTTTAAGCATTTGAATGCATGATAAAGTGTCAGAAGTTGTAGGACAGCACACTAAGCTCATGACACTGAGTGTCCATTGCAGATCAGGGCTGTGTCAGCTCTGTCACTGACCCAGGATACGTGACCTGGCCACATTCCACTTGTGGCAAAGTTTGTTTCCTGGAGGAAGAGGATGCCAACAACATTTTTTTACATCTCCACTGAACCTACTGTGTCCTTCCTAAAAGCAACCATCTTCAGAGACACGTATAGCACATAATGGCATCTTACAGCATTTGTTTTAATGTTTGTTACCAATTCCATTCACGGTTTGCTTTCATTCTGCTATGAAAAGCTTGCACTGTCAAATCAGAAGTTTTACTAAGAAAGGGACTTAGTAACATGAACATTATGTTCAGCTGTTTGAAGGACAAAATCAAGATCAAAAGAGACTCAGCGATTAAACAACAAAAAGTATGTTCAAATCATATTAAGGGCTGTTTTCAGTCTACCACCTATGGATTTAGCTACATGTCTTACATTTTTTTCCAGGAGGCTTCTGGTCAAAACCCTGTTCTTGCAGTGGGGAGCTAGACCAGGAAAAGGAGGAAGAGCTTTTGAAATAGAAACAGTAATGGTTGGCTTGCAAGTTTAGCATGAAGTCTAGATTTTGTGCTGATGTAGATGAAGGCCCGGCTGCTGTTCCAAGCAGGATCTTAGGGATGGGGTTCATTAGATGCTCTCCAGTTTTTCTTCTTCACAGCCAAAGGCAGATGGTGTTCAGTGCTTTCTGTTCACTCTTCAGGAGGTGCATGGTGTCTGTACAATGTTCTGTGAGGTTTGCTGACACTCATGACAGTGCCAGTTGCCTGATTCCTGCAGCATCTCTTACCAATTCTGAAGGGGTTTTACTCAATTTCCTCCCAGCTCTCTATTTTAGGGGGACAGCTCTGAACTTTTCCAGCATCAGACACTCAACAAAGGAGTTTCTATTTTCAAGGCAGGAGTGGGGGGAGGAAATGCTAGCTTGGGGGCAGGTCCTGGGTTTTTTGATTGTGCTCACAGTGTGTTCTGGGGACCTTTGTGCTTTGGAACCTCTGTGCTGAGCTTCACACAGTGGGGTATTCCTGGTGCTTCCCTTTGAAAGAGGAGCAAGTCCTATGGGAACGTGCAAAACTGGGTCAGGAAGACTAATTTAAGCATGTCCATGTCACCTGACCAAAAATGACAGGGTAAGGGTCACAAGGTCAGCTTTCCTGGTGGGTCAGGGGACATGTCTGACACCTGCACTAATGAGCTGCATGGTCCTCGACAGTGCTCTGGGCCCGGCTACACGAAGGAAAACTGCAGAGGTGTGATGCCTTTGTGGCTTTTCATTGGATGCTTACCATTCTTAATGAAGGACATTTCAGGTACCCTAAAGTTATTGCTTTGTCTCTCGGTTATTGGGTGATGAATTCTTGCTACTCCAAACCAGAAGAAACTGAAGTGCAGCTCCGAGTTGTCCCTACCAGTGGAAAATGCAATGCAGGAAAGTGTCATTGGTGTTACTGCTGTTACCACATTTAGCTGCTGGTGTAGTGGGACTGGTTGGACTTGAAGAAAGGAATATATTTATTACCTGCACAAAACCTCTCCTCTATCAGCAGCAACTCAGAGCAGCACTCAGGTGCAGGCAGGTGGGTGCTGCTTGTGGCTCTAGGCCAGAAACAGGAGAGCTTTTCCTGGCTGCTTGCTTTACAGAAGACAAACTTTTGCCTTCTGACAGTTCAGCTGTGCATAGAGTTTGCTTCCTGTAATGTCAGTGAGAGGTGGAGTTGAGGAGGAAAATGGTGTTCTGAGTGACTTCTCTATAGACTGCTCCTTGCCAACCTAGATTGTGCTTTAAGATTTTATTTTTACCATTACTTTGTCAAGCCTGCAGGAAATTCGCCGTTTCCATTACTTCCACAAGCTTCACTTGCACTTACTGTGTGAAGTCTTTGAATCCATTGGAACAATTCAAAGCTATTCTTTTCGACCATCTGAACTACAAACATGTCGACTGTGAAACATTATTTTTAGCTTGCCTGTAAAAATTTAAAAGGATTTCCAAATATTTTTAATAATTCCCTGAAACAGTCTAAGGACATCTGTTGAAGTATTGAATTTCCCTGAAGACAGCACTGGTTGGGATTGCTTCAGCTGCAAATTAAGGTTGTCAGTCAAAGGGCTTTTTCTGTTTCAATCTGGGAGTTTTTAGCATCTCTTCCAAAGTGAGCCAAAGAAAGACAGCTAGTGAGCTGTTCTGGCTTGTTTTGCCATGTGTTTAACCTAGCAAACAGTAAGTTGATACCTTTTGTGAAGTCTTCTCTGTTCTACTGGATACCTCTCTGCTTGGTGAGGAACCAAGCTTAGCAGTTTTGACATATTTTCGCACTTTTCATATTCTTTCTCCTGCAGCACGTGTCCAGTGTTTTAATATATTGAGTAGCTGTGGCAAGTGCCATTGTGTGTCTGCAAACATTTGCATTATTTTTAAGGCACTGGATCTGCTAATGAGGAGCTGGAGTAAGGCAGAATGATGTATTTACTCTCCAGGATTTCCTGCAGAGATGAATAGCAGGTTCATGGTGAGCTGAAAGTGCATGACCAGCCCAAAGAGTCTTTAAAAGATGTGCTTGTTTATTGCATGCTGATATTCTAACTCCAGCTCTGTCAAGTGCTCTGACAGTTTATGAAAATATTGCTTCACGACATAACTATTTTATTGTGGTGCTGATGCCATATTGATCTAGATTTCCACCTGCTCATATGCATCAGAATACTTCATTTTGTGTCATGGTAACATGAAAGTGTAAGAGGAGGGGAAGGTTTTGTCTTTTCAGTTGTAAATCCTAACTGGCTTTTAATGCTTTCATTATTTTGTTCTGTGTGATTGAAAGAAGTTGGCATCATCACCAAGCTTGCAACAGAGGAAACATTTTTTTAATGTTCAGTGTTTAAAAGATGTCAGTATTATTTCCTTTGTAAACAGAAGATGATTGATAGAAAATCTGCAGAATTTTCAGCAAAAGGGAGTAATTTTTTCAGTTCTTTTTCATTCCTTAATGGAAAAAGAATTATGTAAATGAGAGCAGGCATTGCATTAAGTGCTTCCAATGTTCTTTCCCTGCAGACCAATAAAAACATTCTCCATTAGGGAAATTTAGTTTCTTGAAGGCTGCATGAATCTGAGATCTGAATCAGTGAATGAGATGACTATGCTGGGGTAAGCATTTCCAGGTCTGATTATGTATTTTAAGTCTTTTGTAGGTGGATACCAGCTCTTAGCTTGCCTTGTAGGTCTTCTTCAGAGCATCTCTTTCTTTGACTTTTCCTGCTGGTTTATCTTGTAGTACTTCTGTAGCGCAATCTCATATTACAAAGAGCAGTAACAGATTTTTCATAGTCATGGGGACTAAACTACTTTTCCTGTCTGAATTTGGACCAGAAATCCTGGCCTTTTCAGAACACTCCATCTGCTTTAAAACTCCATAAGCAAAATTCAAATAGTACAAGTCGAAAAAAAATGACTTTTCTGTGCTTCCCATGGTGTGTTTATAGTAGTTACAGTCTCACCCATGACTACACATTATGTGGATTGTAGCTATCCACCTTTAAAAATATCACTTCATCTCTAAGTGTGAAATGGATACGCAGCAGTAAACTTTTGTTTCTGGGTGCATTTGAAGCAGGTGCCTGAGCAGGGGGAATTCAAGTGAAGCCATCTTTTCTTTCTGAGCTGTTAACCATAAAATAGTAATAATCAGCATTAATTTCTAGAAGTTCTAGAAGATCACAAATAAAAATTAGAGAAGTGGGGAATCATTACAAGTCATTACCACTGATCCTTACTTTTAAATTATTAATCATAATTCAGTTTCATATACAATATTACTTAAGCTGTCAGACACATTGCAGAAGCACAGAAGGATGATTTGTCCTCATTTCATGTATGAGGGGACAGAGGCACCAAGAGCTTCTGAAATTTGTCCAAGATCTGGAAATGAGTAAGTGGAATTCTTTTTGTAATTATTTTTTTATTTAGTTGTAAATAGTCTGAATGTAGCCAACATGTTCTAGTTATAATTGATCAAATAAACTCCATTTCCCCCTTTCTTGCTGAAGCGGTGATCCCATGGGAACATGCTGCAAAAGCAGTGAAGGCAACAAATGTAACTACTGTGAATATTTGGTCACATGTGAGGCTGGTTTTATTTTAGTTTTTTGAGGTTTGTTTTCTGCAAACACTACTGGGAATCGTTTGTCCATCACTAGAATGTTCCTGAAGCTCCAGTCCACCACCAGGACTCCCATGAGTAATTTCTGTGTTCCTGTTATATTTTATATGCAGACAACTTAGTCCTTCTGCCATGATCCAGAAAAAATGGCATCTATGAAAATATCGTGTTCCTTACAAATTCAGGAGGCAAGAAGAACACGCCTGACCCACACAATTCTTTATCCCTGATTATTCATTCCTAATGGAAAGATTCTGGAAATGCTGGAAAAAGACATTGGACATAAAAATTTTCAACTTTCTGCTGATTTCCTTGCTATTTCATCTCCTCTGCCTACCCCGTGTGTCAGTCAGTTGATGAATTTGATCAGCTGCCTGCTTTAGGCATTACAGAGAAATGCTGGCGGTGAATTCCCACCTCGCACATTAGATTTTTGGCTGATTCGATTTGGGGTCACCCTGTGCTGGGGCCGTGGGTGGCTAATAGCCCCTGAGGAGCCAACTGTGCAGGCTGGGGCTGCCTGTGGAGAACACGAGTTCCCCGGTGCCTGGGCTGTGTCTGCACGCAGGAGGAGCCAGATGGTTGGAGCTGTGGGTTCTCTTTGGCTTCACTCTGCAGGAGGAGTACCTGAGATGGATGTTGCCAGGTCGCTGTGTGGTTCCTGTGTGCTGCCAGCTGCTCTGGCTCTTCTCTTGGAACTGTGCTTAAAGCATAAAAAATGAGAAATTGGTGGAACTCTCTGTGGTCAAGTGGGAAGTGGGGAAGAGATCGTGCGTTGTGTTCTGCAGACCCGGTGGGATGGGTCTGATGACCAGCTGGAATCCCATCCCACAGTGTGGTGGTGAAACATGCCAGATGGTCCAAAAGTGCTTTGGGATCTAAAGCACTCTCCCCACGTTAATCAGATTTTCTCCTCCCCAGTCCTTGGGCAGGGCTCACTCATGTGTCACCCACTGGAGTCATCAGAAGCTGTAATTTTTCACATTTGCCTCTGAAATGTGCTTCTGCAGTCAACCACCCTGCCAAAACACCTTTGGGAAGCTTAGGTCAGGTCCTATATCCCCTGCACGTTTTAGACTAACAGGTTGGTTGGCTCTTGCCAGCAACAGAGGCAGCCATCCCTAGAGCAAGGCACTGCCTGGGCCAGACAGAGCTGGGGTGTCCACTCTGGGTTTATCCTGAAGAGTTAGGTGCACCCCAGCCTTGGGGTCAGTGCTGGGCAAAGCTCCAGATGTCTCACCCAGGCTGGTCCCAGGCAGCCATTCCCGTCTCACATCCTTTGCTCTCGTGGTCTTGTTCCAGGGCAACCCACTGTACTTCCAGTCCGCCAGAAACGTGACAGTGAACATCCTCAACGAGAAGACAAAAGTCCTCACTCGCCTTGTAACAGGTATGGAGGGGGAAAAGGTGTTTGGAAAGATGAAGGAGGGGGTGGAAGTGGATGTTTTGAGATGCTGGGCTGGCTTCAGGCAGCGCACAGAGGGGAGCTCCTGTGTCTCGTGGAGTACAAATGAAAACTTCACTCCACTCTGTAAAACAAAGCCAGAGACATGAAAGCCATGCTGGAGAGGCAGCTGGCTGGGGCTGTCTGATAACAAAGCAGACCATCATTTTAATCCAGTCCAGACTTAGAAATGTTAGCTGTACCACATCAGGGTCAAGAAGAACATATGCCAAGCTGACATTTCTGCTGTAACAACTACAGGCTTTTCCTAAGACATTTATGACTTGCATGAAATCTTGGGAACTCTGGAGTCCAACCGTGGCAACACTCTGCAATTCAGAGTCCTTCTGCTGATGAAGAGCTCCCTTTGCTCCCAAACATGAGTGTGTAGGATGAGGAAATGGGTGTTTCATAAATCCCCAGTGCACAGCAGCCTCTGAATGAATGCATGAGTAATTTGGGTTGAAAGAACCTCATGCATTATATGTGGTATATGGCACTGTATATATGGTATATAATATATATTTGATATGGGATAGAGATATATTTACTGAGATTTATGCATGGACAGTGAGAAGTATTGGTGTGTGGCAAAGCCAGTAATCCATAAACATGTTTCTAAGTTGAGAGTGGGTTGCTTGTTTTGCTTACATAACATCTTGGCCTTTAGTCACAGTATTAAATAATTAAATATGCAGCTTCAGTGAGCAATTATTTAGGCAGCATGTGTGAAACTTGCCTGGGGGAAGGAAATAAATTCAACCCCAGGCTCCCTGATTCTCACATTCAGAACGAAGGTCTTCAGTTTGTTGGCTCTCCGTGTATTTTCAAGACAGTGTTTGGTTCACATAAGCATTTCTGTGTCACCAGAGGTTGGGAGGACACACTCAGTGATGCCTCCCAGTGTGATGCTCTGGTTATTGAGCTTTTTATGCATTCAGCACCAGCTTTGGTTTCAGCGTGGAGCAAAGATGTGGTCCCATGTAGTGCATGCTGCAAGGATGAGCGAGTAGGGGAGGTGGTTTATAAGCAAGACACAAATCAAATTTAAAGTACTGGATTTTGTCAGTGTGGCTGCAGGAGTTTTTAAGTACTTCCAAGGATCTCAGCATGGCCTCACTTGTCTGTGTTGCAAACCCCACACATGATTCTGTGTGTCCATGTGCCAGCACAGGTGACCTGTGCAGGGAAGTGCTGGGTAGGGATTAAGGTTTTAAGAAAATAGTGGCTTTCAAGTGTTCTTTCTCCTGTCTTTTGAGAAATGAGAGTGGTCATGAAGATGGCCAGAATTAATGCAAAGTCCAGTCACCTGCCTAGTGCAGGATAATGTTCCAGGGGGGCTATGGCTTAGATGGAGTTGGCAGGGCTGTTCAGTGGTGATTTGTGCAAAGTCTGGCCTAGGTCAGTAACCCAGAACAGCCTCTTTGTCACTCTTTGCAGCCTTTGAGCCACAAACCTGCACAGAATTGCTATTCAGGCAGCTGATGTTTATCAGACCCCACAACAAAACGCATTGCCAGAGGCTTTCCAGCACTGCAGGGCACAGCAGCCTGCAGGAAAAGCCGCAGAATTGAAATAAGTTCTTTGAAGGAAAGTTTCACTTGTCTAAAAACTTTCTGCAGTGTGAGAGGATGCCATTTTCCTTGGCCTGCATGTCTTTGAAGAGGTCTAAAACAAAAACATTTGTTCCTGTGCTGCTGTTTGTCTTTTTTTTCTTTTTCTAATTGGGTTGTGCATGACACTGATAGAATTTTAATCCAGATATATTTAGAAGGTGGAAAACCAGGAATCTTTTACACAGCAGCATCAGTCCAAGCAAAATGGGCCCAGTGGCTTTTGATGCCTCTTACACCTGCACCAATACTCTCAAAGCGTGGCTGGATATGTTCATTGCTGTTTCACATATGGGTCTGTCTTTCTGTAAAAATATCCCAGGTCTCACAAGTTCAATGGTGATTTTATGGCACACATAAGCATTAACAAAAACGTAAGTAGAAATAGCTGAGTTGTTGTTACTTGGGTAGAAAACTGCCCTTTTCTAATAAGACCTAAAAAACCTGCCTGTTTGGTGTCTCTGATGCAATTTGTAGAGCTATTATTGCTCAGCAAATGGGTTTATTGAATGTATGAAGCTACTGTGTGATTTTCTTATACTTTTCCCTAAAGTAAAGCTTCTTCCCCCTAGGTCCCCAAGCAGTGGAAGCACACAGCCAAAAATTTGAGGTGAAAACTCTCTCTGGAAAATTGCTGTTTTCTGCAGATGACAACGAAGTGGTGGTTGGAGCAGAGAGATTGAGAGTTCTAGGTAAGAGATTGTTCATTAAAGCCACGGTTTTAATAGTTACCTCTTCAAATTTGAGTATAGTTTTGCCTTACTTTCCTTCCTACTTGCTGAAAGTTTCTTTTGGAGATAAAACCTTGTGCTGTCTTTATGGCTTTGAATCTTCTCCAAGCAGATAAAGGCCAGGAGTTTCTATGTGAGGGGTTTATTAACTTGCACAATTTGTTATTTCCCCTCCAGAAAAAAGCTCCCCTGGAAATGGTTTGTCTGGCTGAGTGAAGTAGCTTTAAAACTGAACATCTTTTATGCCTTGGGTCTGGGATGGAGGACAGTAAGGGTTTGCCCCAAGGATGTCTCTGCAGTCACTGTGCAGAGGCAAACCTCAGGGTCCTTGTGTTTGGCCCCACCACTGTAACCAGCTCCTCCTTCCTTCTGAAAATAACTCCAGGAGGATCTGCCTCCCCAGCTGTGCTGCCTGCCAGGCTTTACATTGGAATTTCCTAATGAAAACTGAGGATACACTCTGGGTTTGGGATGGGAGGGTTCTTTCTTGTTTCTTGTGGATTTTTCTTTTTCAATTACATGGAGAAACAAAACAGTTGTGGCAATTGTAAACTTCTAAACTCATTTGATAGTTACATGAAATTAACAATCTGGAACTTGAATTTTTGTGCTCCCCAGTTAAATCCACACTCTTTGGTTAGTCTGGGATTGGGTCAGGAATGTTTTCACATAGGACCAGAGTGGGTAGCTCAGTGTTGTTCACAGCTAGTCACACAGCAGTGCTGCTGGAGCACCAATACCTGCTTTTAGTGGCTTGTTTTGGATGCATCTTTTGATTCCAAACTGTTCCTTACTTCTCTTATGAAAACAAATCAATAAGGATCTTGAAATTATAGATAAATATAGATAGTATTTTATTTTTATTATTATTATTATTATCATTATTATCATTATTTCTAGATATTTAATATTATATTATGTATCATATAAATGGTACTTGGTATCCAACCCTTAACACTTTTTGTTGCCTGACATCCTGCTGTTCTAGATGGCTCCTGCTTGTGGACAGGCTGGGTGTAGCTCTCTGCAGTCACTGTTGTTACACACTGGACTATTTCAGTCACCACCTACAAAAACCTGGGTGGGCTTTACAGGATAAATGTTGAACTTCACAAAATTAGGTGTATCTTTGTTAGCTTAAAACTTTGAAGAGGCCCATTCAAAATTCTTGCAGTGTTACAGAGCTGGGGACATTTGTAACAATCCATGTTCTCCAACAAATCTCCCTTGGCACTGCACCCTTCAGAGCTAATTCATGCAGGGTAGATGAAGTCAGGAAGTAATTTTTTAAGTGTTTTCTTGGAGACCTTAAAATAAGAGAGATTTACATCATTGGTTTTAAAAAAAATAATAAGGAACCTTTTCCTTACAAGCTGCAAGTACTCTTTTTCAGATTACATACTTTAAAAAATTGCTTTTAAGTTCCTCTGTATTTTCAAGAAACCAGGAATTATTTTTGATAGTTATTTTGAGGTTTTGCCTTTAGTCTCTAGGATAAACATTATCAAAAATCCTGCTGATCACTGTAGTGCACTTTCATTTTGTACCTACAACTATTTCTCGAGGTTGGTTTGACTTTTGCAGATCTATCAGAAAAGAAAAAGTAGAATGATACCACTGGTGATGTTACATAGCAAGTATTCTGATGACCTTGAGCTGAAATGCTTTCTGAGTTCATACTTGGCTTTGTTTTTCTCCAGCTTCGCTTCCCCAATCTAATTTTATCTCCAAAAGTGTTTGCTGTGGCTGTTTGCCATGCTGGGAAGTGTTATACCATATGTTCGTGTTTCTTGCGGTGTTTTTGTCTGCTCTGAAGGCCAGTCCGAGTTTCAGTAACGCAGACAAATTCCTTTGCTCATTCTTCTGCTGTTTGGGCTCTCAGGTGCTGGGGGAATGTGTCTGCTGACACCCATCTATGCCGTGTAAATAATTTCAGCTTGTTATTGCTCAACACGTACTTCTTGTAGAGGCAAGTGTATGTCAACAACCTGGCATGAAAGTCATCCCACAGAGGTCAGAGCAGCAGTTCTTGTGGCCAGCTCTGAATCTCGCCAGTGACAATTACTCTTTTCTTTGTATAGACTTCACAGCTTTTTTCTGAAACTTTGTGCTGCAAACCGATGCTGGATCCTTGTCCTAGGAAAAGAGCTGCTCTCCTGTTTTGAAATGAACCCTGCTCTGGGTATCTAGAGGATTTTTCTACATTAGCAAGGGATAAAAAAAGGGAAGAATACACGGAATTATAGATTAAAAACAAATGCAAGTAGGACATATGATGCATTTGATGGTGCTTCAAAAAATTGCGCAGCATGGACAGTGCAGATTACCATATGAAAGCGCTTTTTATTTGATTTGTATTTTGGGGAGTTATTTCTGATTTATGAGCATTAAAGGACACAGAAAGACAGAGCTGGCCACCTCTGCTTTTGATGTATGACGTAATTTAGAGCACTTCAGTGATTTTATATGATACAGTGAATCCAGTTAAACCTCTCATCACAGGAGAGACTGGAGGATGACAGGGACTTCTGTCTGAGGGAAAGGGCAGCCCTCTGAGCCCTCTGGCCATGGTGAGCTCTGGTAACATGGACACAACCTCTTCCAGACACAAAGAATTCCCTCTGCCTTGCTCAAAGTTGGGAGCTCAGAACTGCCTGGGTCCAGATGACTCTGAGGGAGCTCCTGTTTGCCTGCAAGAAGTCCTATAAAAACCGAACCTTTCAACAACTCCACTCTGCCCTTTTCCTTCCATGTTGGAGTAATATTTAACGGGACAGGGGAGCAGACAAATGCTCTATGAGCTTTTAATTATTTATTTTATTCAGGCATCTGCTTCATGTACACAAGAGATGTACATGGCTCACGACTGCTGACAACTTAAGATTTCTTAGTTACAGAACATTCTTAAAAGCTTTTCAGCTAATAGCATGCTTCTAAAGTTTACAGACAAGTGCTCTAATCAGTCACTTAAAAGCACACATATACTTGTCACAAACAATACTCGCTTGTATGATTGTAATAACAATGCACAGTATTCCATTATTAAGCTTAAAACTTCGGTGTCCTTGCTAAGCACATTTTCTGCAGCTTCAATACTTCTCTGAGCCAAACTTAGGAACACTAACCCTTGTTCTAATGTCCTTGCAGTCTAGATTATTGTATCTTCTACATTCTGATTTTGCAGCTGCAGCTGAACCTAAAATCCTTGCTTTATTTCTGAAACCTGCTTTTCTTACTCAAACTAAAAGCCTTTTCACCTTTTATATTTTCCACACTTCCAAGCTCATCTGCCAGTGCTCACGTGCTTCTGTGCTGGGATGGCAGCACATCCTCACTCTCATCACCCCTTCTCTCCACAAGCTTCCCTCCGTGGAATCTGAGCACCTTGTGGTTCCTCAGAAGATCCCCCCAGCAAACCTCAGAGCCACTCTCCTTCCTCAGAACCTCGGCTCTGCTTTTGCAAGGCTTGGATTGCTGAAGGCAAAATCTGCCGCTGCTCTCTCTGCCCGCGGTGCTGCTGGTGGGGCTGTGTGGGGTGCTGAGCATCCTTTCCCTGCCAGCCCTCGCCTGGTCAGCAGAGCTTTGGGCAAACCCCACAGACACAGAGCTCATGCCTGCCTGGACAGCCCCGTGGGGTCATAAACACAGACCCATGCAGGGCAGATAAATGAGCTGCTCCTAATTGAATTTGTATTTTCTGCCTCGTCCATCAGAGCTCCTTCCCCCTCCTCCTTCCCTCCCTCATGAAGCTGAACGTGTCCAGACCGTCTGAAAAATGGGGCATAAGAAACACTCTTTAGCTAAAAGAGTATTAAAAAAATAACTTTGATATATATTAATTACAATTTCATTTAATAGCTTATTGAACGTTATAGCATTTATAAATAAAAGACAGTCATAAAGCATTATTCTGACTGTTAATTAGCTCTATTTATTCTCCAGATTAGTTTTTAAATATGCCCTCTAGATGCCACTTGATACTAATTAACAGAGTTACATTATTATCTCTATAGAAAGGCATTTTTAATTAAATCTAAAGCAATTTAAATTAGCATGAGTTTTTACAGAAATTAAACTCTGGTCAGATGCTTAATTTAGCCTTATAAGACAACATCTGATGACATGCCAGTGTCAGTTTTCCCAAGGGCCTTGACATCTTTTTATTGAGATTATTTTTTGAAGTTTGTTTTCAGGGAAACTTGCCAGTATACTCTGGTGTTTAATATTTATGATGGATTTAACCAGGTTTTTTTAAAGACTAAATGTTGATGGGAATCCACATGCCTCGCAGTGAGCTGAGATAAAACCACAAAAGCTGCACTCCTGCAGCTTACAGGAGTCTGGCAGTCCCTGGGTTTGAGTGTGGAGGGAGGTTTGTGTGGGAGGTGGGATTGCATGGGCTGGATGCTGTCCTATTACTAATCACCCACGCTTTTTAACTGTTGTTAAAATGACCATTTTGCTTTGCAACAAGGACAGGATTAATCCCAAACCCACATGATCCCTCCTCTGTAACAGGACAATGCAGGGATTGCTCCCACTCCCCAGAAAATGTGCCTCTCGGACATTTGGATTAGCATGGCAGAAGCTTTTCTCCTAATGGAGCCTAATGGTAAAATTTTGGCTAAAGCCTTCCCCCGTGGCAAACCCAAACTAAAATAGCTGTATTTAGAGCAGGGTAGGATGCCTTTCATACCCCAAAATAAAGACTGCAGGAGCAGTGTGACCCAACCCAGCACAGCAGCCCTACCCAGCACCATGGCTGATTTAAAGGTGCCTTTGATCTCACAAACCTTTCCATGCCCTCCCTTTAAATAATTAGCCAGCAGCTCTATTTCTACCTTGTAGCTTTTTTCCTTGTAGCCAACACCTGTAGGGCAATGAACCATGTAGAGCATGTCAGTGCTGACCACAGGTTAGACTTTCAGTGCTATTAGTTTGGGAACACTTTTTTGTTCAAGTTTCTCTCCAGCTGCCTGGGAATGCACCTGGAAAGAGGAATCAGCTGTTGAAAGGTTATTGCAAATTTGTTAATGAGTTTTGAGTAATTAAATCCAAGGCACCTTTCCAGCATTTTATTTATAAGTTGTTTATTAAGGAGTTTAGAGGGTTTAGTGGAGGAACACTAACAATAAAAGTAGTGTAGTTCAGGAGTGCATGGCTATTTACAAGAGCATGTAGTGACAGGAGGAAGAGGAATGGCTTTAAACTGAAAGATATTAGATTTAGATTAGATGTTATTAAAAAATTGAATACTGTGAGGCTGGTGAGGCACAGGAATGGGTTGCCCAGAGAAGCTGTGGATGCCCCATTCAGGTTGGATGGAGCTCAGAGAGACCTGGTCTAGTGGAAGATGTTCCTGCCTCTGGCACGGGAGTTGGAACATGATCTTTAAGGTCCATTCCAAGCCAAATCATTCTGTGATTCTCTCACTATATGACAGCCTTGTAGAGAGCTTTTTTAAGTGGCACTGTTGGGGCTGTTGTTGGGGGCAGAGGGAGGAACCTGCTCTGCCTTTATAGAACACAAGGTGCTGGGGCTTGTTATTCAGGAAAGGGTTGAAAAAGCCTTTGAAATATCCTTCACTTTGGACAAGAGAAGAACATAATTTAATGTGGGTGTCCTGAACTAATCCATCTGTGTAAGCTGCCCCAGCTGCCTTTAAGCTTCACATCTGCAGACATTTTCAGAGATCCATGTATTAGCTTGATCTGGGAGGAGCCCTGCAGAACTGTGGCTGCAGTGCCAGCCTGGTTAGAGGACTCTGCTCACATTTCCTCCACATTAAACTTTTAGTGGCTTCTTGGCATGTCCTTTTCGGCTTTTGCTTGCTGCTATAGTTACAGCAGAGTAACTTTCATGACTTGCAAGAGTAGTTATATTTCATTAAATAATCCACAAAGGTATTTGACTGGTATCAGTCATTTCAGAGGGTGGGTAAGCTAGAAATGTAAGAGTTTCCAGCAATTGCCACCCATTTTACAGCATGTACCCTTCTTCAGCAGCGATTATTTATGGGTCAGAACATGCATGGTTGCCCTTTACAGCAGCCATTATGATTTCAAAATGGCATTTTGCTGATGTTTTTGTGGCAGAGGGAACAACTCTGGTAGCCAAGTGTTGAAATCAGGCATGACCCAGAGAGGAAACAGAACTTTCTGGTCTCAGCACTGAGTCTGCTGCAGCTTTATGCCCAAAGGTTAAATGCCAAGCCTGAATCTTTGTAGTGTGGATTTTTGCTGCTTCCCCAAAAAACATGTCCTTGCTACAGGCCTGTAAGTCTCCTTTTCAATAGAGACATGGTGCTGCAATATTCATTTCTTAGGAAACAGAGACATTTTCCTGCTCTGGTCCTTTTCCTTTACAAAGGAAGAGAGGAAGGTGCCTTTAACCCAAAGGATGGGGAACTCCTCTGGGATACCTCACTGGGAGACCTTCCCGTGCTTCTGGAAACAAACTGTACCATCACTCTGGGGCCACAGCCCTTTCCCAGTTCACCCAGTCGCAAATTCCAGCTTGCTCAGGCTGCTTCAGAGCTCCCTTCTGTGCTCTCAGCCAGAGAAAGGAGCGAGCCACAGCCTCTCACCAGGCTGGGATGGGCACTTGACCTTTTGCTGAAGACGTATGAACTTCTCTAGGAAGCAGCTGCAATGCTCAGCACTCAGTGCCCACAGGTAATTAGGCAGCAACACTAACGCAGTCCCGGAGCGATTGCCAAGCTGTCGTGTAGTCGTTGGTCCTGCAGGAAGGGGACAGGGAATAAAAGGAGGGGAGTAGGGGAATGTGCTGACAAATGAAGATGGCAGGGTTTGGCGAGGCTGGGAACAGCCCCTGCTGTCTGCAGCGCTCAGGCGTGGCAGCACAGTTCCCTCAGATTGCCTCACACTCGCTGCAGAGCTGCGGTGATGGAAAAAAAAATAATGTTTAGCAAAATTAAGGAGTAGTGGAGGGCAAAAAACATATGTTTCCTATCAGTGGTTAAAGCCGCAAGAAGACTCTTTTGTTTTTTGCTCCCACTTAGGAATCGCGCTGTTGCTGTATCCGTGTAGGAGTCAGGGGTCACAAAGTGATTTAGCCTGCAATCAGCAGTGACAGAGAATTAAAAAGATAAAGAAAAGAAACCTGATTTGGTTGAATTGGGTGGATCTGGCTTTCTTCCCCAGATGCAATTGAGATGCAATTTTTGGATGTTTTCTTTCAAACAAAGTATTTCTCCCATTCTGCAGGGGAAGAAATTAAAATTAACAAATCTTGAATGAATACTTCTGATAGCTCCCCTGCCTTGAGGGCAATAGGTATAGACACTGTTTTCCATTCTTTTTAATGGCAAATCCAACTAACATTGCTCTCCTTTTTTTTTAAATCCTCTCACCCAGATTGCAAACTTGTCTTTTCTTGACAAAAACAATCTGTGTTGGGAGAGAGAGGTACTGAGGAGTTTTCCTTGTGTTTGCTTTTACTTAAAGTACATTCCAGGGTGAAATGACAGCATTTATGTAAAGTGTATAGGCTTCGAGTCCAGGCTGAAATGTGTGTTCAGATTGTGTTCCCTTAATCCTGTTTAAGGAAAGAGAGGAATCATCCACCATCAGATTAATATTGATTAAATGTCACAAGGATTATGAAAGAAACATACTGTACACTTACCAAACACTGAAATCAAGTTTAAAAGTGTGGCAGATTTATATTTTATTTCCTAAGTGTCTTCCCCAGGTGATCTGTTTGAAGCCCACATAATATTCTCCATGATAAATTTCCACTGTGTATTCCCACTTCAGGTGCTCCCCTGAGTTCCTTTGCAACTTTGCACAAGAATGCCGAGAAGAGCTTCAAAGGAATTCAGTGATGACATTGCTATTGTTGAGCTGCAGGAAAAGTGTTGAAGGACCCTAAAACTAGTCAAGAAGGAAATATCTAGAGGTCAGCATAAGTCGTAGCAACCTTTCTTCCTATGTCTGTTCTCAGTTTGGGTGCAAGCCTGTCTGTTCTTTTCTGTTATTCCCTCTATATTGCTCAGACAAATGAACCTTGGTAGGGAGGCTGTTGAAGATGGTGTGACTGCAGACACATACATCACCAACAGCCCACTTGCTCCTCTCAGAGCTTGCAGCTCATCTCACTGTTTGCAAGTTTTCCAGCTTCAACCCAAGCTCCATTGATTTCTTGGGGCTCTGAGTCAGGGAACTGTTTCTCCTCCACTCAGCAGGGCTGGAGTCACAAGGAGTTCCTGTATGGCCTAACTCAGCCACAGCCCAGTGCCTAAGGCTTGGCTCACTCCCTGTGTGCATACAGTGCCATGACCAAGAGCTAAAAATAATCTGTAATAAAAGCAATAGAATCTATTTTTTTTAAAAAATGAGATTACATTTTTATGATAAACACTTTGTTGATGCTGCACATGATCTCATTATTGCCCTTATTATTTAACATTTCTTGATTGCCCTTAAAAGAACAACTCCTCAACACTTAGACGAAAAAGGAAGACAGACAGACCTTTGCAATGAGCTATTTTTATAGAATCCTGGGAAGAAACATGAATGAAGCTTTATGGCTTTTGTTCAGCGCACTGGCTTAACCTAACCAGGCTATTATTGCACCCTGAAATAGAGCTCTCATCGATTTCAGATTTGATGGGATTCAAGGGGAGCAACAGCAATTACTATGCTCACCCATTTAAAAACATAAATTAAGGATGAATAAGGCTTTTAAAGCTTGGAATTAGAAGAAGCAGTCACAAATAATTTTTACCTGCATTGTATTGGATTTACTTCCTGGGCATCTGTTTGCACAGACTTTCTGAGACTGTCACATATTATCCTGATGAGACCTGCAGAGGAGAGAACCTCCTTGTGTGGGTGTTTTCATGAACAAATTGCTAAATGTGTCCTGATCAATAATAGGGGGAATAAAAGTAGTTTATGGAGACCAGCAGCACACTGTACATTGCCTCTTGACTTCAGCTAGGAAAAAAAACACAGCAAATCCTTCTCCTTCCCCCCTCATTTGCACAGTCCTGCATAAGGCAGAGCACTAAAGAGAAGATACCCTAAGGCAAACTTTATCACCAGGTTCATCACAGGGCTCTGAGACCCCACTTCCATTAGAAAGCAGTGATACACAACACCAAAGATGTACTGCAAATCTGGAACTATCACTAAAAAAATACAGAGTGGGAAAGAAATGTGTTGCCTGAAAAGAAAAAGGGAAGTGGGGAGTAGCTAACCAGGTGCATCTGCCCCCGAGTGGAAACCTGATGTCTCCCTGAATCCTGCTCACCCCCAAGAGCTGCTCAGCTGGTTGCCACCTACTCTTGACAGCATCAATCATCAGTCTAAAAATACCTCTCACTGCATTGCATTTGAGCTCCTTTTCTGTCTCTTCCAGCAGGGAGCAGGGCAAGTCCAGAGCAGAGGAGGGAGCAGGGTGTGATTGGTGTCTTGCCACGATGTCTGGGTCCCAGCTGTGGCCAGAGGGAGCAGGGATTGCCCTTGCCGTGGTGCCAGGGAAGGTGCCAGGACAGGGTCATGCAGCTCAGGTGCTTTAGCAGCACGCAGGGAAAGCAAGAGGCAGCTTGAGCAGCTGAGGTGTTGGTGCCTGTGTTCCTCTGGTTGGATCTGTTGCTGGTTAAGATGCACCTTCCAGCTGAGATTTGAACTCTTCCACTTCCAAACCCTAAAACTGGGCTGTAAATGTTCTGTTGCCATTAGACTCTTGATTTTTGTTCTTGAATGAAGTGAACACATACAGAGGTCTTTGACACCCCACACCTTATGCACTGCAAGGGGGGAAAAAAGTCAAAAAAGCAAACACTTTTAATGAATCTTTATGGCAATTCAAAATACTTTAGGTAGATCCTGTCATATGCTTTATAAGTTCCTGACTGATTGTGTGGAATTAAGTTATTGGGCAGAGAACCAGCTAATGGAAACACATTGATGAAATCATTTTTGAGGGACATTAAATGGAACTTAAAATAAAGCTGAAATGGCTTTATGGATTTTTCAGTCAAACTGTTTATGAACATTTATCGGTGGTAAATTACACAGTGTCAGAAGAGGGAATCAGTATAATAGAAGCCTCTCTGATATAATACTTTGAGAAAGAATAATTTATTGCCTAGGGATGTACAGTACAGTGTGTTTAAATACTAATGATATTATTGTTTTCTTCTGTCTTTGGCTGATTGCACATAAGTTAGCCTTAGCAGCAGCAGAGAGTCTTATAGATGGAAAAAAAAATCAGTACTTTGCAAAGAAATAGAAATTTTCTGTTACACGTTTTTCGTGGCAGATAGAAAATGTTTTAATAATAGATAATTCAGGAAGCAGAAGCTGTGTTGTACAATAATAAATGTAGGTTACATTTGCTTTATATTCAGTAAAAGGGGAAGAGGGATAGAGCAGCTTTGATTGAAAAGCGAGATTGCAGCAGCTGATTCTTGAACTGCTGAAGCTGTGTGTTAATACCATTTGCCAAAACCCATCATTGCTCAGGTAGAGGACAGTGAAAGTAAGACCAGAGGAATGTGAGACTAGAAGAAAATTGCTGGTCCTAAAAATATTGCCCCTTTCTTTTTGAGACATTAGATCTTAACGTCAGGAATATGTCAGATCTGTCATATTGTCTATCCCATCTAACTGAAAAGCTGCTCCCATTGTAGCTCCTCTTTTGGCTAGAAAAGCCTCACTTTCCTTCTCAAAGATATTCAGGACCAGTTTACTGCCACTCATATAAACATTGGCTTGCATATAAACACTGGCTTAGAGCCAGTAGTTACTCCTCCTTCGTGTTATTTACCCTCCTAATGTATTTATGCACAGCATGAGCATCCTTCCTTAGCACTTCATGCTGCTCAGCTACAAAGCCAAGTCCTTCCAGGCTTCTTTTGTAGGACAGACTTCTCCTGTTTGTGCAGTCATGACAGTTTTTCCTCTCTGTACACTCTCCTCACTGGGGGTGAGCGGGGGGGACACACAATAGTTGGAGGATTCACTGATGATTCTTAAAATAATGTGATTTTTTTTTTTCATGCTCCTGTTAGACTTCCTTCTTGCCTTTCAGTTTAATATGACATCAATGTTTGCTTTCCCTTTGACTCTGTCACACCACCATGAATCATGAGTAGCATTCAGCTTTTACCCAGGGATATTATATTTTGGAAGCCTCCAACATGTAGAAGAAATTTTTAATACTTTTTTAAGCATATGACCTTGGCCTTCATATTTTCAATCATCTGTTACTCCATAACATCCCAATTTTTCCTCAGCAGAGCCAGAATAGCCCAATTCAGTGACAACAGCACATTTCCCTCAAAATTTCCTTCTTTTTGTTGCCAAAGCCTTGAGTCACAGTTGGATTCCATCATCTGAAGAGTCTTTTCCAATATAAGTGATTCTGTGATTCTAAAACGGCTGAATGAGGTCACTTCCTCCAGCCTTCACTTTCAACACCATCCAGCACTGATGCTGTCAAAGCCTGGCTGGGGACTTCCACGGTGGCCAAAAGCCAGACTTTGACACAAATATCCAGTGGAGCTGAATTAGTCCAAGGCAGTTTTCTTCCCTCTGGAGCTGCTGATCCCTCAGGCAAAGACTGAGACTCTGCAGCATAGAATAGAGGGTGCTGGGGGCAGGGGGCACGTTTGAGGTCTAGGAAATTCCCAATAGCACGGAAAGAAGAGGATGGTTCTTCACTGAAATCATCAGGCAGCAGGGTGAAACCAAAGGGAGAACTTCTCCAGAGTATTTAATTCATTCATCATCCCCTTGCTACAGAAAGGGAGACACTCAGGATGAGGATTAGGTGAGGTGATGAAAGTTTTTCAGTGTCTCTGATAAACTTCCTCTGCCAATTCAAGGGGGCCCTCAGCTGCTGACAGGCAGAGTCAAGGGAGGGATGTCTCAGTTCTGGTCCCCCAGCATCCCCTCGTGGCTGATGTCCTACTCAGTGACAGGGACAGGTGCCCCTTTGGGAGATTCTGTGTTCTTAAAGGAGAATAATAAGGAATTATACAGTCGAGGCAGGAAGCCTTATCAAGGCAGGTAGTGCTCACTTCCAGTTCAAAGGAGAGAAACAGAAGGGTTTGGAAGTCTCATTCCTGTTCCCAGTGCATGAGAGACTTCTTCATGGATCTGGCAATAAGGGAGACGGAAAAAGAGAGTTTGAGAACTGTGTGGGGAAGGGAAAACAGGAAAATGGAGGAAACGAATATCCAGCTCTTTTATTTTCAGCCTTCTTGAAATGACTACATTGGGATCTTCACTGACCTTGTTTCCAAAGTTCCTTCCTGCATTTAAACTAAATAATGAAAGCTTGGAAAACCCCAAGTTTAGAAATAAGTTAAAGCTTCTCCTTATTCTGCAGGCACTTCTGGTTACAGGCAGGTAGTTACTTTGAGCTTTGCATGACTTGAGTATCTGACTTAAGGTGTCTAAAAATGAATTTAAATGCCCAGCATGAAGTCACCATTTAAGCTATGTGGGTGGAAAAAGAACAAGAATATCTATGTGCATCTCTCCAGCTGCAGCTCCTCATCCTCCTTCCCTCAAAAATCACTGTTCCATTATGCAGATAAGTGGAGGCTGGATGTTTTTCTACGTTTCATCGCAAAGCCAAGAGCCAAGGCAATCATGTGAAAAAAGCAGAGATTTAAATCATTTGGAAACTGTTGAGAAAGGACAGATCTGATAGTAAAAACCTTCATGGTTGGCAAGTTACAGCTGCTTATGGCAACTTGTAACAATGAAAGCTTATAGTAAAGTTAAAAGCTAAATATCTGTGCCATAGGATCAGCTTCAATCCCCAAGCATAAAGCTTCAAACTTTAAGCTGCTTTCATCATCTTTGAGTTTACTTTGTTTTTCTCTGAGTTAAAAAGAGTTGGGATTTTTTTTTTATAAATGTTAGCGTGCTTGTTTTCATTCTGATTTTTTTTTTCTTTAACACAGTGAGACAGCTTAGTTAATTTATTTGAGTGCAAAGAAAGTGTAGTCGTACTGAAACCATAGGTGTTTCTCACTTACAGCAGCAATTCCAGCAGGGTGCTGTCTTAACGTGTTTTGCACCATCTCTGAACATCTGTTATTCTGTAATGATGGCTTTCAAACTGCACACAGGTAACAAGTACAGTAGCGTGTTTTGGGGGAGGTCTCAAACTGTACATGTAAAAGTTTTCATCAGGATCTGTAGTTTGCACCAATAACTTTATCACACTAAAATCTAAACTAGAAAAAAATCTGCCACCAGCGCTGTCTGCATGCTGACACTAAAATTGCTGTGATGACTGCAGGTAATGAGTGACTAATTGTTCACAATGCATCTGAAGGCAAGACCAAGGGTTTAAATTTAAGAATATAGGTCATACTTCCTCACTGGGCTGGCAGCTGTATATTGGAGAGCAGGAACATTAATTTATAGTGCACTCTGTGTGTGAGGCAGTTAGGGCCACTCTCAGCTGTGTTTTAATTGGAAGTTTCAGTGGGAGCAGGAACGTGATCTTCTACAGCAGAGAGTGTCAGTGACAGCACCTGGGGACTCCTGTGCTCCAACAGAGGATTTTAAAAGTAGAACAGGTTCAGAAAAAAAGCAATGAGAAGTCCAGAGGATTTGCTTCACAGTGATTGATTCAGAAAGCCCAGAACTTCTCAGAGAATCAGAGCAGGTTGGGAGGGGGTCGGGTCACCATCAGTGTCTAACTAAAGTCTCCTCAGGCAAGGCCAGTTGACAGACGAGGACTCGAGAAGATTCACTGTCTGCAAGATGAAGTGAGACCAGTTCAGATGAGATGCACATTTTAAATGAGAACAGATAGTGGAAAGGGTTGCCAGAGGGTGGCAGGGCTTTGGCTTACGGCAGTGGTGTGAGGAGAGCACATCTTCCTGGAGAAGAGAGAGCAGGGCTCGGTCCCACAATACGGACCCAGTTCAGGGGTGGCTGGGTGAAGTGGCCCAGCTGGGCTGTACAGGTGGCCATGAAGAGGGTTGCAGTGGTCTGGAACCCAGACAAGCTGCTCAGAGTAGCCAGCAGTTCACAGCTCTGAAGCCAGTCAGCAAATGGGGCAGTGCAGCTTCCCCACTGTCTCTTAGGGAAGGGGGAGTGAGCAGGAGTTAAATGATTCCTGGGTCACACACTGAACTGGTGGCCAGGCTGGGACTGGAGCAGAGTCTGCTTGTGCTGCCCTGCATGAGGGTGCACCTCCCTCCTCTTCCTCAGGCAGGATCACAGCCTGACTGAAGAGGTGTTTGCAGGGATCAAGTCAAAATTTGCTTTTCTCCCGTGAGAATCTCTGAGAGCCCAGGAAAAGAAATAATGTCGTGACATGCATCCAGATTCATTAATGAGGGATGTAGCTGGATTAGATGCCTGGTTTGAAAAGGGTATCTTTTCCAGGCTCTCTGCATCAGTTGGAGCAGCAGATTCTCCCCAAGTTGGGGTGCAAGAAGCTGCTTTTTCAGTTCAGAGGCAAATCCCACTCATAATCAAGGCAACCCATTTCAGGTGGTGAAGGTCTGGCTTTTCTGGGGACAGAAGGGATGTGCAAGAGAGAAGTGGGGTCAGGCAATGGGTTCAATTGCACCTAGGTATGATTTGACAATCACTCCCCTGATAACAGCTTATAATGTTTACAATTTGTCTTCTGTTTTGTTTTGTGATTTCAGGAGCAGAAGGCACAGTGTTCCCTAAATCTATAGAAACTCCCAATGTCAGGGCAGACCCCTTCAAGGAACTAAGGTAAACTTTGGAATATGGTTTAATGGTAACTCAGTGGAGCCTTGTTGGAGTTGTGCTTACTGCTGGGCATCATTTGTGCTTTTGCTTAAGAGCTTGGGGATTCTCTTTGGAAGGCATCACAGAGAGGATGCCATGGAAGAGAAGGGACCAGCTGTATTTGCATTTGATAAGAGCAAACACAGGTCATGAGGGAGCAGCATTTCTGCTCTGTAACATACTCTGCATACTCTGGGCTCAGCATCTGGAAAAAAAAAAAAGTCATTTTTTCCTGGTTGTGCAGGGAGGTGTTGGAGGCTGTGCTGGATCACAGGGAGTAGCAACAGGCAAAAGGATAATGCTCTCGAGTATTATCTGTCTCCCAGAAATGCAAACCCTCCCTGACCTACACAGGGCATAGCTGTGCATGTGTGTAACTCTGACACTTGCAGAGATGCCACTTGCTGACAGCACTGTGCCAGGAGGGAATAAACACCACAGCTCCTGGGAGCCAGCTCTGCCCTCAAGCTAAAGCCGGGCATTATATTTATTTTATTTTGCAAAATAATTTTTTTTCAAAGTGTGGCACTACAGGTTAACTTAGGTGACTAGTCTCTGGGAAGACACTAATCATAAGGCCTAATAAATTATTGACTGAATCTCCTGCTACCTTCTGACCAAAAGTGCTGTAGGGGTTTGCCTCAATACTCAAATTACCCCTCCTTAGAAAGAGAGAGAGAGAAACATTTAAAAAAAAAAATTTAAAAAATGCAGAAGGATATTTTGCTCTTAAATCTTAGCTTGCAAACTCTCCTTTGTTGGAAAGTGCTGGGGATGGAGCACTCTTGAGCCAGCTGAAGTTGAGCACAAGCGCTGCAGATTTACTGCAGATGCAGGGGGTGAGAGAGCACCTCTCAGTGATTCCCTGCTCCGATACCAGGGGTAGTTATGGCCCAGCTATGTCACCATGGAAGATGAAGAATATCCCATCTGCCTTCCCATGGGTCTGTCTCTACCTTTCAGTTTCCCCCAGGAAACCCTCTAATTGTTCCAGTTTCCCACTCTGGGGATCATCTGTCAGACAGCAAGAGCAGTGGAGGCGTGATTTGGTTTGTTATGAAAGTTTGTTCTCTTTCCAGGCAGTGACTTTAACCCTGCCTCATGGTTTTCTCAGTTTGGGTCTGCTTCATTTAAAAAAAAGAGGAAATGTGGCCTTTGCTCACCGTGATGTGCAGCTGGCAGGGCAGCTCCAGGGGCTGCTGTGGGGAAAGGAGAGGTGAGGGCAGGCAGTGGTGGGGCAAGGTCCTCCATTTCCCTGGAAAAACCAAGCAAACAAAGGCATCAGCAAGTGGATTTCTAGGTGAGCTCCAGGTGACAAAGGCTCTCTGGCACAGCCCATGTTTGTTGACATTTCCATTAAAAAAAATAAAAAAAAAAAGAAAGGCAAGATCATGGTTAAAATATCCAATAGCATCTCCATCACTTACAAAACCATGTCTTGAGTAGTGCAAAAGAGATGCAAGATTTAGGTCTACGTTTGTGGTTACTTAAGATTTCTCTAAAATGGGAGGGGAAAATAATCCAAATAAGTGTAGGATGTCAGATTGGAGAAGAGAAATGTGAAATAAAAGGGCCTTAACCTGATTGACTATGCTTCTGTTCCAAAGCAAATTAAGCTAAATGAAATTTAAATGAATTAGTGGCAGTATCCATGCAAGGGATTGATTCAGTATATTTGATCTGCTTTAAATTCGTATTGTTATTTCACTTGTTTTGTGTGGAGAGCTGTTAGGTAACTGATTTCCTTTCAAATTTGTGGACTGGGTGAAAAAAATCTTGTAAAATCTATTGGGGTTTTGGGCTTGTTCTTTTTTAAGGAAAATTACAGAATAGAATTTACCAGGGGGAAAAAAGTCCCATGGAGTCCTAAAATATTTTGTGTGCTTCTGACAGTTTTATCTTGGCAAAAATAAATGTTTTTACAGCATCCGGAGAAGAAAAGAGCCAGAGGTGGCAGTGTGTAGGGAAAGCAAGGTTTTCCAAGAACAAATGCTCTATTGCTCCCCAAACCAAGATCCATCCATCTCTCTCTGCACATTGGATCTCTGGCTGCTTCTTAGGTAAAACGATGCCTTTTGGGGGCAGTACAGAGTTAATCGTGAAAATAGTCTTACTCTGAGGGGAGATTTTTTTGGTTCCTTCATATTTTGATAGCAGAGTGTGTGCATAAGGTCTCTTTTCTGCCTCTTTACAAAGATGCTGCAGTGAAATGGGGCTGGGTGAGATGGGCCTTGAGCTGTCACACGTTGCTGGGAAAGCAGCAGTGAAATCACACACTCAGTAGCTGGCTTGCCTCTAAAATACCTTTTTCTGCAATAAATAGTGCAGGCTTTCTTTCCTGCTTAGGCTGAAGGTCTCGAGTGGAAAGTTCCCATTCAGCTGCTGGAGGTGCTACCAGGCACCACCAGCCTCCCTCTCTTTTCTACACCAAAAATTGTGATCTGCTGGTGATTCCTCCCTTTGCTCTTGTCAGTGCCCACTCCTGTTCTTCTGTTGGATTTCAAAATGAGGTGGCAGCTACTGTTGCTATCACAAAGAGAGGAGACCAGCTGCTCCTGTCACACCTGGGAGTCAGGACACCTGGATGTCCTCCTTCCCTTCCTCCTCTCCTGAGCAGACAGATTCCCTGGCAGGACAGGCAGGATGTGCCACTCATCTCTGCTCCTTCTTTTCCTCCCATCTCCCCAAGGCCTTCAGTCATGCCCACGTGTCACCACCAGTGACACACTCTGGGTGACAGGACGCTTGTTTCAGCAGGCTTTTCTTTCCATTTAGCTGATGAGTGGTCTACATAATTCAGCTGTATTGGTAAATCAGCTGCTCTACAGAGTGCTCACTGTCCTGGCGATCCTCTTTTCTCAGTGTCCCTTTTAAAACACTTTCATCCACAGTGACTCAGAAGGAGACAATCCTAGTGGGAATATGTGCACAGCCTTTTCCTAACATGCTAAGCCCATCAGGAGGCTGCAATAATTGGTTTTGTGGTTGTCTGAGCCAGCTCTGGACTTTGCTGTGGACAGACTCGTGTCCTCAAACATTCCTGCTCAGTGTCCACTGTGGTAGGAATGCCAGAGCTCATTAATGTCTTGTTTAATGCAGGGTGTAATTAACAGCTCATGCCTCCTACCTGGGCTCTAGAATATTCTTTAGTAATTACCAAAAAACTAGAGATGGCTGACAAATGATTTTATTTACTTCTGTGAACGTTTTCATGTTTTTAGTTATTTAAGGTAATTGTAGACTCCCGAATGTGTTTGTTGTTGTTTGTTGGGTTTTAAACTGGTCAAAAGCTGTAAAAAGGAAAGCAAACAAATCCAAATTATTTTCAAATACTTGGGATGTTTAGCATTGCCATCTGGTATCGTCCCAAAATAGTTTAGGGGGAGGGTTTGGGAGATTTGTTTGGACATTGAAATATTTGTACTCATCTGCATTGACGCTTTTTAAAGCAGGTTGGTGCCTTTGACATATGGTAATGTGATTGCTTATATATAAAAGTTGAATTCAATATGACCTTTTCTCACTGGATTATTTGAGTAGCACCCAAGGAACTTGTCAAGAGCCTGCCTTGAGAACCTCTCCTTGACATTGGCAGGAATCAGCTGCCTTTTTCTATTTACATTCTTCCAAAAAACAAATACATGCCAGGGAGGCTAACAGAAGTTGTCCATCAAACACAAGATCTGCACTCTTCTGAGGTGAGGGATAAAGGCTGGACTAGCCAGTGAATAAGGAAGAAGGGAAATAGTTTGAGGGGAGGGGATTAAAAGGTGGGTGATGGAATATAAGAAAAAGTATCAGGAGGATGCTGTTAAAGTGCCAAGTTCTGGAAGCTGGGGATGAGGTGGTGTTGGAGGAGAGCTGACTTAAGTAGCAATGTCCAGGTTGTGCTGCAGCTTGGAAACCTGCTTTAGGGTATTTCTGTTCCCAGAGTTAAATAAAAAGAAGTCAGACAGCATGAAATTCACTCCATGAGGGGTGAGCACACACCTGGAATTCATCCACAGATACTGCAGGTTGAAAATGCAGTAAATCGCTCATCCAAGGCTAGGAAGCCAAGGGATGACTGTTTTTTCTGTAATGCACAAATACAGTTAAGGGAGAATTAATCCCTTGGGCTTAAAGGGGTAATTTTTGACTAAAGTTAATTATGAAGCACCGAAAGCACAAAATGGCAGATGAAATGTGCTTGCTACTTGATTTTATTAGTGCAATTCCACCTTGCCACGTAGAGTACTGAACTATCCAAATAGTCCAAGTGAGACCTATTGTAACAAAAAACAATTTAAGTGCAGAGTTGAGCTAACAGAACAACACTCATTCTGAAAAACAGTAACTCTTACTGAGTTAAGGTTTCTCTCAGCTGTGTTTCACAAGGCACCATAGGTAAGTAGGAACACAAATAATATTTCTGTCTGAAACCAATTACATTAATAATGATTAAGAGGAGAAAAATTAGAGGAAATGCGAGAAATGAATGGTATAAAAGAGGAAGTAATTGGTAGGAAATGAAAGTCATTTATAAAGACTAATATGTGATACTGAAACACTGTTTAGTTCGCAGTGAACACTTGTGGATTCCAAGGGGGAAATGACCACTGTACCCTTGTATGTACCTGGCATTATTTTCTGATTGATTTTCCAGAAGGGATGCAATTTATTTCTGGGTTATACTAGTGCAATCCCAATAATTTTGGTAGTCCTACCAGCTTAAAAGACAACAGATTTTCCTTGGGATGAGCTTTACCTTCCACATCGTAACAAATATAACTATTTTCAGTTATTTTCAGATGGATTGAATATATACAACCACCTCCACTAAAGCCAACACAAATGTATCCATGTGCAGCTAAAAGGAGATACCAGGTCCCTGGGTTTTAAACTTCAAGCTGATTTCAGTGGCCTTTGGTGAGTTGCTTTAGAATGACAGAGATCCTCACCAATACATTTTCTGTTTGAGGACACCACATCTGATCTAACAGTTTTCCCGTGGCAGCCAAAGCCTCCTGAAACTCCTGCTGCTGGAGAGACTTTCCCAGAGCAGATTTCACACGGATTTTGCAGCCATTTTGCTTCAGTATTTTGTCCTGTTGACGTCCCTTCAAATCTGCTGCCTGTTTATCTCTTACAGAAGACAAGCCACAGCCCTCCCAAACCAAAGGCAGTCGTTCCACAGGCTTCTTGTGTGCATTAAGGTCTATCTATACCACTGGATATAAGGGTTGGAGTTAAGGAGGCAGCTCATTGCTGGAGCTTTCCATCACCCAACCAAGTTCTGTTGCAAAAAGGAGGAGAGGAGTGGTTGTTCCCTTTCCTTACCCCACCGAATCTTCTCTCAATGGCCTTCCTCTCTTTTCACACTCACCACCAGGAAGGGTGGATTTAGCTCTTGGTGTCCTTCCCTGTTTTCAGCAGGTGAAGCCTAGATCTGGATGAGCTGCTCAGGAGGCACACGCCTGGGAAATGAGGCATTGATGGGGCTTTGGTGGTTTATCCCAGCTGGATAAATCATGGTTCTGCCCTGTTCCAAGGGCTGCTGATAGCATCTGTCCATAGGCAGATCCTCTTCACAGAGGACTAATGGACAGTGAAGGCAGGTTTGGCAGCAAGGGCAGCTTGGCAGGAAGGTGCTTTGGACAAAGTGTATTGCTGAAGTAAAAAAATACAGGAGAAAAAGCAAAGCAGCTGGAATTGGTGGTCGAGCAGCCTGCAGTGTATGCTGGGGTCTTCTCAGAGGCCCTCCTGTCCCCTGTGCTGCTGGCATGTGTGATGCAGGAGCCAGCAGAGTCCATCAGAGCTACATGGCCCTTCAACAGGAGTGGGAATAGGGAAAGAAAGGGCAGATTTCTAAAGGAAATTGCTGCCAAACAGCATTGCTCATGGAATAGAGAGCAGTGGAAATATCCTTCCTGTTTGCTGGTTGATGCACTAAATGATGTGGGAAGATACTCAAGGTTCTTCTTCTTCTGCATGTAATTAAGCAGCTCAATTGCAGCTGGAGCAATGGCTCCAGACAGACCAGTTTAACTTTTCCTGGGCCCTGAATAAACCCCAACATCTGGGTTCATTATTCTCTCTCTGCATTTATTCTGTAGGGGTTTCCTAATGCAAACAAAGTCTTTTCCTGGGAGACATTAATTGTCAGTCCTGGCTGTTATCTCAGATTGAATACCTTTCCTCTACACAAGATCTGTATCCTGCCTAGCTGCGTTGTGCCTGGGTTTGTCATTAGCTTTCAACAGCACAATGTCACTTGCTCCATAATCAGAGCATCCATCTGACCTTCGAGTGCTGCTCACAGAGGTGTGTGAGCCAGAAATCCTCTGGGACTTGAGAGAAACCCCATCCGTGTGACCAATCTGTACAGCCAGACGTGCACGTGTATCCATTTGAATAACAAAAAAGTGAGCTTGTTTGGCTTTTTTTAACTCTCTGTGCAGCACACCGCTAACCTTGAGTAGAAAATAGATGCTAATAAATGCGAGGTCTTAAAAATGTGAATTATAGCTGTTTCACACTCCACGGCAGGCTCGCACTGGTGAAATGGCATAATACTTAATTATAATGCTTGTCCTTCTCTCAAGTGCAGATGACATTCCTCAGATAGATTTTGCAATGACATCTGTGGAAATAAGTTGTGAAATTAATTAGTTATTCATATAATACAGAATATTGACTACACAGTGATTAAAAGGATGTGGTGACACATCTAACATGATGTGTCTGTCTAGTAGGTTAGTCTGATCTGGTATTTGTGGAAGGTCTAACAGAAAATGATGAAAGTACCTTTTGGCCTCTAGAATGCAGATGCTTATAGAAAATGTTGCCTTTCATTTGCATTTTGATAATGATTTAGGAGGACTGCCATGCTCTGGAGTGACACTGTGCCCTGACAGCAGTACCTGGGCTGCAGGCTCTAAGGGCCATTTTTGGGGAACCAACTGTAAAAAAAGTCTGCAGGTTATTGACTACCTGCAACCACAAGTACCCTAAAAGCAGTCATTAGACAACTACCCATTGAGATGGGCAAGCAAACTGTTGGGGGTTTTTTCCAGTGCAAATGGGGCAACATTTTCCTGGCAGCAGAGCCTGGCTGGTGCTGCTGTTCCATAGAGCAGTCAGGCGGTGCTGCACCAGGAATCATTTGGTGCTGCTGCTCTGGGATACAGCATTTGTCACGCTCTGTGAAAGGCCTGAAAACCATTCTTTTATCATAACATTTGTACTTGAGATAGTGCTGTTTGTACCAAGGATATTGAGCATGAAATACAGAAGTAAATAGAAAGTTGGCAAGGAAAGCACCTTACCCACCTATCACTGTGATCCCAATCCTTTGCAAATACTGTGATATTTAGGATGTAACCATGTTCAAAAATGACTGAATAGCTCAGAAGAGAAGGAGATTTTCCTTTGAACACTGTTCTTATCTTAAAGAAATAAGAGGAATGTAATCCACTGAGCACGATGTTTGCTTTTGGGAAGAAGAATACGTGATTTTGTTTAATATTTCTCTCTATCCCTTCCTACATCTCTCCAGCTGTGCATCACATATTTTTAAAACCCCAAGTGAAGAGCAAAGCAGGCAAAATAAAAATCTTTGCCTTATTCAGCAGTCAGTACCTGGTTTTAAGAAGGAATATCTCCCTGCTAAGGCTTCACCTGTGAGCCTGGGAGCTGTCTGGCAGGCAGAGCTCCCCATTCCCACTACGCTGAGCCCAGCAAGGGGACCACAGCTGGGATTTCACCTGCTGAACTGCAGCAGTCCAGAACCAGTTTCCTAAAAAAGAGGCATTTAACACAGGCTTTTCATTAACCCAGTACAAAATAGGGAAGGACAGTTCAGACACTTTCCTGCCCAAGTGAGGAGTCCCTCAGGGTTTTGTTTCCTGCTGCCCTTTTTTGGTGCCAGAGGAGCTGGCAGGGCCACAGCAATAATGTTTATTAGTTTGAGTGAGGTACTTGGAGCTACAGAAGTCCCCTGTGATTCAAAAGGACATTTTTACAAATACACTAATTGTACTTTAGACCATAGTCAGGAATCAATAGCTGCTGCATAACCTTATTAAAGAGAGGAGAAATATGTGTCCACAACTACAATGGGATCCTTCCTTTTGAAAGCAGTATTTTTTATATTTATTAAAAGAGATCACAAATATTCACCATGCCTACAGAATCTTTATTCTGAATTTGTTTCATGTGGAAAAGAGTTGCTTTCTTTAGGCCAAGCAGGAGTAGCTATGTCCTTTCATCATGAGTTGATTTTATCTTTTTCATGTGCAGCCACTGCTGCTGCTCTGCTTCTCTCGTGTATTCTGCAGTATGGATTTATCCCCTGGGTTACTGGGGCACCTCTGGCTGTTTTGAATTGAAATAATTTCTGACCAAAGAACATTGCTGAGTTCACACTAAAGGAATGTCACTCCCAGCTCTGGAGTGGTGTTTGGACTCAGCTCAGCACGTGGCTCATGAGAACACCTTCCTAAAAATGACCACCAGCCAAACCTGGTCATTCTCTGCAGGCCACTGCACAATCCACAGTTGCTCCCCTGGTCTCTACTTCATCTAAATGATAAGAATGTTTTATCAGTGTGTGAGCATCAGCTGTGTGCTGCCCCTAGGCTCAGCAGTGTTGAGTGGAGGTCAGTGACCCATCTTGCACCTTGTGCACGCTCGTGTCCCGTGAAGGGAGGAAATGGAAATGCAGAAGCTCCTTTGTGCTGGCAGGTGGTTCCTCTTTCCCATCTCTGTTTTAGGAAGGTTGAGAGCCCATGGATTTCATAGCCTCATTTCCAGGTTCTGCTGACAGCTCTGAAGCTGGCAGTCCCTGCTCTGCTTCCCAGCTGAACTGGCATTGGAGTGACTCACTGTGAAAAAAGGGGCATTTTTGGGGCCATACTGGTGAAAGCACCGTGTTCAAGGTGGAGCACTGCTGGTGTGAAAGGCAAAGTGGCAGCCACCATTTCATCTATCCCAGGGGTGGCTGCTATAAATACACACCGAAATGCACACACACAGCCTTGCTGGCAAGGAAAATAATGCCATGTTTCACTTCAGCTGCACGAGAACATTGGGTCCTTGGATAGAAGAAGGGAAGCTTAAAAGCTTTTCTTTCAAGGGATGCCATGTGGCTTCAGGCCCCTGCGGGAGATGAGAAAGCAGGAATGGGATTGCACCCCACTAACAGTCAAAAAGCAGATGATGACAGTCAAGAAAGACTGAAAACCACAGAAATACAGCTCAGTTCTTCAGAGAGGAGGAGCAAACACCCCGGGGTGTGGGTGCAGAAGGAGAGGAGCTTTGCCCTGCGTTAGGCAAACAGGGATGGGTGTCAGGAGCTTGGGACCCTCCTGGCAGTTCTTCCTCCAGGTGAAACTCAGCTGCAGTTCTGTTTCTCGTGTTGAGTTGACCTCGGTTCACGAGTTATCTCCTGCATTTTGCAATACAAAAAGGAAAACACATTCTCTGCCTCCTTGCCTGGTTTCATGTCATTAAGGAAGGCTGTGGGAAGGCTGGCTGAGGACATGGCATAAAGTGGCACAAGGGAATCAAGCAAGAAAGTAAACTGAAAAACCCCAAAGTTAGGCCATCAAGGATCATAAAAGAGGCTGTAAAGCAGAGAGGAAGTGGTCTCCTAGTGAGCTGGAGAACAGCTGAGAGGGCTGGATAATGAGGGGATGTGCTGCTCTAAGGAGATGTTCCCTGCCAGTGAACTCAGAGAAAATCTGCTTATATTTGATATAATAAGGGCAAAAAGCAAGACACAAAGAGTTTACACTGCTAGTGCTGAACTGTGTGGCAGTGATAAAAATATGTCATGTCCTGTCCACTTCCTTAGGTATTAGCATTTTAAAAGACAGAGAAAGAAGTAAAGTAAAAAGTCAATTTAGGGGGTTTTTATTAAGGATTTGCTGTCTTAACTTTAATGAAAGAGTAATAAATATAAATGGATATTAATGGAAGGTTATTAAAGCTGTTCATTTTGATAGAAATTATGCAGTATCTTCCCCTGCAATGCCAGAGGTTAAAGATTATTATTGCTTCCTAAGGTTTCTGAAATTAAATTCTCTCTCTTATGACCCAAAAGGTATGATTGAAAATGTGTGCATGTGAAATGGTTTGTAATAAATTCATATTGCAATAAAAATCTCTTTAGAAAAACAGGATATCTTACAAGAATCAACTGAGGAGCTCTGTCTAAAGAGGGAAGCTTTTTTATAAACCATTTTGGAAACTCAAAAGCAGACAGAAGGATCACCCAGAAAGCACACAGGAACTTGTGAAAAGGTTCTGAGCTTTCAACCAGAGGCTAAAACTCAGAGTGCCCTGGGTTAAAAAACTGACTTTAACAGGATATTTTCTGGTTTATACAGTTCTAATTAATTACAAATTACATTTCTGACAGAGCCTTTTAGGGGACAAAAATGAAGCCCTTCATAGCTGCTGTTTGCTTCTTTCTGAAGCCTCCAAACCTCTCAGTACCAGATAATCAATTCTTGTTCCCTTGGAGCAGAAGGATCTGTGCTCGAAGCACGGTGGAAAAAGCCAATCCCAACTGTACAGTGCCAGGAGATTTGGGCAATTCATCTCTGCTCCTCTCCAAATCCAAACCCATGGGTGCAAATCCTACTGCAGGCACTGGATTAATTCACTAAAGCCTTTTGAACAGCAGAAACTTTGGCAGTGTGAGGTGACCATTGTGGTGTTGGTGTTACTAATAAAAGGCTGAATTCTGCAGGCAGAGCTTTGCCTTTATTCAAAGAAAGTTGCCATGAAGTCACAAGGTAATGATGGCTACACAGCACGTTGTGTCCCTTGGTCACTTCTGTATAATTTGCTTCAGTATAAATGGATATTAATGGAAGGTTATTAAAGCTGTTCATTTTGATAGAAATTATGCAGTATCTTCCCCTGCAATGCCAGAGGTTAAAGATTATTTTCGCTTCCTGAGATTTCTGACATTAAATTCTCTCTCTAATGACCCAAAAGGTATGATTGAACATGGGTGCTTGAAATCACACTGTGTGCAACCAGGCTGCATGTGTTCCTGCAGGAACTGCTCATCTGGAAGCCACCCCAGGTCCTGAATTCAGCCCTGAGATCTGGTAGCTGCCTCAGCCTGGGCCTTGGCCCATCTGTGCCCTGCATACTTCCATAAATGCCCAGTTTTATCTGTATGGTGTCGAGTTGATTCTGTCAAGAAGATGATACTTTGTCGTTTACTTAGGCTCATTTCCTCATCTCCCCCCACTGCTTTTAATCCTTTGCAAAAAAACCCAACCAAGTCTTAGTGAAAACGTCGAGGGCGATACTGCTAAAGAGATGGAAAATGGAACACTAAATCTCTCCTAGTTCCTTTCCTGTTCTTCCCTGCTTAGCATGTGACAAATTTTCTATAACACCCACTAAATGTGTTGATTTTATGGGTTCTCAGTTGAGCAGTAGGGCACCATTTAATCTCTCCATCCCTTGGCATTGTGCTGAACAGTGAGAGAGGACCAAGCAATGAATTTGTCAGAACATTTTGCAGAGCTCTGAGGTGCACTGCATTCGAACAACATCACACCAGGAGTCTAAATCTATGAGTCTAGAGGTTAGTTACAGATAGAAAGAATAAATCAAGCAATAAAGGATGCCTATAAAAAAAGGATGCTGCCTTTTAAATGAAGACGCTTCAGAGTTCATCATAAACCCCTGACATATATTCAGTCACTCTGCTTGCTGTCACAGTCTGAAATATATTTGAAGGTGCCTGCATATTTTATGCTGTAACCCCTAATAAACACATGCACATTTTCAATGATGTTGCATCACACCTTGTGAGCTGATGTGACTTGAAAGGGGAATCACTGCCAGGGAAATGGGAGCTCTGCAGGCAGAGGTGCTCAGAGACACATGAAAAGTGTTTCTGTGACTCACACAGTCTGTCAAAATGTCCGTGCAGTACCAAAGAGAGTGTTGCTTTCAGAACCATCCCTTTGAGGAAGCTCTCCTACAGCTGGATGCCAGTTCCCAGTTTCCCAGTGAAGCAAAGCACAATTCCCTCAGTGTCTGGCTTTCCTAGGCCAGGCTGTGGGAGGTTCCAGCGCTGGCCAACAGTGGGACTGTCCTGCAATAAACAATTCTACAGCAAAATAAATGCTGGGTTTGGGTTGAATTTCCAGGGGGAAAAAACAACCAAGATCAATATAAACAAAAGCAACATCTGGCTGCACTTTTAAAGCGATGAAAAGCAAAATTATCCTTCAAGAGCCAGACTGAAATTTCAGCAGGGCCACTATAATGGCTCTCCTGAAAGAACAATGGCACAACTTATGCAGGGCCAATACTTAAAATTGACCATCCCTTAATTTTTAGTGTCTGTCAAGAATTAATGGTGTGGCATTGATTTATGGATCTATCCAGGCCAGTTTTGCAGAGCTCCCTTCTTTTCAGAGATAAGTATTCTGGGAAGCTGCTGGTACGTTTGTTATCCATCAGGACCCGTCAGCCATTCTCCATATGGCTTGCTGCAGTCAGAAAAATGCAAAATTCTTCTTAAAAGTGTCATTTTCTACAGTTCAAGAAGTGCACTTTCTGAGAGATGGATTAACGGTAAAGCAGAGGAGGCAATAATTATTATGTCTGTATTTCAAAAAGTAACTGAAGATGCTTGAGCACCTGAGAGATTAATATTTTTAATCCTTGATTTTTCCAAGTAGGATTGTCCATACTGTATAAATTATCAAGGGATTAAAAGCTGGTCATTTTAAAAAAAGAATTGGACAATTCTGACATTTTCTACTAATTAGAAAAAGAAAAATAGAGGAACTAAATGCACAAAAATAAAACAGCTGATGCTTTAAGTGCTTGTAGTCGGTATAAGAATGTGCAGAGTTTGCAAATCTGACTCAGCTACTTGAAAAATGATGGGATCTACTTTCAGTGAAAGGCTGAGGCATGGAGAAGAGACTGGGATGATCAATTATCCCACGAGAGTAGTGCAGTGTCTCCCTGTGGCGTGCCAGCAAACTTCTCATAAAAAAAACATGTTTTCTTGGCTTCAAAACATGTCAGCATTACCATGCTTTTTTAACAGATCTATGCAAATATGTGTAAGTGCTGTATGTAGTAAGAGAGAAGTGATGCCTTGGACTTGTTCCTTTATGAGCTTATCTGTCTTCTGTTGGCATTAAAGTTACCACGACACCAAACTTGGAAGAGTTTAAATATGTAAATTGAAGAGTTTGGAGGATGTACAAAGTATATGGATGGGTAGGTTCAGTGTTGCTTTCCTTCTGAGTAATTACTGATTTATCTTGGATGGCAGAAGCCAAATTTTTCATTCCAAACCTGAATATACTCATGGAGATGGTACATGTGTGATGTTGTATTTGTGAGGGTTATAACTTGGAGTGATCTGGTGGCGATGCTGCACTTGCCCCTGTGTAATTTCCCTTCTCCTGTGATGTGTGAGGTGGCTGGGGAGCTAAGGAAGCTGTAAGGGTGGGCAGCTGGGGTACCCATCACCTGTGCTGCTGAGCAAGTGCCTCAGAAACTGCCATTAGCACAGCTCAGCTTTTCCTGCTCTGCCCTCTGCCAGTACAAATATTCCTGAGCTGGTTTTGTGTATTCTCAGGCCACCAGCACGTGTCTGGGTTTTCCCTGAAACCCNGGTACATGTGTGATGTTGTATTTGTGAGGGTTATAACTTGGAGTGATCTGGTGGCGATGCTGCACTTGCCCCTGTGTAATTTCCCTTCTCCTGTGATGTGTGAGGTGGCTGGGGAGCTAAGGAAGCTGTAAGGGTGGGCAGCTGGGGTACCCATCACCTGTGCTGCTGAGCAAGTGCCTCAGAAACTGCCATTAGCACAGCTCAGCTTTTCCTGCTCTGCCCTCTGGCAGTACAAATATTCCTGAGCTGCTTTTGTATATACTCAGGCCACCAGCATGTGTCTGGGTTTTCCCTGAAACCCCACCATTTCTTGTATTGAAACAGGAGAGTGTAGAGCTATTTGAGTTCCGTTTGTGTATTCACAGCACTGTGCAGAGTGAAGGTAAGAGCTGGGAGCAAGACAACCTGCATTCCTCTCCCTGAATCCATGTGGAGTGGGATGCCAGAGGTGTCCCATTTCCACACCAAACTCCTGACCGCCCTCAGTGCTCAGAACGGTACAGAAATACCCACGCTGGCCTTGGCACTGAGCAGGGACAATCCTGGCGCCCTGCAGCTTTGCATGGGATGGTTTAGCCTCTCATGTGTCTTGCTCCAAATGGCAACGTTCCCCATGGATCAGCCGTGCCTTCTCGGAGTGCTGTTCTGCTCAGGCTGCTGCTCTGCTCCTCAGCAGTCACTGCTCTCAGCACAAGGCTGACAGGCCCCACTGGTAACTCTCACATCTCCAGCAGCAGAAAGGACTGGTAAAATTGCCTCACAAGAGCTCTCGGTCTCATTTGCCAAGCATAGTGCCTAAAGTGTAGCCTAGTTCACTCTCTCAGTGGAAAGCAAATAGAAAAATCATTTTCGCAGTGCCCAGCAATGTTTATCTTCCAGGTTGTCTGGCCTGCAGTGACATTAGTGTCCCCAGAGCCTCTGAACTTAATCATTTCCAGTTGCTGCTTGCCTGCTTGAAGCGATCCTAGTCCACCCTCCACTGTGTTCCTCCTGCCAGTCACTATGGGAACAGCAATCAAAGCTCATATTTATGGCTCTGTAGATGTCCAAGGTCATGGAGCACAGGTCTAGTGGGAACAATTAAAACAGACCTGTCCAGTTATATCTCTTTAAGCTCTCCCCACATTACACCTCTAACTAGAGCAGTAAAGTTAAAGCAGCATGACTGTCAGGATGTGGCTGCTTTATAGAAGATATCCTTTACAGAGATAAAGACACTCAGGATAATGTGGAAGCGTGCTGGGAGTGAAGTCAGCGTCGCTGGGTAAAACCTGCCCCAGGTTTCATTCCACATCCATCCATGGCCAGAGCTGTGCCCAGCAGCCCTGGGCAGATGTTCCCACTGGAGTTCTCTGCAGCTCCTGCCTCATCCACCACAGGGATGAAGTGGTTTGAACTCTCTTGAAGTGGCAGAGGATGTTTTCTCTGGTTTGGGGCGTTGTGTGGTTTCAGTGGTTTTGCCCTGGGCACTGCATTACTGTCATCACCTATAAACTAGAAATGGCAAATGTGCATTTTTAGGGTAACAGCAAATATTGTTTATACCTGTTAGACTTGCTCTGTGGGGGAAAAAGGACTGCAAGAATAATTGGAGTAAGATGGAGGGAAGAGCTGCAGTGAACTTAATGTCTGCAGGACAGAGAAGTAATTATTTGGCAATTTCCAGGCTTTGTAAGAGGCAGCTGTTTCTCTCTCCATTCCTGTTTCAGCCAGGCTCACTTTCTATTTAGGGACCTGTGTGATGGGACTCATGATCCCATTGTCTGTGTTTTATTGGGTCTGGGGATGGAATAGGTTCCTTCCCTTGAGCGCTAATGTGGTTTGTTACATAAGAATGAAAATCATTTAGGCCTGAAGATGCAGCAGCAGATACCACGTGGAGGGAAGATAGAGTTACCTCCTTCACATGCAATGGGCACAGAAAGATGCAACACCACATTTTCAGGAACAGGCCAAGCTACATGTAAATATCTTCACAAATCTCCAGGCTTTTTTAATAGTCGTGTTATATTAAATATATTCCCCTTTAATTCACAGCTAATTGAGTTTGGGTAGCCAGGGCATGTTTAGTTAATATTTTCTTACATAGAATTAGTTTTAAATGCTATATATGAAAGAAGATCTTACTGTGCACAATGCTGTGGGGACAAAAGCTATGTCCCAAGCAAACAAGAAAAGACAAAAGGAGAGCAGGCACGATGTGCTGGAATGGGCTCTCTGGTGATGTGCAGCAGGGCTGGGGCTCAGGCAGGAGAAAACCCACATGGACTCCAGGCCACTGCATCTCCAGCACTTCTAAATACAAATATTCACTGCCACAAAACACTGGGACGCTGGGGTGGTGCATGGATATGGGAACGTGTTTTAGAAAAGTAGCTCAAAAAACTCTGAAGTTTCCATTTTGTAGCTTTTCTTGGGCAGGATTAAGCAGTTCCCTGGCAAGGGGATGCACAACCATGGGCTGGGGTTGTGGGTTCTTCACCTTTCACTCTCCAAGTTTGGATGCAGCCTGAAAAGTTGCATTTTGATATCTGGGCAACCTTTAAGTCTGACTGTGAAAAATGAAAGGAAACATTGGAAAAATCTTGATCAATTATGTTGAGAACATTCCTTATCCATCTTGAAAAGGGGAGACAGGAGGTGAGAGGCTTCGTGTGCCTCCTCCCTGCTGAGGAGACTTCTCTGAAGGAAGTTTTCTCCTGTGTTTCTCTGATACAGATATGTAGATTATCTATGGTAGAAATCAAGACATCTCTCACACCCTTTGCCTCAAAGAACAGAAACACCCCAAGATTTTAAGGAGCAGGGAAGGCTCCAGCTCGCACTCTGCCCAGCTCGGTGGCTTTGGTTACTGATACAGAGGAAGACCATGGCAGTAATTTTCACTGGGAAGGTTTTAGAAGTGATGGCCACACCATAAAAAAATTACTCACATTCCAGTTGCACTGGAGGAATCTGAAGAGAGTTAAGTTCTTGCCTGTTTTATTTTTCCTCCTGTTACCTACCAAGCAGACAATCAATAGTGTTAATGTGACTGCTGAGAGGTGCCACGAGGGTGCAGGCAATTCAGAAAAAGCAAGGCATTCCAGGAAAAAGAAAAAGTTATACCTTGCAGTTTTGACTGTTGTTGATTTCTAAGACCATAAAAAACACACACAATTCATATTTTCTCTTGCAGTGTTTCATCATCATCATCATCATTATTATTATTATTATTATTATTATTATTATTATTATTATTATTATTTTGTTTGGCTTTGCAAAGGGAGAATTGAGGTGGNTTTTGCAAAGGGAGAAATTGTTGATTTTAAGGTCCAATTTCCTTTCTCCTGTTGTGTTCCCAAGGTAACTCTATTGACATCTTTTAAAGGCAGTACTTGGGAAGTCAGTGGGGTGAGATCTGTGTACCTGGGGGCATTCCCATCTCACAGGACCATCTGGTGAAGTTCCTTGTGGAGGTGATGGCTCAGGGCTGTGCTTTGCAGCAGAGGGGACAGTTTGTGAGGAAGTTTTCTAATGAGTTGACTTGGACACTAGGAGAAATCAGCAGAAAAGAGTTGCCTGTATCACTTTGCCATGTTGGGGAGAATTATTCCTCCTGGGCTGTGCTGAGCCATCCCCACCAGGCTGCAGTGAACCCAGGGACCACTGGATGTGCTCGCCCATGGTCACAAAGGCACATCATCTGAGGGCTGGAAATTGGATCCCGGTGCTTCAGCCACAAAGCCAGTTCTCCTACTTGCCTGCCTTTTAAAAATCAAAATAAAATAGTGTAAAATGAATTGAAAATCCCAGCCAAAAACTTGTTGTAGCAAGGGGTTATGCCACTGAGTGGTACAACAGTTTTTCTGACATCAGTTCTTTTTTGGCTTTTAAGCTATTTCACTTCACCTCCATTTGACCTCTTCCATTAGCAACTGGAATTGTCTCTCTGTTATCTGCTAAAGAGACATCCAGGGGAAGTTATTACAGTCAAAATGCAGGCTTGCCCAAGAAAAGATGGAAGGAGCCTTGCAAGAGTCAAGAAATGTTGAACATCCTTTCATTTTGCTGTGGTTGGCCCAAAGAGCAGAAGAGGTTTCATGCCTTAAAATGAACAAGGTCAACAACTTAGACCATGGATGCCAGCAGCAGCACCATGGAATATATCAAACAGCAAAAGGAGAGCCAAAAGAAGGAGAGCTTCTTGAGACACAGACCTGTGAGCAGCAGGGCTTCACAGCTCCCAGTTCCCACCAGGTGAAGCAGAACAGGGATGTCCCTCCCCTGGGAAAAGGTTGTTCATGCCAGCAGAGCCATCTCCCAGCAAATGGTGAATTGCCACCATCAGGCTCAATAGTCTGTCTTGTAGTTAAGAAAAACATCGTCTGGCATATCTGTCTTGAAAGATTGCCAAGCCTTACCTCTGAATGCATGTTTTACTCAGGAGTGATTATGTGCAAAACGTAAATAGAAAACAGTTCTGGTTTTTGCTGAAAATAAATTGATGCTAAGAATTTGCAAAACATCCTCTTCCCTGAATTAAAGTAGTCCCTTTGGAGACATCTCTATACTCTCTTTTTCAGCAAGTTGGGCTTTTTTTTTTCCTGATCTCTTTATCTCTCTGCTCCTTTCCTCCTTCCACCCACTCACACAATTCCTTTATTTTCTTCTCTGCACCATTTCCCAAACTATTTTCTTTTGCATATTTGAAAGCAAGAAATCAGTTGGAAATTGAGATTTTCTGTTCTACACTATCAAAGAGCTTTGAGCCTGACTTGTTCAAATACTCCTCATCCCTCCCCACTGCCCTTCCAAACTCCTCTGTGCCAAAAAGGTCACAGGGAGGAGCCCTGGGCCCCTCTCACAGTCTCTGTCCTTTGTGGTGTTGCCCATTCCTTGGCTTTGTTTTAGTGTTCCTCCCAAAGCAAGGCTGGCAACGAGTGATCTGGAGGGGAAAACGTTCCCACCTCTGAGCAGGAGCCCAGCACTTTGGAAAAGAGGATGGTGCAGTCATGTTGCATGATAATGGGTTGGATTTGAGGTGTTTGGATCATTTCTGTGCCCTTGCACATGCAGACATGGAACCATATTGCTGGTGTGACTTGTGACTGTGAAAGAGGCCACAACCTTGGCATATGCACCCCTTTACATTTACAATTTATGCACATTTACCATTTTTTTAAAGTACACTGGGAACAGAAAATGGTACATCTTCTGCATAAAAATGAAAAGTAGCTGAAAACCTGTTACATGCTCTATATAGCTCTGATCAGAGGGGAAAAGATGACTGCAGATTTGTGGTTGACAGCCTTCAGAAAAGGTTCAACAGAGTGTGAAAATTGACATTTAGCAAATAGCAATTCAGCCTTCATTTTTTGTGGAGATGCTTGAAATAAACGGCAGGTTTTAAACAAAATGTTTGGTCAGTTGTTACACTGGATGTTGCTTGTCTCATTACTGCAGTTAATTAAAAGGGGGGACAATAAGTTAAAGCCAGAGTCAATAAGTTTGTTAATAAAGATTTAATTTGGTGGAATCATTATAAATTGACTGTACAATGAATGGATATGCCACAGGAATGCAGGTGTCTGAAGGTCCATAAATGGGTTTTCCGAAATACCCATCAGGTTGTAGCCAATTTGTCATGCTAAATAAGCTCTTCAAATCCACTTAGGCAAGTGTGTACGTTTCCAAAGGGTATCACCACTGAGTAGGTGATGCATACAGACACACCTTTTTTTCTTCCAGCAGGTTTTTTTATCCTGCCATACCAAATCCTTTTTAGTTTTCTTATCTCTGTATTTCTCATTGTAACTGATTTGCTGTTAATGCCAGGCTTTTTAGAAGGAATAGAATAAATCATCAGAGAAGAGAAAGAGTAAATCATCACTGCAGTGAGTGCTAGAGGCTGAACCTGAGCACTACCCGTGTGAGATTTTAATCCACCTAACCCTTTTCCTTTATGGCTGACCAAACAGCAGTTGAAAACCCCATGGCAGACAAACTTCAAAACTAATTTTAAAATTAAAATCTAGATCGACATCTCTTCTCTTCCTCAAGCAGTTCTGATGCAGGAGACTGCGTGCAAAGCCTGATGCTAATGACTGCAATATTTGCATAGCGCTGCACCCCTGCCAGTAATCCTCTCATTGGAGTACACTGAGTTATCACAGGAAAGCAATTTCTCTGTCAGGGATGACATGCTGGTCTGCTCTGCAGGGTTTTTCAACACTCTGAAAAGCAGGAGAGTAAGATAAAAAAATTACATCATGCTGCCTTCTTTCAAAGTAAAGCAGAAGAGCAAATCATGAAAGTAGCAGAGATTTGGCCCAAATTGATCCAGCCGCTGACTGCACATGACAGGTACACCAAAACAGAGCACCACGCACTGTCTGTGTTAAAAACACTGTATGGCTTCACCCAGCAAGCTCTATCTGACTCAAGTATCCATCTTTTTATTGGGTTTTGTCATTTTAACCTAACTCAGGTGGCTTTTGTCCTCCTGCCACCATCCAGCAGCCAGTATAAATCTCAGGACAAAGCTGATTGAAGCTTGTTCCCTCCAGGACATCATCTCTGCCCCTGTGCCCGTGGCTCATGGTTGCTAGGAAATGTAGTGGCCCTACAGATCTCCTGTGTGATGTGTTCATCTCCTCTGTGTTTCTGAGGGCAGTGCTTTGTTAGACATTGGGTGGAAAATGGTGTCAGTGGCCCCCAGGAAGAGCCACAACACTTGGTTTCTATTTCTTTTTCTCCCCTTGGCACAGTGGCAGTGCATCAAGTTAATACCCAATCTTAGCAGCCTCTTCTGCAATTCTGCTTGAAAGGATTTCTTCCAATTTATGCCTTTTAATTAGAAGCTTTCAACCTGTAATTAAAAACTTACACCAGCCCAACCTTTTGTTTCTTAAAAAATGCATTTGTGGTTTAGGCAATTATGGTAACATGAAAAGTAATTATTTTTCTCCATGTGCAAAATGAGAGTGGTTGTTAACGCAGCCAACAGGAGGAGGAATTTATTTTCTTTCGATTTGTTTTAATTTTATTGCAAGAAGTTACGTAACAGGCAGAATAAATAGGTGGTTTGGGTAGTAGATGAGATGTATGTAACTTGGAGTTGGTTTAGGGACTACAGGGAGTCTGTGGGCAGTGGGATCCAAGGCACAGCCACACTGCAATTCTAAGCCCCCTGGTCACCACACACAGCTCATCCATGAAGAAATTTCCAGACTGTTACTTGAGCATTTTTGACCCAGACTACGTAACTGTTCAAGAAGCTGTGGTCAGGTTTTTGTAATAAAAATAATTATGGCCTCTTCAGAGCCAGCCAGTGGCATCAGTAGCAACGCTGTGCCTTGTGTAGAGCTCAGCCTGCCCTGGGGTAATGTCATTTTCTGTCCCAATCTGAGCGTGCCAGGAGAGGGGACATGTGTCCTTTGGTTTCCTGCAGCCAGAGCTGACTCTGCTCCTGAATTCCACAGTATGGCTGGTTACTGTCAGAGATTGTCACAGAATGGCTTGGGCTGGAGGGGACCTTCCAGATCATCTCATTCCTCCCCCTGCCATGGGCAGGGACACCTCCCACTAGAGCAGGTTGCTCCCAGCCTTGTCCAACTTGTCCCTACCATGCCAACATCCAGAACTCTTCCTTTGGGCTGGACTTTCTCAGTCTCACCGAGAACTGCTGTGGTTTATTAATCAAGGTGTGACCAGCAGGGCACAGCAGCTCTGCCCCAGCTCAGGATCAGGCTCCTGGGCCACTCAGAACCTTCCTCTGGCCACAGTCAGGTTTCCCACCACATGGCACACAGATGGCTCTGGGTGTCCCAGCTTGTCAGTTAAGGCTGAAATATGGACCCACCCCCAGGCGAGGAGAGGGACGTTGCAGTCATCTCTACACTTGGAATAGGAATAATTATTTTTACCTCCCTGAATCTCTTCTCTGTCGGCTTAAACACATCATCTTTTTAAACCACATCTGTATTTACCACACATCATGTTCAACTATCTCCCAATTTCTATGATAATTTCCCTCCTTGATTTATAAGCAAGAGAATTTTTTAATTATCCAGATGATTTTAATTTTCTCAGCCATACCTCCACTTCGTTAAACATTAATCTTGCACTTTTTTCTTAGGCAATCTCTGCCCTTCATCACTTCTCCACTTCATAATGAAACAAGATCTCAATAGTATTACACAGTCATTTTTCTCCCTAGATTAATTTGATATCTTCTGCTTGATCTCAGGTTTTGTCTACTAAATACTATTTTGGCTTCTGGTAAACTATTCCAGAAATTACTTGAAATGTAAAAAAAGAAAAAAAAAATACCCTTAGACATTTAAGACAGCTTTACATAATTGCCTCGCCTTCAGCAATTCCTGTGCTGTAGCATGGTGGGCAGTCACAAAGAATTTACAATTGTGTTTTGACTGCTCCATGTTTTTGTAGTTTTACTGCTTTTTAGTGCTCTGAATAAGCCTCAGCTAGTGCAAAGTGTACTGAAGACTGCAAACAGAGGATTTGAGGTGTGCTGGGAGGAACCATACGCTCAAACTTCTCCTCTTGCTGAAGAATGGCATTTTTTTGGAGGCAGAATGAAAGCTGTTTCTCACCTGTTTGGTGCTGCAAGACAATACCCTACCTACAAACTCCTCTGACTGTACATTTGTCTAGACCCTCTCAAATCTTCTTTTAATGTTAGCTGAGCATCTTCCTGATGCTGCCTGTGGCCTGCTTTGTGATGGTTTCAAGCTGCTCCTGTTAGTTAGCCCTTCTCACAGAGTTGTGGTCTCTGAAGAGATAATAAAATGTGTCCATTACATGGTCAGGAGAGTATTGTTTTAGCATGAACTCTCTTCTGGAAAAGTTCACTAAACACAGTACTCGTAACTCAAACTAGGTGAAAAATGCATAAACTGGTCCATTGGGCTCTGAGATGAAGTTACCAAAAGCAGCAGCAGATTTATTACACTGCTGGTGATGAAGCATTTCTTGAAGCTGTAAGAGCTGTATTTAAAAAAGAAGAAAGAAAAGTAGTAAACACTGTGTTCCCTATCCAAGGAAATATCAAAGCTTAGAAACAAAGTTAGCACAAGGGTAATTCTTTTCTCAACTTCTTTTTGTCTTTCTCTTGGCTCGGCTTTGTATAAAATCTCTTCAGCATCCGTGTTGCCCAAATATAGAGGAGAAAATTGTTGCACCCCCTGCCATTTGAACCAGGCTTATGTCTAACTCGATTAGAAAACTGTAATTTCCAATAAAGCATCATTAGACCTCTGCACCTGTCAGGGCTCTGATAGATTCAGGTGGGTTTTGCTTGGGAATTAACTGTGGTTTGTGGAGATAGCTAAAATAATTTTCATTTACTGTTCACTGTATCACATTAGTAATTGCATAAGGTTTTGGACCCCCAGCCATAACAATCTCTTTCAGATTATGGCTGCACTGGAATTGTCACTTATTAGATTTGCAGCATAAACACTGGAAACTGTATGGTGATGCACACTGTCAAACTAACCAATATTTACAGCAATAGGCAGGATTTACAATTGGATGACATGATAATAATATATCCTTGTTTACTTCTCTAATTAATGTTTCTAAAGAAAATACCCTGGAAACCTTCCATAAGCAAGATTTATTTCTGTTGATTGAGACTGTAATCAGATGTCCCTATTCAAACAGTAATTGGTGTGCTTCATTAACATGTAATTGAAAGCAAGATTTATGTCAATGCTAGGCAATAAATAACAGGGATACATATTTTCTTATTAGTGATGATCTGTTCTGTAAACTCTCAGAGTGCTTTCTGCTTTTGTATTGCGCTGCTTGGGTCATATTTTGTCAAAATCATGGTGTCTCAGAAAAAGGCATTGTGCATTTTACCCTTTGGATTTTAACCTCTCTCTCATGTACCAAGGCCAGCTCCCTTTTTTTTTTTTCTCTTTCCTGCTTTATATCCAACTCGCTGCTCTTGCCATATTTTAGCAATGACAATACCAGTAGGAAGGAAATTCTAGTGATGAGGAGTGAAGCTCAGGCCAGAGCATTTTGGTCTTTGGGATATGACAAGATTTTGTTTGAACTTATGGTCAGCTGAGGTTTTCACCAGGTGAGTCCAGGCTCAACCTGTTGTTCCTCCTTCCAAACATTATTCTGTTCCAGTATGAGCAAAGACAATTTAAAAAAAAAAAAAAAAGTTTTTAAGCATTCTATAAATAGAAACTAACCCTGGCTTCTTTGCAATTGAGTAAAACCTAATTAACTTCCAGTTAATAGGGATGAAAGCATTGTGTTTTGTTCTAGGGGTAGACATATATGAGATAACGCACAAATAATGAAGTCAGAAGTGTAAGTCACTGTGAATGGGTGATCCCATTGATTTCACTGAAACAAGGGAGTTAAAATTGAAAACAAATTTCAGCCCGAGATGCTGGTTCATTACCAGCAAATTGATGGAGCTCCGTGTTTACTTGCTGGCATAATTTACCAATTGTATGAGATGTAAGCAGGCACAGTGCTAACATTGGCTAATTTTATGCTCAACGTGAATCTTATGGCTGGTCAGATGGATACCGTAAGAAATAATTAGAGTCATTAGAAGTAATGGGCTACAGCTGCAGTAATACATGCTCTATTCTCAGTCCAGAGGTTTATAAGCAAAATTAAATTAGCTCCTGTTACCACACTGCTGCATCATATGCTCCTCACGTCCTGAGCATCAACTTCTCTTCCATTTCCATACTGCAAGCAGCATTTGTGCTCCAGACAGAAAAAGCCCCTTGTAGGGACAAGGAATTCTGAAGCTTGAGGCCATTCCTTGTTAAAAAAAAAAAAAAAAAAGGAAGTAATAAAATGAGAACAATTCCAAAGTGGCAGCAGGAGGTCTTCAGCTCACATTAGCTCCTTTCACATGTTGAGGATCATTCCCTTTTTTTTGTTGTAGCCTTTAGTGCAGGGCACAGATTGCAAGTCATGTTTGCATCAGTGCTGGACCCGGGCAAATTTTCCTCCTGAACTATTTACATTAAATTTTACTTTTTGACAGAATTATGTCCACTGTATTGGAAGCACATCAGCAGTCTCCAACTGCAGGTGATGTCTTTAATACCCTCTTATTTCCCCAAATTCAAGAGGCTGTTCAGAAGAGTAAGGAAAATGCTGCATTATCCTGGAGGGGGTGAGGGGAGGGACAAGAAGGAAATAGATTCCATGGGACTGAAGTGATTAATGTGACTGTTTATGATGAAGGAAATGAAAACTAGAAATCTGGGTAAGTAATCATCTTTCCAAGTGAATGACTTTCTCTGGAGCCACAATACAAACACATGTGCTGATCTCCTTTAAATTATTGCTAAAGTTTCCAAAGCAAAGCAGGGATGACACTGAAATTTTTTTCTCCCTTGTTGAGTTTCAGGAGCACAGGATTCCCAGCAATTTCCAGGGGTTTTGGAGAGATCAGTTATCCATGTGCCAGCCATTTATCCCTGGCGATGGTAACTTCCCTGGCCTCAGTTATTGCAGTATATAACTGCTTCACAACTGCTAATATATTTATCTTTCCATCCTCCCTATGGAGTTGGGAAGTGCTGTTACCTCTGTTGCAGAACTAAGAGCTGAGATTAAGGGTCAGATTTGTTATGGCATTTAGGTGCTCAATGGGATTTTCAAAAGTAGCTAACACCCGTTGTAATAAGTGGAACTTGGGAACTTGAATAGTTCTGAAAATCCTGTTACTTGTGTCTCTTTTTTTAAAAAAAATGGACTTGTATGGCACCTTGGGATCCAGAGGAGTAGTTTCCATGTTGTGGGGAGTCACCCAGACCGGAGAATGTCTCTTCATCCACCTCGTATGAGACTTTGCAGGTGGGACAGGAGCAATTTCATGGCAGTAGCTTATCTCAGTGCTGAATTCAGCAAGCTGTAACTGTGCACAGTAGTGCATTTACTCTTCTTGCCCAGCTCTGTGAGAGAGGTCAAAACCCAGTCCTGCAAATACTGGAGCAAAAATAAGCAGCACCCATGGTCAATAAAAAGGGCTTATGTGCCAATTGCTGGGATGGAAAATTCAAGAGCAGGAGCAAATAATGAAACAATCTATATTCATGCAGCCACCTTTCCAGCCTGCTGCTCTAAGTACAGGCTTACACCTCACCAGGAGATGGGAATCCCACTAAAAGCTCTGGAGTATCACACTGGAAAACAAATGTTGATTTTGAACAAATTATCTGTTCATCTCTAAATCATTTTCTTTCATTATTAGTCTCCAAATTGGTTCTGCTCTGGAAGGCAGAATTAGGTTTAAAAGCAGAGCGTCTCCTAAACGCCTGCTTCAAATGAAAGTGTTCGGTAAACATTGCTCAAACCCCCATAAACTCCTCAACTGCTTTCTCTGGCTTTGCATAGATTTTGCAGCTGCTGGTTTATGGTCAGGTGTCTCAGGGATTCATTCAGGATGGGAGAAAATAATCAAATGAAATCCCTTACAAACATATGCCCCTTAAATACTAAGGAAATAATTTTTAAGACCTTTCTGTTGTCCGTTACAGTAGCATAAATCGGGACAAGAGTCCCATAAAACAGAGGGATTTACACCAATATGGGACATGGAGGAGAGAGAAGAGTCAGGCTCCAAACCACAGCACAAGTACAAAGCCGTGTGGGCTGCAGCCCAAGGTTGCCATCATTGGAAGAGCTGCACTTTGCTGATGTAGTACTTTCAATCATTTCCATAATTTCAAGGTTCTAAAAAGATCTCTGGGCTTTAAAATTGTATTTTCAGCACTAAAGGGTTGGGTTGGGGCTGACTCAGTGTGTCAGCAAGATTGCAGCTGTCTGAGGTAGTGATTTGGGATGGTGGAGATGGGGTCAGCTCAGCAAGGGGGGTGATGGAGCAGCAGCGAAGCCTCAGCTGCTGTTGTGTCCTTGTCCCACATCTCACCACGGGCTGTTGGGAGGTGCTGGAGAGGGTTCTTTGTGCCTCCATGAGGAAAGAAGCTCTGCGTGGATTAGAATGTGTCCCAAAAATCACATGGGTTTACAGTGTTTTGTAAGATGTTGTTATTCCACTTCTTCGCGTGGTGGAGGGAGAATGACTCTGTCACTTCATTAGATGTGAAAGAGAACAAAACTTTGGGACAGTGTTATCTAGGACACCCCAAATCCTTGGAATCTCATTCAAAGCTTGAATTTTAACTCAGTTTGGTGTTCAGGGAACCTGTGTGCACAGGGAAGGATATGCAAGAAGGTCCTCTATTGATCCTGCCCCACCACGGGAAGACTTCCACGGATTTCTCAGCTCTCCTCACTCACCAGTAAAAGTGTGGGACTGGGAGGCTGCTCCTGTACAGAGCAGGAATTGAGTGCTCCTGCAAACCAGTGTGTTTGCACTGTGGTGTCTGAACACTGTTTTGCACTTAGGAGATTTATTTCTCAGTGGATAGAAGAGCTAAAAGATTAACAGATGAACAAATATATTGCGACAGCCAGGACATCAAAGAAATTGGAGAGTCACTGAGATGCTGGAGAGCTGGAGAGTCACCTGGCCATGTTCTTAGGAATTATTTTATCCTCAGATTAGCTCAGCTGTCGTGGGGTTTGGACACATCCTCTGGTGAATTTAGCTACATGATTTAAGATACAGCTGGCCCCAGCTCTCTGCTGCTCCTCCTGAGGATCCTGCCTGTGGAGCAGAGAGAATGTGTGCCTGCATTCCAGCCACTGCAGCACAGATCCTGGGGGCTTAGGGCAAGCAGAGGGTCCTTTGTTTTTCAGGGCAAACATCAGCCTGTGAGGTACACCAAGGGTGAGAGTGTATTGTATCCCTGGGCAGAAATCTCCAGGGAAAATACAGGTCAGATAGCTTTTTGTCCTCCATGCAATCTGCAATTCAGTCAGGCAGGGAAAAAAAAGTGAGTTACAGCAATCCTAACCTCAGGTCCCTCATACAGTAACCAGCTGAGGGATGATAGTAGTGGAAGGAATCAGAAGAAGGTTTACATAAAATGTGGCTTCCCTGCAGGAAACAAAAAGCAGCTCAGAAGGATGGTGCAGAGGCTGCCAACATGAGACCATGCTCATTCCTTGGGCTGCATATGCCTCAATTGCTCCCTGAAATTTAGATTTAGGTAAGTCAGCCAGGAATTTATGGATGAGTTTGGGGTCTTGAGGGAAAGATGTTCAAAAAGCAGCAATATGAAGACACTGAAAAGAGGGAAAGTCGTAACTTGAAAAGTGCCACACAGAGGGAGCTATGCCAGTGCTTTATTGAACTGTTGGCTGCCATAAATACAGCTGAATTCCCTCAGTCTCCCATAATGTTGTCTCAGTACCAGCAGGAGTCCATTTAAGAATACACTTACTTGCACAAATGATTATATGCATGGAGAGCAGAGAAAGAGCTGATGCAGGCAAACCCTGAGAGCTGCCCAAGGGAGCAGGGGCTGGTGCTGGGCTGCCCCGTGCTCAGCTTTGCTCAGTGCTGCCAGCCCAAGGCAGGCAAAGCAGAGGAGCTTCTGTCCCAGCCCTCCCATCTGCTTCACCTGTAGAGGCCAGACTCTAGATTTTGTGATGGTACAGTAAATAAATGGTCATAAAACCAACTAAGAGGATATTCCCAAAGAGGGAGAGTTGGTTTTTTATTACCATTTGCAATGCAGAGAGTAATAAGAGACTGTGTTATAAATAAGAAAGAGACAAGTATAATAGAACACCTAAAAATGGATGATGAACAAGGAAGACTGAACCTTGTGCTTCTGCACAGTGTTAACCCCAATTGCCTGAAGTAAAAGGTCTGGCTGTGTAACAGGGCTGTAACAGGGCTGTGCACTGCATCCATGGTTAGGAGGGGCTGAAGCTCTGCAGAGGACGTGGTCATGCCTGGTGTGATGTGAGCCTAGGACTGGAGACCACAAATTTTGGGGTCTTCAGCCCGATTGTTTTCATTGATTTCCTTGTCTCCTTAAACCCTTCCAAACCTCCCATTACAGGAAGTCAGGAGAACTGATTTATTCCTGCTCAGACAGTGGTTTGAGGAGGAGGAGAAGCACTTGCATTCTCTGTGTCAGTACTCAGCTTTGCTGATATCCCCTGTTAGCACTGATGAGTGAGAAATCTGAACTAGAAATAAGAGCAAGCCGACCGTGGGGGCAGCTTTATTTTCTCTTGGCCCAGCATAGCAGAGCTGGCATGGAGCGTTAGCAGATCAGGTCTGTGGCATTTTACCACACTGTGCACCACCCTTTTCCTCTGGGAGGAGGTGAGAACCTGAACATCAGCAGGGTCTGAGGCACAGCAGTGCAGCACACCAGCCTGCAGGAGCAGGGAGCCCACGGGGCTGTGTAACCCCTCTGTGGCACACCAGCCTGCAGGAGCAGGGAGCCCACGGGGCTGTGTAACCCCTCTGTGTTGCAGGCTGGAGTCGCCCACGCGCGCGCTGGTGATGGAGGCTCCCAAGGGCATCGAGATCAACGCCGAGGCTGGCAGCCTGAAGGCCACGTGCAGGACAGAGCTCAGGCTGGAATCCAAAGATGGAGAGGTAAGTGAAAAACGCCAAGCACTGCAGCAAAGCCAAGCCAAGGATCCCCTGCAGATCTGTAGCCGTGTGGGGCACGGAGCTGCCGCGTTTTGAGCCCCTGGTGTGAGAGCCCAGGGACAATGAGCTCTCCTGACTTCAGTGCTGCTCACTCTGACTGAACACATCCCATGCAAATGAGGCTCACTCTGTGAGCAGCAAAGGCTGATTCATTATTTTTAAAGTGAATGGATAATAGCATCTGTTGTTCCAGCAGATTTACGCAGCCATAAAATGCACAGTGCTCCTAAATTTTTTGTTTCCTTGTCACTTTAAAACAAGATTTACTTGGCCAACATAATTAAATCTTTTATCATATATTTTTCTATAAGAAGAGCTTAATTCACTGGTATTGATCTGAAAAGCTTTTGTGGCTGATGGTTCATTCTGGAAAGAAAGGGAACATTAGGAGACACAGGTTGTCGCACTGGAGAAACTTCCAAAGGGGAAGAGAGAATAATTAAAACTGATAATATAGAGCAAAAGTAAAATAGGTGTTAAGAGTTATTGACACTCTTCTGGTGTCACAAAATTCTGTGGGCACATGGTTCTTATCCCCTCTTCCTGCCACAATGATGGGAGACACCAAAGGATGTGGCTGAGGAGCTCCCAGTGGGGAAGCCAGTGAGAGCCTCATCAGGAGGAGCTGCCCATGGAACACAAACCTCCAGGCAAGAGGGCTCCCACATAAATTAACATTACTTATCAGGTAATGTCAGGGGTAATAAATAGAATGACTTTTTTTATTGCCATTTCTGTTATTTCTAGACATTTGCATTTTAAGACAGTCCAAACCTAGATCAGGGGTGTTAACAAAAAAGTCTCTTGAGAAATACCATAAAGAATCCCCTACCTAATACACTGAGTTTGTAATCCAAGGCATTTCACAACTTCAAGCAGTTGGCTTTCAATGCTAAGTTGTCTTTAAAATGCATAAATTGACTTGTATCTTTCAGGACATTAGATGGTTAGATACTAAAACTGGAGATTTTAACTGTAATTCCAAGTACTGTCAGTTGCCCCATATTATTCTGGGGTTCAGGTTATTTTACTGTGTTCTGGCTGATGGCAGAGCATTCCCCTACAGCTGCCACGTGTCTGAGAGTTGCCACATGTTGTTTGCCTTATGTTGTTTTGTAAGGAGGAATTTAGGTCTGTTACAGCATTTAAGTTATTTTTAATGTACACAAAAGTGTTACACATATACATAAAATATGCATAAAATATACATAAAATATGCATTAAATATACATAAAATATACATAAAAGTCATTGCTGGGAGCCTGCAAGCATAGCTGGCAATGGGATCACGGTGAGAGAAATCCTGGTGGAGGAGCAGGGTGGTTGGATGGGTGTGAACCATCCGTGCTCCCCATCTGACAGTGGGGTACCTCTGGTTGGGTCAATCCAAACCGGGGATTGGATTCCTGGGAGGTGTCCCCAGAAGCTATGAGCCGAGAAAACACGGTGGGTACATCAGCAGAAACAAACTGGAGGTCACAGTAAAGGCAGATAATGTGCTCACCCACATTTGTGTCAGACTTTCCCATCCCAAAACACTTCCCTACCCAGTTTTTGCCCAGCTGAGTTGCCTGGAAGAAGCTTCTTTAAACACCACATCAGAAATAACAGCTCTCTGCTAATTCTCTCTCTTTATTTTTTTTTTTTCCCCTCTCTCTCTCTCTCCTCACCTCTGAGTTCAGATAACGTTGAATTCTGCAAAAATCAAACTACCTAACTTGCCTCAAGGATCTTCCTCTTCTGCAGGGTCCAGGCAAAAAATCTACGAGCTCTGTGTGTGTCCCAATGGGAGGTTGTTCCTGTCTCAGGCAGGCAGCAGCTCCACCTGCCAGATAAACACGAGCGTCTGCCTTTGAGAGACAGTTTGCAGTGGGGCATCGCAGGCAGCACAAAAGCCAGTTCTGGTCTCACAGATCCAGCTGCCAACTATTTTTACTAGAACACAGAAAGACTATCAAAGACTCTTTTTGTGTGTGCGCGCGCGTGTGTGTGAATATATATATAAAAAATATATATATAAGATATATATATATATCCTCTGTGTAAAACGATGTTTCAGTACAAGGAATCCCAGGGTGACCCTGTTACATTTGTGTAGCATTTCTCTCTTTCCCACAGCAAAATTTACTGGTACAATCTGCAGAATTGGATCTGATGCTCCCCTGGACCCTTCTGTATTAATACAGTGCAACGATCACCCCTCGTTTTTGATCATGTTCTCAGAGCAATGGGATTGCTGCCTGGGCAAGACCCTGGAACCAATGCAGACCCACCAACATCCAAAGGGAAGAGAAGCATCTCTGATTATTTTTGCGCCATTAAATCAGCGGCATGAAAAAGAAGTAATTTAAAAACCAACAAAGTAGCCAGATGTGCTGTGCTGATCACCTACGGTGATCCGAGGTACCTGAGGTTAAATTATTCTTTCATTATCACCTGAAACATGGCTCCCTGTTGGGAGAGATGGATGCACTTGGCCAGTAGGAAAGTCCAGACCTTTGTGCTGAAATAATAAATGTAATTTTCTGAAGGGGTTCAACACTTGCCTGCGCATGGCCAAGGAGGCCTTGTGCTATTCAGGTGTGACGCATCAGGTCCAACACTAGCCTAAAATCGTCTCTGTGCTGGCAAAACTGGTGTTGCATTTAGTCATTGGAAGGAAAAAAATTGTGAAACAGGTGTCCTGGATCACCCTACGTATTCTCCATTAACACCTTTAATTTTGAACATATTCGGTGTGAAGGTGTGAAGATGTAAGATTTGGACTTTGCCTAAAATGCCTGTGGAAACAGAAAAAATCAACTAGAAACTGAGAAAGCCGTAAAATTAAGTGTATAATGTAGATGCTACACCAGAATTTTTGTCATCTTTCTTTTCAAGATAAACAGTCCAAGGTCACTTAGATTTGGTGGAGGCTGAAAATATCAGAGATGCTGACAATGAAAAGACTTTTTTTTAAGGATTTTTAAAGATTGTGACAAAACCAGATTACTGAAAACAAGGGCTTTGGATGCTGGATCCTCTAGAATTTGAGTCCCCAAAACTCTGTGGTTGAATCTTACCATGGTTGCATTTTTTGCTTATTTTAAAGTCTAGGAGCCACAGGTAGGACAAAACAGAAAAATCTGATCTGGTAACATTATTTCCACTTTTGAAGTTTTGGAAAATAATAGTAGGAGCCCAGATCATTGGATTCTGACCCATAATTTCATCCACATACATGTAAAAATCCTTAAAAAAACCTAAATATACCAATTACAGCAAAAGTTTTCGAGTTGTAGTAAATCTCACGAGGACAGCAAGGTTTCTAAGCCACTGAGATGCTTTTGAAATATTACCTCATGTGCAAATAAGACAGATCTGTGCCCATCCCTAGTGATATCTAACCAAAGGTAGTATTCTTCAAGTGATCTTCAAGATAAAACATAGCAGACAAAAATCTTTAGAAATAATTTAGCCCACTCCTTTTTTTTACAGCTTTTCACGTATTTTCTTGTGGTCTCGAGAGTACCAGGGTTTGCTTTCTTTTTTCTTTTTTTAATGTACAATTGTGGCTTAATCCAAAACTGATTGGACTCAAAGAGAAGATTTCTTCAGAGTTTAGATTAGATGTGTTGCTGCTTGAGAAAGCAGCACTCCAAAAAAATTTCATTCCTGAAAGAGGATTGAATGATTTACTTTTATTTCAATAATGCTTTCCGATGAATTAACGAGTTCAAACTATTTATTAATGAATGATTCCTGTAATTATTATGTCTTGAGTCAACGTTTGAATGCAAAGGGTCACCCAGGGTAACAATTGTATTGGGACACAGGACTTTACCATCTCTGTTCAAAGAGGGGAATTGTGCCTATGCCTTAAGTCAATGCACTCAGCAAGGAGAAGCACATCATATTTATCTTGTTATTAAATCTAGTTTATTTGGGGGGGAGGGGCAGGAGGGTGTCTTGGGAACTGGTTGTGCAACTTAAAACAGATATTGATGAAATATATTAAGACTGTAGGGGCACCTAGAATGATACAGACTTTTTTTTTTTTTTTTGCCATGTTAAATATAGCAAAATACTGTGTACGTTACCTCTGGGACCATGACTGAAGTCCCATTCATAGTCCTACATTTACTGTAGAATTTTTTTCCTGTTTCATTGAATACTGATCACGAACCTCACAGCAAGCATGGCCCAATCCATAACCAAATCCTGTGTGAGCAGCTTGAAGACACGTGCTGCAGGAAGAGTTCCCTGTGCAGAGGAGGAGTCAGATCAACTTTCCCATCCCTGGGAGTATTCAGGTGGGTGAGGAAGGCAGGGCTGAGCACAAGGACTGCCCTGTCAGGGCTGCTGCCTCCTGATGTCTGTGCTCAGCTCCAGACACTCCAGTGGCTCATCCTCGTGCCACCCTCTGGCTGCTCCGCTGAGGATTTCCATCCCAACAAATTAATTCCGAGTGGCTGCTTTCCTCAGCTGGGCTCTTGGATGAGGTTATCACCTTCTCATGTCACAACAGCCATGAAACTGCTAAGGACATTCGTATCTTGGTGTGAATTTCTGCTGGGGAGCTGTTAGGAAATGACCTTACACATCTGTGCCGTCACTGCAGATGCTTCTCTGACGTGAAAAAAGGGTACATTAATTACGTCTGCTGAAAGGAATTCTTGTTGTTTCAGTACATTTTACAACCATGTTTCCATCTTAAAAACTGAAAATTCTGTGTTGTGTTGAAATGTGAGGAATTGTAGCTAGAAAGAATGAACCCCCATAGGGACTTGCAGATCTTTTGAACACCACTTGAGTTTTAGGACAGTGGTTTGGGCAGTGCTGCCTGTTCTGTTCAGCCAGGGACAAACATAAATACAGGCTGGGCAGAGAATGGGTGAGGAATGTCCCTGACGAGAAGGACTTGGGTTGTTGGTTGAGGAGAAGCTCAGCATGACCTGAAGTGCACTCATAGCCCAGAAAGCCAATCCTGTCTTGGGCTGCATCAAAAGCAGCCTGGGCAGCAGTCGAGGGAGGGGATGCTCTGCTCTCATGACACCCCAGTGTCATGTGTCTGCAGTGCTGTGTCCAGCTTTGGGGGTCCCAACATCAGAAGGATGGGGTTGGAGTGAGTCCAGAGGAGGCCACAAAGATGCTCCGAGGGCTGGGGGTGTTCACCTGGAGAAAAAAAGGCTCCAGGGAGACCTCAGAAGTTTCAGGAGAGCTTGAGAGGGACTTTTTCAAGGCCAGGGACTAATAAGACAGGGAAGAATGGCTTCAAACTGACAGCAGGCAGGGTTAGCTTAAATATTAGGAAGAAACTCCTGGCTGTGAGGGTGGTGAGGCCCTGGCACAGGTTGCCCAGAGAAGCTGTGGCTGCCCCATCCCTGGAAGGGTTGGACAGGGCTTGGAGTAACCTGGTCTAGTGGAAGGTGTCCCTTCCCATGGCAGGGGGTTGGAACAGAATGATCTTTAAGGTCCCTTCCATCCCAAACCATTCTAGGATTGTGTGACACCAGAGCAAAAACAGGACTGTGTCTCAGATCCCAGGGCGAAAAAAAAATGAGCATTCTCTCCAAAAAGCTGCCTGCGAACACATCCAGCCATCTCACACTCCCCAGTTTGTTGTGGAGGAGCTCTTTTTGGATAAGGCAAGTGCGTGAGAGTCCCTTCTCCTCCTGCCTTGCCCAGAAATCCCTCACAGGAGCTGTACCTGTGTGTGCTGCTTTTCCCTAAATCCATTTAAACCAGAGCTTCCCTGACTTGAATTTCATCTGTCTGCTCTACCTTGCATTGATAAAATGCCACAAATAAGCCAGGGTTTGTGTGTTTCATTGTAAATTGGGCCTTAAGTTCAGATCAGTTGAGCATTTGCTATTTGGGAGGTGGGGTTTATATCAAAATGGAGTATAGTTCTGCCTTGCTGAGGCAAGGCTGGGTGGTGAATTTGTTTCTGCTGAGGTCAGTGGAAGAGATGGTGATGACTTTGTGGCCTGAGCTGGGAGGCAGCTGGACAGGGCAGCTGAGGGCAGTGGGAGCACTGCCAGCCCTTGGCGTGGCTGTGGGACTGAACCAGACCCTGCATTGCAGCTGTGAGCACTAAAACCCCACCCAAATGCTCATCAGGGGACTGTGCCACCAGTGTCAGGGCACCTGAGGCAGCCAGACAGGATTCATAAATGCATTTATGTCTGGTGGCTCTTTATAGGACTGCAGGACCTTGTCCAGTGTGCTGTAAATGCGACACTTCAGGAAAGGCTCAGGAGAATGAGTCAGTGCTCACCTGTGACTGGAACCTTCTCCATATGTGGTGTGTGACCCTTCTGCTGTCATTGCTGGGATAGGATGGTTCTCCTAAAACAAAAAGACTTTGCCATCAGCAAAAGCAGAGGTCATGATAAAGGCTGTACATCTGTATCCATTCTCCAAGTTTCTTTGTGGGGTTGTTTTGGCTGTTGGTTTGTTTGGTTTTTTTACACATGTTGACCTGAATTACCCAGTAGTCAGTGAAATGGGCAGCTAAACAGTACAAGGAAATGTTAACAGTAAGGGAAGTCATCAAAAGGGGAAACCAGTAACTATTACAATCTGTATAAAGTCTCTCCTAAATATTCATTTTTAGCAAACTGAGTATGTACAAGAGTGTTTTGTATTTGGTTACCTCAGTCATGTGCTGTCAAACAGCTATATTTTAGAAGGGTTGGGGTTTTTTCTCCTCTTATGATAAATATCACATTGCGCAAACGAAAATTTTGAAGGCATAAGCCTAAAAATACAGTCTGCAATACATGGTGTGGCAAAAGGATGGCTAAAAAAAAACCCACCTTAGAAATTGCTCCAAGGTTAAAGAGAGATTCCTGTGGAACTTGTGAAGATGTCAGGCTAGCTCACATCATAACCTAGTGAAAATAAGTTTTTGTTGTCGTAAGATACTCACACATGCACACAAATTCACACACACACTCATATACACTTGTTTACAACAGAAGCCAGTTTTCTTTATATTTATTCTTACGGCTTTAAGTTTCACATTGCAAAAGAGAGTGAGACAAAGACCAAAGACTTCAAGAAATTCATCCCTCTCCGGTTGCCCTCACACCTGAAATGCATTAACTTTAATGGTGCTTTCTTTGAACTGAGCAGGAAAAATGCAGGTGTATCATAAAGCTGCATTTGAGAGAATAAAGTGGCAGGAAGGCTCTAACTTGGTTAATGGGGAGAGAAGGAAATAATGTGAAAAATCTTGAAATGTGTGCAGAGGGGAAGGTTACCTGAAATTTGAAATGTGAAGAAATAGCCCAGAAAGTTTAAAGACATCATCCTGGGCTGAAAGTATAAATAAACTGAGTAANGGAGGCCACAAAGATGCTCCGAGGGCTGGGGGTGTTCACCTGGAGAAAAAAAGGCTCCAGGGAGACCTCAGAAGTTTCAGGAGAGCTTGAGAGGAACTTTTTCAAGGCCAGGGACTAATAAGACAGGGAAGAATGGCTTCAAACTGACAGCAGGCAGGGTTAGCTTAAATATTAGGAAGAAACTCCTGGCTGTGAGGGTGGTGAGGCCCTGGCACAGGTTGCCCAGAGAAGCTGTGGCTGCCCCATCCCTGGAAGGGTTGGACAGGGCTTGGAGTAACCTGGTCTAGTGGAAGGTGTCCCTTCCCATGGCAGGGGGTTGGAACAGAATGATCTTTAAGGTCCCTTCCATCCCAAACCATTCTAGGATTGTGTGAAACCAGAACAAAAACAGGACTGCATCTCAGATCCTCGGGGGAAAAAAAATGAGCATTCTCTCCAAAAAGCTGCCTGCAAACACATCCAGCCATCTCACACTCCCCAGTTTGTTGTGGAGGAGCTCTTTTTGGATAAGGCAAGTGCGTGAGAGTCCGTTCTCCTCCTGCCTTGCCCAGAAATCCCTCACAGGAGCTGTACCTGTGTGTGCTGCTTTTCCCTAAATCCATTTAAACCAGAGCTTCCCTGACTTGAATTTCATCCGTCTGCTCTACCTTGCATTGATATAATGCCACAAACAAGCCAGAGTTTGTGTGTTTCGTTGTAAATTGGGCCCTAAGTTCAGATCAGTAGAGCATTTGCTATTTGGGAGGTGGGGTTTATATCAAAATGGAGTATAGTTCTGCCTTGCTGAGGCAAGGCTGGGTGGTGAATTTGTTTCTGCTGAGGTCAGTGGAAGAGATGGTGATGACTTTGTGGCCTGAGCTGGGAGGCAGCTGGACAGGGCAGCTGAGGGCAGTGGGAGCACTGCCAGCCCTTGGCGTGGCTGTGGGACTGAACCAGACCCTGCATTGCAGCTGTGAGCACTAAAACCCCACCCAAATGCTCATCAGGGGACTGTGCCACCAGTGTCAGGGCACCTGAGGCAGCCACACAGGATTCATAAATGCATTTATGTCTGGTGGCTCTTTATAGGACTGCAGGACCTTGTCCAGTGTGCTGTAAATGCGACACTTCAGGAAAGGCTCAGGAGAATGAGTCAGTGCTCACCTGTGACTGGAACCTTCTCCATATGTGGTGTGTGACCCTTCTGCTGTCATTGCTGGGATAGGATGGTTCTCCTAAAACAAGAAGGCTTTGCCATCAGCAAAAGCAGAGGTCGTGATAAAGGCTGTACATCTGTATCCATTCTCCATGTTTCTTTGTGGGGTGGTTTTGGCTGTTGGTTTGTTTGGGTTTTTTACACATGTTGACCTGAATTACCCAGTAGTCAGTGAAATGGGCAGCTAAACAGTACAAGGAAATGTTAACAGTAAGGGAAGTCATCAAAAGGGGAAGCCAGTAACTACTACAATCTGTATAAAGTCTCTCCTAAATATTCATTTTTAGCAAACTGAGTATGTACAGGAGTGTTTTGTATTTGGTTACCTCAGTCATGTGCTGTCAAACAGCTATATTTTAGAAGGGTTGGGGTNAGTTTCTTTGTGGGGTTGTTTTGGCTGTTGGTTTGTTTGGTTTTTTTACACATGTTGACCTGAATTACCCAGTAGTCAGTGAAATGGGCAGCTAAACAGTACAAGGAAATGTTAACAGTAAGGGAAGTCATCAAAAGGGGAAGCCAGTAACTACTACAATCTGTATAAAGTCTCTCCTAAATATTCATTTTTAGCAAACTGAGTATGTACAGGAGTGTTTTGTATTTGGTTACCTCAGTCATGTGCTGTCAAACAGCTATATTTTAGAAGGGTTGGGGTTTTTTCTCCTCTTATGATAAATATCACATTGCGCAAACGAAAATTTTGAAGGCATAAGCCTAAAAATACAGTCTGCAATACATGGTGTGGCAAAAGGATGGCTAAAAAAAAACCCACCTTAGAAATTGCTCCAAGGTTAAAGAGAGATTCCTGTGGAACTTGTGAAGATGTCAGGCTAGCTCACATCATAACCTAGTGAAAATAAGTTTTTGTTGTCGTAAGATACTCACACATGCACACAAATGCACACACACACTCATATACACTTGTTTACAACAGAAGCCAATTTTCTTTATATTTATTCTTATGGCTTTAAGTTTCACATTGCAAAAGAGAGTGAGACAAAGACCAAAGACTTCAAGAAATTCATCCCTCTCCGGTTGCCCTCACACCTGAAATGCATTAACTTTAATGGTGCTTTCTTTGAACTGAGCAGGAAAAATGCAGGTGTATCATAAAGCTGCATTTGAGAGAATAAAGTGGCAGGAAGGCTCTAACTTGGTTAATGGGGAGAGAAGGAAATAATGTGAAAAATCTTGAAATGTGTGCAGAGGGGAAGGTTACCTGAAATTTAAAATGTGAAGAAATAGCCCAGAAAGTTTAAAGACATCATCCTGGGCTGAAAGTATAAATAAACTGAGTAAGTGGTGCCAGCTGCTCACTTACCTGCACTCGAGTATTAGCAGGGCAGGAGCTCCAGTGGCTGCTCGGTGGAGAAGAGTAACTGCTGCAATTATTTCATTTTAGAAGTACCTACAGTAAAAACAACAACAACCAAAAAAAAGTTAGAGGCTGTGCTCTTTTTTATGGCTGACATTTTAAATTCTGAAATGTCATCATCCAGAATTCACCCCAGCAAGCGCCGGGCGTGTTCCTGCCGAGCTTTGCCAAGCGCCGCTTTGGTGCTTTTTGAATGTGAAAATATGAAAATATCAGCCTTTTTGTTGCCCTGGCTGTTCAGGAACGTGATCCTGGCAACAGTTCCCTTTCCCCCATTTTAACCTTTTTTTCCTCCACTCTGAAATTGCTGTGTAATGTTTTGGTAGCCAGTGTCCTGCTCCCAAATCCAGCAGCCCTGAAATCCTCATTGTGTCACATCTCGGTCACACAGACCCCCAAAAACCCAAAACCTGCCTGTAGCAGTGGCACTGCCCTAACACTGGGCACTTCCAGGGAAATTCTGCCCGGCAGTTGCTGTGTATCCACAGCTGATGCAGCCAAGTTTATGGCTGTGAGTGGAGCAGGGTTAAACACTGACGTGGTGCTGAGGTTATTCAAGCAAGAGTGGAGTGAATTAAACAAGGCAGGTAGGAGGGAAGGGAAAGAAATGGGGAGAGACATCACCCTAATCACAGTAATGCAGTCAACGACTCTGGCCCTTTGCACTATTATACCTTAAATTAATAACATCCATTTTACTAAATATGGTGGCAATTATGCTTGATCTTTTCATGGAGCTCAGTGGAATTACTGTCACTGAAACCACTTACAGCTCGGGCTGTTCAAGATTGCTGGGGTGTTGTTTCCATCCACAATAACCACAGTGGCTTGGGGCTTGGATAGAAATTATAGTGAATAGTTAGTATTTAGAAAGCTTTTAAGTCTGCTGTGGTTGAGAGGCCCCTGGTTATGCACATCCAGCCCTGAGGCTTTATCATTTCAGCCTCTCTTGTCCTGCCACTTGAATTGTATTGTGCCCTTGTGAAAAGCGACACACGGTATAAAGAATACAGGAAAAGATGGATATTTAAAGCTGCAGGATTTTTATCTGAAATGAAGAAGGAAATACAATCACAGTGCCCCACTGAGATTTCCCATCCAAATCACTTTAAACTAGAGGTGCAAGTCCCTTAAAAATTAATTTGCTACAAGTGTCATTCCTGCACCAAATTGGCAGTGGTATCCCTCCCAGGAAATGTCTCACCTTGTTGCAGCTGGAAGCCCTGTGGTGGCTGGGATCTTGTGCCACCAGCCAGGAGTGATGTGCTGCCTGTTCAGTGGAAGTCAGATTTCCTTTGAGGCAGCTGATCTCCATGGATTGAGCTTTTGTTAGCTTTTAACCGGTATTAAAAAATAAGAGGGATAAGTCCACTGTGAAGTGATATGTAATTGTATGTTTGCCTCACATTTAGATGGTTGAAACTTTCTGCCAGGAAGAGAAAATATCAGGAAAAATTTCTGTGAAAATGTTACATTTACATTGTACCACCAAGTGCTTCAGATAAAAACATGCAGCTTTAGCTAAACAGTCTTTTCTTCTGAGATTAAAAAGGACTCTTTGGAGCCTCTCATCGTGTCCTACCCAAATGGAAAGTTTCACCATTTCTAACATATTTGTCATTATAGGAACAGGCCCATTGCAAAGCACAAGTCGTGTGCATCTTTGCATGTAACTGGAATTTTAAATTGCATTGTACTCTTACATTTTTTCCCCATTCAAAGGCTTAACCACTGATAGGAGATAGAGCCCTCCGAAACCTTCAACTGCTAAATGCATTATCTCTTTCTAAAGCAATGTATGTCCTTTGGTCTTTTAAAAATTCCCTCATAATGGAGTCCTTGAAACATCTTGAGGCAGGCTCACACTGGAGAGCAAGAGAATAATTATTTGTGGGTGGTGCTATTTTTGCTGGAGCTCGGATTGTAGCTGAAGAAAATGTTGCTGTTAGAGTTTCTCCCACACTCCCTTAGCTGCAAACTCCACCAGGGATCAAGCCAGGGCTGGATCTCTCCAGGGTGGCTGCCTTAGAGCAAGGAGTGACCTCCCACGCTGAACCACAGCCTGATAATTTTGTCTGTGTCTGTGTCCTCCTCTGGCCCTGTGCACTCGGTATTGGGGCTGTCCCAGATGGTGAGAGGCTCTGGCAGTTCTGGTGATCCTGCAGATGGTGCAGATGATGTGTATCCCATGCCTGAGTGGGATAAATGATGCTGGTTGTTGTCGGGTGCTGTTCTCACAAGCCTTTGCCCCCCTTGAGAGCAGCAGCTCGTGAGGGTAGGCACTGCTGGAGGAATTCACTTTCCTGTCCCTTTTTGTGGGTTATCAGAGCGAGCGTGGGAGTTAAGATGAACAAATCCTGCGAAGTAAGAGCGTGCAGAAACCTGAGAAAGGGCAGATCTGAGCAATTACTGCCCACTGTGTTTGTCAGAGAAGGGCTAAGTTGACAGCATTCACACCTGGATTCCTCCCCCAGGGCTTTTCCTGAGCTGTGACCCAGACCTTGGTCTGGACCTGCACTTTGTGATGGTTTGGGAGCAGGGAAGGGATTGACCTGCTGGACCTGGATTTTGGTTGTGGCTTTGTTTATTTTTACTTCCCACCCCATATTTGAATTAGTTTCCCTGCGAGGAAATGCCAATAGAGTTGTCAATATTCACCCAAAAATGCTCCGTGGAGGTAGAGCCAACAGCAAAACAACATTCAGTGCAAGTCAGAGCAAAGCCTGTTCATCTACAGCAGCAGCATAAAAGGCATGACCCCTGTGCTATAGCAGTTTTCATCTGTGATGGGAAAACACCTTGTCTGACCTCTACTCTGAAAACCACCGATGACCTTGATCATGTAAACAGGACAAAATGAATTTAAAGTCTTATCACGGTTCTCATTACGAAATTCAGACTTGTTTGGCTTTTTTTTCTTTCTAATTTATGTATGTGTGTGGTTGTGTGGGAAAATATAAAGCTTTTTTGTATCAAATAACATCAATCCTTGCACACTCTATGCAAAATTTTGTAAGCATTGCAATAATGCTATGAATTACACAAGGAACTATTTTAACTTTATTACACTTTCTGTATAAAAAAAAAAGTTTGTATTTAAATGATTTCAACTGCAATCTTGTAAAATATATTAATAAAATAATGATTGTTAAGAAGGAAAGAGATGTTGGGGTTTTTTTGTTGATCACTGAAGTGATCCATTTCACAGGAGCAAGTACCTGGATATATTTATGCCAAAAATGCTGTAGAAGATGTGAATTGCTGTTGGAAGAAAACCTGTCCTCAACAAAACAAAAGATTTTGTTTGTTGGGAAAGTTGAGTCTTTGTTACATTTGTAGAATTTCTCACCCTTGTCCTGGCATTAGAGACTCATGGCCAGGACGTGTCACAGGCATTGAGGTCCTGCTTGTGCTCCAAACCAGTAGGAGCTCAAGGTTTTCCAAGAGGGACCAGAGCTGGACACACACATCCAGGGACTGATCCCCACCTGCACACAGTGGAGGGAGCAGGAGCTCGAGTCTGCCTGTGAAAAAATAATAATGTAGAAAAAAACTAAACCCTGAAACCAGCAGGCTGGACCAAGTCACAGAAAGCCTCTCGGAAACCTTTCTGGCTGCTTTAATGATCCATCAGTTTTATTTTAATTGGCCAACTAATCAGCTGCTCATTGGTGACTCTGCTCATGCCAGGCAATCACTTATCAGGGCATTTTGCAGGAGCTGGGTTTTAAATATGAATTTGCTCGCCCTGGATTTTGTCAGTAAATGAGAGCATTGATTGAGGCTCATTATCTGAACAAATAGCAAGATTTCAAGCTGGGTGGAAAGTTGTCTGTGCCTTTCAAACCCTGAGAGAGAACAGTCCCAGTCCCCACTGCTGAGACCCAGCCAGAATCCAGGCTGGAAGAACACTTATTTACCAGTTTGCAGGGGCTGCTGTTTACCAGGCTCCACATAAGTTCCCTCAGTTCTGTTGGGTGGGCACACACAATCTTCTGGTCTCTCACTGGGTCTTGGACTGTTTGTCCTTTAAAAANACATCTTTCAGCTGAACTTCAGCTGCAGTTGTTGGCCTGAATTTGGGATTTCCAGCAAACTGACAGTGAAATAATTCATTGAATTATTGAATTAACCCCCATCAAGAAGCACGTTGGAAGGAAGTTCCCAGCACCCCTGTGAGATGCAGCTCTGTAGCTTCATGGGCAGCACCAGCACTGCCTTGGCTCCTTCCCCAGCACTGGGAAACTCCTCAACAGCTGCCCCTGAGTGGGGTGGGATTTAAGCAGTGGGGAGTTCTGCAGCTCAGCCTAAAAAGCAGCATATTTTCAGTGCCCCCGTGCTAGAAATGCTGGGTGGTACTCGACAGCAACAGCATCTTCACCATTTTTAAAGTCTGGGAAGCTGTATTTAAAAACAGGGTTTGGCTTTCAAAATCAACTCCTGGGAAAATCATCAAAATGTAATTTCTTCCCAAGTATTTTGCCTTTCACTTTTTAAGAAGTACTTCCCAATTTATTTCTTGCTTTCCTTTCTACCCCTACAGGTGATTAATTGTTTCCTTTTTTTATCCTAAATAGCAAAGATAAACAAAAAAGAATTACCAAATAAAGAATCACTAAGATAAAATGAGTCCATTTCATATTCTGTAAAATGATAACAACTTCCACAGCTTAAAATTTTATGTGCAGCTGGGTTTTTGTATTTTTCATGTGAGTTCAGTACAGACAAGTTGCTGCTGCTGAAGTTCAGTTGTTAAATCTGGGTGATTATTTTTTATTTTTATGAACAGTGGCCAGAAAATCAGCAACGAGAACTATCTGTTTTTAACAATTTTTCTCCAGTGCTCTGACCTTGATTCTTCTCTGCTTAAACTGAACAGAAAAATCTTCCTCAATTTAGTGATGAAGGTTCAGACCTAAATAGCTCCAGTGCCAAATGTATCCCAGAGGAAAATTATATGGCCTCATTTAATAGAGAAAAAGCATGAAGTCAAGCCAGCAGCCAGAACTTGGCTCTTTTCTGCAGTCATTTCAGGATAAAAAGCACAGTGTAAGTAGTCTTTAAATATTTGATTCACCCTATTGGACTATTGTAATATACATTACTGATATGATCTGCACTTATTAAAATTGGGGTTTTTGAATAGCCCTGCACATAACAACTCTGCTTCAGGCCATCACACAACCAGGCCTGTGTGTCACCAGCTCTGGTATTTTCCCTCTCACACCTACGTGGGCTTTTTTTTTTTTACCCTATTTCTGGGCTTTCCTTTCAGTCTCCTGAGCAGCACAGCAGTGCAGGCAGAAACCCAGCCCACTGCCTCCTCGCTGGGGAATGCACATCCCCATCTGCTCTGCTCCATTCAGTGGGTGCCTGTAGGGAGGGGAGAGGCACAAAACACCATTGATATCTCTGGAATAACCTCCTTTGATTTGGCTTTCTGTTCCCCTCGCTGTAGCAGAGCTGTTGCCAGCCCAGATTTCCCCTTGGAGCCCCCATTCCCACCTCTTCTCCCTCCACACTGGGTGGGAGGGCAGTGCTGGGTTAATGGTTGGACTTGATTTTAGAGGCCTTTTCCAGCCTTAATGATCCTCTCACAGCCCTATTCCTGTGCCACCCCCTGACTCAGACTGGGTAACAGGAATATTTTAAATGACAGCATAACCCACGAGTACATAGGAGACAGTAAGACTGCAGAGGTCCTTGGTATTTCAGCATGTTTTAAAACAAAAAAAAAACACATTAACTGGCCTAAACTCTGCCTGCAACTTGAGTTCAGCAGCTGAGAGCTCCAAGCCAGCTGAAGGATGCTGCACATGACTGAGATGGGATTTTACTCACGGGGTATGGGTCTTGCATCTGCTTTGCCAGATTGGGAAGACAAGAAAACAAACAAACAAATGATAAGACAAAAAAAAAAAAACAACCCAAACAAAGCCCTTTTTGCATATTTTACATATTTGTACAGGGTTTAATGCTTTTGTGGGAACAAACCAAGGAGGCCCCAGAGCTGAAATAAGCAGTGTTGGAGGTGGGCTGTGAGAGGGCTGTGTTTGCTGGAAGGCACACCCAAAAAACCACAGCCTGCCTTAGGAAACCAGGGAGATGGAAAACCCATTGCTTTCCAGCATCATCAGGTTTAGAAATAATAAATGACTGATTGGGAAGTGTGAGTGCATATTGTGTGTGTGCATGCATGGGACAGGGGAAGGTACATCTCTGAGTAATTTGTTATTTTTCTGTCAGTCATAACTACTCCCAAAAGCGTTTGGATATGACAATAAACCCCAATCTCAAAAGAGAGTTTTTGCAACACAATAATCCTGAACCATAATAACTGAATTTGAAAATAACTATCATCTGCTAGAAAGACATTAAAACATCTATAGCAGAACCAACAGGCTGCCGTGGGAGCTCTGCGTACACACACCAGATTAACACACAATAAAGAAAGGAGAAAAGCACTGTCACTTCTAAGGAAACCCACAACCTACCACCTACACGATGAACTTTTAAGCGCAGAGTGCAACATCCAATGAATTATTTATGGATTAATTTCCAGCGAGCAGTTTAGCAGCCAAAGGAAACACAAACAGGCAGCGTGGCCCTGCCTGGGGTGGCGGCGGGGGACACAGCAGTGCTGCTCCTCTGGCAAGAAGACATTTAGCTGTGTGCATGATGAGTTGCACACTAATAAAGTTTAAAACAAAAATGCAGTTCCCTAGCAAGCACCAGGCTGTGTTTAGTAGCCCAGCATAGCCTGTGACCCCACTGCACACTGCGGTGGCACACGCCCAGGCAGTGCTCAGTGACAGGCACTTTGCCCCTACCACACTCATTTTCTGCTAACCTAAAATACAAGTGCAACGAGCTGCTGCTTAAGGGTAATGATGGAACAACAAAATCAGGAGATATAAAGGTCACATCCTGGTTTTAAATTAATTCTTTATAGCCAGACTGTAAAACGGGTTGTCCCTGCCTGGCGCCGGAATGGGCTCTGCACTGAGGGCTCCACACCAGCAGTGGCCTTTAGCATGACATTAAATTAATGTTTTCTTGGTCTTTTTCCTCCTCCTAGGCTGAGATGCCTCATTTGGCTGTGGCTGCAGCTGAGCCCCAGTCCTGCTGCTGTCACACCACTGCGTGCCAGGCTCTGAGGCTGACACACTGCTGAGCACCTTCCTTCCCTAACACCAACAGGAGCATGAGCATAAAAATAAACTCGAGTGGATTCCTGAATTGTATTGAGTAGCTCCTGCGGCAGGGACAGGGGAGGTGTTGGAGCTAGCAGGAGACCAGAGGCAGGAGAGGCTTGGGAGAACCCAAAAGCAGAGCAGGCAGGTTGGCCTGGCCTGGCCTGGCCTGGGCCGGGCTGGGCTTGCTGCAGCTCCTGTGGCATTGCCAGGCACAAGCAGTGCTGGGTCAGTGCAAACAGAGCAGCAGCACTTCTCTGACAGCTCCTGGCTGCTGAAGTTGGAAGAGCTTATAAATGCTCCTTTTTTTTCGTTCATTTCCAGAGCAGCACCAGAGTCCTGCCCAGTTCCAGGAGAGGGGCTGAGATTGCTGCTCCCCTTAGAGCCACACTGCCGAGCATGGTTTAGCTCACTTCTCACACTGACTTGTATAATAGTCACTTTTTTGAGGTTTTAGAAGCCCAGCGTGGCAATGCACAGTCCTGCCAGGTAGGTGGGGAACGGGGAGTTCTCTTTGGCAGTGCCATGATGGAAACCCTCCATCCAGACAGCCAACATTTTTCTGTAGGAGGAGAAGCATCACATTCCTATGTAAGTCTGACTCACACCTCATGTAAGCTCTGCATGATGAAGTGAAGCCAGGATATTTCAAGTGAGAAGTTGTCCTTTATCCTGTCTTCCAGCAGAAAGACCGAAGGCAAAAGCAGAAAAATGCTTTGATGGTTTAAAGAAGTTGACTTCATCTGAACCAGATGAAACATTTAATATGCCTGCCTGGTTCAAATTCTGTCCCACTTTGGCTCTTGGGGGAATAGTCCTTGTTTCCCTCCCAAAGTGAGCAGATCAGGCAGAGCAACCAAGAACAGCAGAATCGTGGGATTATTTTCCTGGTTTCTGCCTTTTTATTCCTTTCTGTTTTCTCCGTTGACTTCTGGACCTCAAAACTTTTCCACATCCATTAAATCAAATACTTGAGCGGGACAAACCTGATGAGCACAATGTGCCGTGGGGAAACCTGAGGTCGTTTTTTTTCCATTTTTGCAGGACAAGAACACTACAGATAGAACTTGTATCACAAAGAGAGGCAGGCACAGGATGAGCCAGCTGGGAGCAACTGTCCCAAGGTGAGAGGTGGGTAGACACAAGCACCAGCTTCCTGCACTGCCTGATGGATCCTGATTGTCACTTCTTTCCCTCTCACTCATTATGACCTTTGGAGCACCTAACAAGAGTCTGTCTGGGGTTTGGAGATGTCATTTGTTCCTGGTGTGAGAGCTGCCTCTGTTAGCCCTGGCATTTTAAGACATCCCCACTGCCACACTTCTTTCTTTCTCCAAGAAGATGACGGAAGGGAACAAAAATGACAGCAGAGATACTGAAAGCTCTGCAATCCTACAGCAAGTTCAAGCAGTTCCAACTGAAATCAGTTGGTATTCTGTCCACATACAGATTTTTACTCACTTTTTTTAGAGATAAAACAGCCAACTTAAAATGAAAAGGCCAAAGTTTGGCATTATGTGAATGACAGTTTGGATCCAGAGTCAACCATAGGCAGATTTGGCTCAGGAGAGTTCCCTTCCTAAGAAATACAATGGTGAAACAGCCACCAGGGCCAAAAGGGAAGGGCTAAAAATAAATAAATTAATAAATAATAACAATAAGTATCATCACCATATGGGAGCTACTGACCTCGGAATTATATTCTCGATCCTGCCTTGCCTGAGAACTGCCAGAAGGAGTTTATCATAAACTTAGAAAGTGCAGGAATGGAGATGTCAGGCAATTCAGGGTAAACAATTCGATAAATTGCAGTTGAGTTATTTGCAATTAAAAAACATTAGAAGCTGATAAACTCCATTAACATTGCATGGCCTCTATAAAGTGACCCCTAAGTGCATATTAAAGAAGGACCAGTCTTTTTACATTTTCATCTCACACTTAAAAAATAATTAGGTGAGGAGCACATTGTCCAGCCCAGCCCAGCCCAGCCCAGCAGACTGAGAGCTGTCCCACACATCTCACAGCCCTTTGGGCTGCAGAAACCTTGATGCAGCAGGAAAAATGCAGCATGCTTGGGGCCACTGAGAAAAAGTTCCTCCATCAGCTGCAGAGCTGAGCTGCTACTGCTGCAGTAACTTTGGTGTTGTGCACCAGGACTCACTGCCAAGCTGCTGTAAAGTTCCCTGGACTCCAGCAGATACCTGACTGCAATTACTCAGTTTATGAGAGCAGGGAGGATTCAGGGTGTTGTTGTTTTACACCTGCACCTGAACAAAAGCGTTAAATGCCATGCTCACAATGCCTAGGCTGCAAATCCAGAAACACTCCAGAAAATCCAGAAGCAATTTCTCTCTGGTCAAATCTAGAGCAGAATACACTCCCTGGAGGATCTGGCAGTGGAGTGACACTGGAACTGTCCTGGCTTATTTGGGTTTGCTCAGTGCAGAGATTAAGTCGTGCGTAATGATCTTGTGAAATGCTCAGTTGGCTGCAGTTAGATAAATGGCCCATTCTAAATGATCCTCGTTGAACTGCAAAATCCAGCAGGCTGTGATTTCTCACCTTGGGTTTTTCTACACCCCTCAAGATTTCTCACTGTTGGAATTTATCATATCCATGAGAAATTAAACACGGTGCATGGCTCTAGTGGCAATTTCTCTGGCTTCCCTCAACCTCAGAAGCCAAGTGGAGTCTCCTGGAGTCTCACTCCTTGTAGTGGAAAAGGCAGCAGAGGAATTAAAAATAATTAAAAAGAAAGACTCCCAGAAGAATTAAAGCTTTTCCTTTTCTGGCTCTGGAACTGCTGTTCAGGATTTCACCCAGCATTCAGATAGAAGATTGTTCTGCCTACAGTAGGGTTTGAAAGTGTCAGAAGAGAAAGAAGGTTCCTTCAGCCATGCCAGATGCTCTGAGCCCAAAGACAAAGTGTGCTGGAGGAGAGGAGGGCACATGGAAGAGAAGAGCTGAGGCTGCAAAAGGCTTTTCTTCCATTTAGGTTCCAGACCACACAGAGGCACTGCAGTTATGGGTTGGGAAAAGGCTGCACAAATCACACAGGAGGTGCTGGCAGTTCACTCATTGGAGAATAAGCTCTGCCAACGGCATCATTTGGATGTTTAAAGCCCTTGGTTCTAATTGTAGCACTTCCATGGTTGAATAAACAGTGCTGGGATTAGTCATTGTGGAGAACGGGATGGATTATGTCCCAGTTCGCCTGAGAGGGGAAGCCAGTCCTGGCTCTGCTGGGTGGGGAGCTGGCAGCCAAAGCCTCTGACATCCTGACAGCTCCCTGCTATGACTTCCCTCAGGATGAGAGGACTCACTAGGGGCAAAGAGAGGAACTAAAGCAGACTGAAGCATCCTTTCTACAAATGCTCTATTTAAAGCCAACTTTTCCCAGCCTAAGGTGATGAACTTGCAATCAGTTCTGTGGAGATGGGGGAAGCAAAGAACCTCTCTGTACCCCTAGAAGGGAGCAAGACTCCCATGGACCAGGAATATTTCCCACCCATGCAAAGAAATACCAGGCTGGGAGTCTGGCAAGAGCAAAACTGTGCTACCAAGACACTCAATTCTCACTCAGCTCATCTCTTGCCTTGTGGTATTTGTTGTCTGTAATGTGTTCAGTGAACCCCAAGTAGAGGGGTGAATCCTGTCACATGAAAAGCCACAGGCAATGCTTGCAGGCCTGGACCTCCAGGTCTTCATCTTTAGAGATAAGCAAGTTTTGAGTCTTTGGGAGAACACTCTGACTACTGGAGCCCTGGACATCTGCTGCTGCATGGCAAATGTGATGGCAGTGTCAAAATGGGATCACAGGGTTAGCAGACAGGCAAATATCACCTCTGTGGTGAGAAATGGTATTTTGTAGTCCATCTTCCATGCACAGAAAGATAAATTGTATGGGATGTCTCCCTGGAAAGACAGTTCCTTCCCTTCTTTATTAATACTGAGAGTCAAACTCAGCAGACAAAACACACATAGAACTAATAAAATATTGGAGGAACATCCAACATCAATCCACCTCTGGCTCCTATTTCCTTTCCCTTTCTGGCCAGATGCAGGATTCTCTGTGCCCTTGTGCTGGGGAGAAGTGAGGAAGCAAGGAGTCAACAACAACAACAAAAGTACTATCCCTGAAATTAACAGGGACTTCTCAAGAAATGGGAGAGCTGGAGGCCTCCAGCATTCAGACTTGGCTCATTCCAAAGAAAACAAAATAACATCACAACAGAGCAGTACTAGGACAAACCAGCTCTTTTCAGTACAGTTTTTGGGGAGAATTGAACACTAGCTTGAGTTTAGCTCCTATCTCTGAGAAACTTGGAACTTGGGCCAGAAGAAAGACAATTTGAGGAGATGAGTCCAAAATCATGGGTGCAGGAGATGGTGCAGAAGATGCCACTGCTTTGTTCTGCCTTTCTGAATCAAACGTTACTGCACCACTTTTGGTTTCTCCCTGGAGCACTTCCCAAGGGGGGAGCTGACACTGAGGAACAGACACAGCACACAGGGTAATGAGATGCCAGGCACAGGGAGCACCTGACAGGCAATGTTCTCCAGGTCCCTGTTAATTACCAATGTTTGCTTAGTAAATAGTTGTTAAAATGCCTCAGTGCTCCAACATTCCTGGGACCACTTTGTATTTACTAGATGTTCAGCTGGCAGGAGACTGACAGATGTATTCCTCTGATTATTTTCCCTGGCAGAAGTTTGGAGAGGTTGATTTGACATTCCCTGCAGTAGGATTCTGCAGCCATCAGGTCAGACACCTCTGAGATGCAAGCAGTTGCTTTCCAAAATGATAAAGGCGAGCAAGTAACATGAATTTAATGTGGAAACAAAATTTTTCCCACCCCGTGGCTAGACATGAAACCACTGTGAAGAGCAGCACACAGGGATGACTCTAGTTGTACAGATCCTAATCCTGAGGCTCATCCAAGTGAGTGCACCTTGCCACAGCCCAAGAATTTAGAGAGATCTGAGTCACCTGCAAGGCAGAATTAATATCTGACATATACTTAGGTAGGACAAAAGAGATGAACTTCTCCATTCTGAAACTGCTTGTCTCTGCCAATACCTCACACTCATCAAGGGAGCCACTGTCAGGAGCAGACCTGGAGGAGCTTCCTTGTAGGAATTAATATTCAGCAAAGAACCGTCTCCTCTGGCTTCTCACTGCAAAGTGGAACTCCAGCCAAACTTGCAAATTTTCAGTCTTATGATAAAATTAGGCAGAGCAAACTATTTGGGGAAGATTGACATTGGGGCAAATGCATGAGGCCAGGGTCCAGGAAACCTTGTGCTTAGAACAGTTCCATATAAGTGATTTGATGTCTCTGTTCTGGGATTAATACATTTCATGGGACATTCTTCTCTAATATGTGCTGAAATAATTAGCACAAGGAAGCTTCAGATAACCTGAATACTGCATCCTTTTCTAGTTCTGGTCCAAGTCCAGTCATATTAGGAGGAATGCACACTTACAGCCCTCTTGCAGAGGTCAACACAGAACCCTTCTATTTACATCCTACATTGGGCAGAAGTTGTTTATCTAAAAGGCTTAGACAAAACGTGGGAAAAGCAGAAGCTCAGGAAAAGAAGAAATGAAACAGAACCCACATGGCATCACTAGAAGATACCTACAGCAGTTACCTTTTGCTGAAGTCTTGCAGTTTGTATTGAGTTTTGAGACACCTAGGAAGAGACAATCTGCTCCCCCACGTCTGCCTACAGGCTTTTGTACTGGAGTCTGGCTGAAACTTATAAAAGAAACCTCTGTTTATCCAGAACCACTATAAAAGAAATGAGTCCTGATACCATGGAAGCTGACCTTCTACCTTAAGCAGGAAGCCTGTCAGACCATATAATTTTAGCTGTCAGCTAAAACCCATCAAGCAGCGACTTTAACTCCTGTACACTGCTAAAAAGAGAAGGATGATCCCTCTTACAAAGCTGAACTTTGGTTTCTGAAAACTCATGCAGGTTGCTTTAATGTACAGGTCAATGCTTCCATTTTCTGGATGAGCACCAGCACCTCTGCACTGAACAGAGCTTTTGATCTGCTGTTCAGCTCTGTGAAACCAGAGCATTTCATTACTCCCCCCAGAGCTTCATAAACAAAACCGGTTGAAGACGATCACGATTCAGCACAGTGTTGCATTTCAGTGCAGGTGGCATTTTAATGGCTGAACAGCTCAATTAGCACTTAAAAGCAGTTGTAAGCAAGTGTTCTCACAAGCACTCGTACAAGGCATTCGTAGGTTCTACTCTGCAGAGGAACCTGTTGGTGAAAGCTGCAAAGCTTTGTCAGGCAGTGTAAGTGGTGCTGGGTAAATAAGAGATGGAAGATCCCAGTTCTGAGAGCAGGAATGAAGGGAGGAGGTGGAGAAGCTGTTGTCCCAGATAGCTGAGCTCCCTTTTTTTCAGAGGACACCAGTGAAGAAATGTTGCATTCTGAGGGGTAAATCAGCTCCCTTTCAGCTGCCAAGAGATTCACACAGACTGTTTGGGAATACTGTCTAAATTCCACACTGAGGGGATTATCTACATTTTGGTAGGCATACAGTGACTGCCTTTACTATACTTTGATTTCTTCTTTGGGCACGTCAGCCCAGTTCCCTCATGGACACATTAATTTACCTGAGATACAGTTCAGAGAATAAAGTTCCCATCAACTTCGGCCTGTGGTTGAAAGATCAGAGGTTTAATCATTTAAACTCCCTAATCACTGGCTCCAGATGTTTTAAAAAGAGGAAAGAATACAAAAATCACAGTCAAGAACAGTTTTGTTAATCTTACCTGATTGTTATCTGGGTAAAAATATAAAAGAGAATTTTAAAAATCACTTTCTGTCCCCTGTAATTAGTGCCTAGGGAACAGATCTTCAGCAAATATTCACAGCAATGAAACATTTATGGACATGCTGCCTAGGTTTACCAACAGATTTTCCAGCCATGTTTCAGAAACAGCATCCAGGTCTCATTAGGCTACTCTGAAAACTCATGACCTGCACATCTTTAAAAGTATCACATGAAAAATTCTTTCAAACCACATAGTAGATGTGGTAGAGAAGTTTATATTGTCTGAATTTCCAGCAATAAGTAAGATTTCATAACCAGGCCACAATTTATAGCTGCAAAATTTCTGTAGACTTCAAACAAAAGAGAATTTGGATCTCTGATCATTAGTACAGCAAATGCAAAATTCCTGCAAATGAGCACCTATCTAGGCAGAAGACTGCTAAAGATATCTGGTTTAGTGTTTGGTTCAAAGGAAAGCCACGGGTGAAAATCCTTCTGACTTGTAAAATACATTTAACTGAACCAATCTGTCATCTCTGCATCCTGCTTTGTCTAACCAGTCTCTCTATTAGCACTCATCACCATGGTTATCTGAACCTCTGCTGCTGGAGGTGTTATTCCAATTATTTTAGTGTAGCTGCTGACATGTAACCAAGAGCAAAATGTGAAGTTCAGTTAGAAAAATAATGCTCCAATTAGCTGCTCCTTCTTTGTCTCACAGCGCAGAAAGTCCCACTGTGAAGGATTGTTTCCAGAGCCTGCTCCCTGTGGTAGTCTCTCCTCTCTTGTATTGTTGACACAGAAGTTTGGCTGTCCCCAGCCTGAGCCACATCCCAGAGCTGGAGCTATTTATGGTGCCCATACTGGTCAAATACTGACCAAATGCCTCCCAGGTACAGTAGCCACTGCTTGGCTGAATTTCATGCCTCTCCTGTGCTGACCCAATCTAGGCAGAGAATGCCTTTTTCTTATGCATCTTGACTCCTTTTGAAACCAGAAACTCCTGAGAAGGAGAGCTGTAAACATCCAGCGAGTCTGAGGGAGCTGCTGGTTGGTGGTCACATACAAACTGCCTCTCTCTCAGCAGTTCTCTGGGATTGGGAATACATTTCACGACTGACAAAATATTTCATCCAGACACAGCACAAGAAATAATTACAAACAACTTCAGAGACTGTTCCCAAGCTAAATCTTCGTGCATCTTCTAGCTTAAAAGTCAGATATCTTGCTTAAAATTGGGATAATCAGCACTTCAGGCTTTTCACTGTGGACCCTCCTATCCCACCAGCAGCTGCGGTTGCTTGTCAAGCTTGAAAGCAACAGTTGGAAACCACTTCTTTCCACTTCAGCTCTTGTTTCTCAGAAAATGAACAGATAAGGAGATAATAGATCTGAAGAGCAGTGTCTCACCCAGCTGCAAACAGATCTTCTCCTTGATTTACATCCCATCTGATGGTGAATACACACTGCTTGCCTCCCCCTCAACCAGCAGCCAGTGCTCCAAGGGAGGAGAGGATCTGATCTGGGGAACATAACTTGTGGCATCTTAAAGCAACCTCACTGTGAAGACTTAGAGGTGCTAAAGGTCTGTGTCGAGCAACTACCACTTCGTCTTGTGGTAATCTTGCTTGTACAGAAAAAGAAAAAATGAGTTGTTAGATCACTTGAAAAAAACGTGTCACAGCAGAGCTCCTTAAAGCCTGGCCTTCAGCCCTAGTCACTGTGACCTGTGATGGATCTCAGCTTTCCTGGGGATGGCTGACCACCTGCCTGCCTGTGGGACTTGATGAAGGGATTCCTTGTCTTGCTTTGCTTGCCTGCTCAGCTTTTGTTTTGCCTATTAAACTGTTTTTGTCTCTTACATATGAGTTTTTTCCCTTTAACCCTTCTGATTCTCTCCCCTATCCCACTGGAGGAGGAATGAGCAGCTGTGAGTGGGGCTGAGTTGCTAGCTGGGGTAAAACCATGACACAGGAGTTGGGAAGGTTGGGGTTTAGGATGTTTTGGGTTTTTTAAGAGTTTTTCCTTATCTAGACAGGTAAAAACACCTTTGCATGACAAACCAGCACTTTGTTACGTGCATGTGCACACACACAGACACACACGTTGGTACTACACCTGCAGGGCTGAGATCCACCTGTGAGAAATCACTTGCAGAGTTTTCCAGTCAGACTCTCAGCAGAACAGCAAATAAAATCTGTTTATTGTAGATGCTGACAAGTTTAATCAGAGAGAAATTTTACAGCCCCCGGCCCTGTCTGTGAGAAGAAGTTCCTTTCTCAGGAGCTGAGAACCAAGAGAAGTTTATGTGAACCATCTCACATGTTTTTGTAAACTACATGTTGTAGGTAGTGTTTTTTACATTTTGTTATTCCAACTTGTTATTCTGTAACTAACCAATGATGCTAAAGAAGTGTTCATCCAAGAACCAATAATTGTGCCCTACTCCAGCGACTCTAGATATATATAAAAAGAAAGATTTTCTTAATAAATAGCTTTTTTTTTCCTGAAGTTTATGCCGCTATTTTCGCCATCACTGAACTCAACTGCGACAGTTTATCCCCAAGAGGTGGGACTCAGCCTGATCACTGGGAGTTGTCTGGACAGTCTCAGGGAAGAGCACAATCCCCATTCCTGCTGTAACAGAGCTAATCAGAAATCTACCCCTGATCATCCCACACCCCAGTGCCCTCTTTGGGGCAGCACCTGCCACTCATCCCATGTCATAAACCCCCAGATAACACACAAGATGATAAAGAGGATCTTGGTAAAAGGAGTTAATTCTGCCAGAAGCTTGAGCCATGCTTGCAAAGCCCTGAGCATCAACCACTGAATCAAGGGTTAAAAAGAATTTAAAGCTGATATTGTAGCTAGCAAGGTAGAAGCAAGAAACTAGGGTTTAATTATTAGCATGTACGAATAGTTGAAGCAGTTAGAGCGAAGACAATATATCATGTATTTGACTCAGTTATGTTCTTAGAAGCCACAGGGAGGACATTTAGCATTGTAAAAGGGCAGGAACCAAAGAACACACCGGGACCAAAGGGTCAAGAAGCTCTGGTAGTGGGACAAAGTAAAGAGGAAGATGTCTGACTTCATCTTCAAGAGACCACTGACCCAAATTAAAGGAAGAACTGTGCAACCCTAATGAATATTCAGCTCATTTTAATACAGAGCAGGAATAGGTGATGCACATGTATAGGCATCTCCAGGGACTTAGACGAATATGTAAGACCTTTGTGAATATAAGGAAAGCCAATGCTTTAGAGATTCCACATGTTTTTGGAGGTGACCTCACATGTCTCCAGCACTGCAAAATAAACATATCCCTTTTCAACATCAAAAAGTTGAAGAGTTTCTTTGTCTGTAGCACCTTTCAGTGCATCAACCACAGCCATGGGAACACCTGCTCTGAGCCCCATCACTCTGAGGGGAGGCAGAAAACCTCTCTGGTGCTCCGTGGCTGTTGCTGTCACATCCAGTGGCTGCAGTTCCTCTCTGAGACACGGCTGCTTGTGCTGAGCTCTGAAGTACCTACAGCAGAACCAATTCTGCTTAATGTGCCATCTGAAAAAGGAGCTGCTTTGAAGCTTTGTAGATCATCACAAGCAGCAGAAATGATTAGCTGGTGGTTTTGTGAATGAGGTGGATTAGGAGATGTGCTGGATACAACTTTACTGGCTTACAAGGAGCTGGCACTTCGGAATCACCAATTTTTGCTTTCTCGTTTTTGAAAACAAACCAACAACAAACCTGGAACATGTAAGGCCTAAATCCTGATTCTGTCTCAGGCAGCAGCAGATATTCCTTTCCCCCAGTTCTCTCCTGGTACAGGATCTGGCCTGGCCCATGTGACACTGTACTGGTATTTGCTTTGCTGATGATAACACTCTTGAAATTCAGAGTGTGTTAAAGGAGACATCAACCCCCCCTTTTACAGCAAGATCCAGCCCAGAACCTCACAGCATACAAAGCTTTTGAGATATTTTGAGGTTGACTAAGATATTTTGACTCACTAAAAACACCCCCCTCCAATGGCTCTCTGGAAAGTAGAAAGGGGAACAAGGTGCCCAAGTTTTCATACCACTGGAGGAATTTCATCAGGATATACTTCTGTCTCAAATCTGGACAATAAGCACAGGTGTTGGGTATTGACTGCCAGAACCATGTTAACACTGATGAAAAGTCATTTATTTCTCACCCCTGATGAACAAATAGCATCCCCCACAGGACTGTGGGATTTTTCTGCCCAGGAAGTGATGGTTTTACACACAAATCAGCCAAGGTTCAACTTGCTGAAGGAAAGTGCCTGGTCTATTAAAGAATTTGCTACCTGAACAACTTTTAACATACAGAGGTCAAATAGCTCTCATAGGCATGAAGCTTCTTCAATAAATAATGAGCAGGGAAAAGTGACAACGTCTTTTTAAAGAATTTATGAAACCAAAGTGAGGGATCAAGGATTTTGCTGATCTGAGTCTTTTTCAACAGCTGTCTTTTTGGTTTAAAATAAGTATGACTGACCTTGAAACCCTCCTTGAGAAAGTTTTTCCTTTGAGAAGTCACCTTCAAGCTGGCAAGAGCTGAAGCTCTAATATTCTGTAGTAACACCATCACCACCTCCACTCCCCCAACTGCAATTAAAATCAGATTAAAACTTTACACAGCTGAAAGGGAAATCATATATTTTGGTTATTCCTACAGTTCCTTTGGCAGCTCTGAACATTGTGGGATGATTTCGTTTTTAAACTATCAGTATTTAACTTTTTCCTCAAATAGACAAAAATATGGATCTGATGGCACTATAGAGATGCAAAGATTTCAGTGTCATCACCTCAGGTATGTAAATATGAGTGAAGCAAGACCCCAAACCCTTAATTCTGTTTTATTTTATGCCCTGTGGAAAGCAGATTTACTCTTCCAGAATATGAAACCTGCCACCACACCTTTGATGGGAACCAAGGAGATAAGAAACTTTCTTTTTGGTTAAGTTGTGGGTGTCTTTTCTGACGGCCTCTGTGTCGTTTACACTTGTACCATACTTAACGTAGATAAAAGTACAAATATTTTGCATAATTACATGGATGTTAACATTCGTAGTGCCTGTGGCATCAGTTCTAATTTAGCAAAGTGAGTCAGTTCCTTTCTCTAACAATTCATCGCTGCTGTGCCAAACAGAAAGGCTGTGTCGTGTCTGGCTGTTACCACACTCCAACATTAGCAATTCTAGTTGCAAAACTCTTTTAAGTGTTACTCTAATGGAAAAAAAAAACAGAAAAACCAAAAAAAACCAAACCACCAAAACAAAACCAAACGAAAAATAAGCCTAATCATCTTTTTAAAAACAAAGAAATTTCTCCCCACATCTCAGCCTTGACAGAACACAGGCAGAAATTGCAACAGCAGAATCAAGTTGTAACCCTGGGTGAAAGTGCAAGACTTGCCCTATTTCTCTCTGCACACCACTGTCCTGCCTCCTTGCTCTGTTTCACATGGCCACAGATGGTGTGTGCTGTTAATTTGGACCCCATCACCACCAGGACATGCTACTGGCGCAGCAAGTGGCTTGCAGAGTTTTCACCTCAAATATTAATTGAAGCAGCAGAGCAAATTCCTAGAAAGTAGTGGAAAAATGCCTAGAAAGCAGTAGAGGAAATCCTCAAAAGTCACAGAAAAGTTGCTAGGAAGCACAGGGAAATTCTCCCAAAGCACCACTCAAACTTCTGGAGAGCAGCTGGGGGAAAGTCTTAGTGAGTTTGAGGGGAATTCTTAGAAAACTCAGGGCAAATGCTGGAAAGCACCATGTAAATTCCTAGAAAGTAGAGGTGGAAATCTCAATAAAGTATCAATGAAATTCCTAGAAAAGCACAGCTAATTTTTAATTAAATTATTTTGTTAATTTCATTTTCTGGAAAACACAATGGAAAGCACCAATTGACAGGACCAGAGGAAGTGATCTCAAGTCCCAGGGGAGGTTTAGGTCAGATATTAGGAAGATTTTTTTTCACAGAAAGGATTGTAAAATATTTGAACAGTTTATCCAGGGAAGTTGTAGAGTCACCATCCCTGGAAATGTTCAAAACAAAAAAAACCAAGTGGATGTGGCACTTGAGGACATGGTTTAATGGTGAACGTGGTGCTGGGTTGGTGGCTGGACTTGATGAACTTAAGGGTCTTTTTCAACCTTAAAACTCCTATGATTCTAACAATTTAATTCCTAGAAAGTAGTATGACAATTAAAAAGGAACAAGAAAATTCCTACAATCCATGGGAAAAATTCATAAAACGCAGTAGGGATTTTCATGGAAAGCACATGTTGAAAGGCTGTTAGAAAATTTCCTACTTTGTCATTAAAAAAAAAAGAAATCTGAGAAGCAGCTGGATAAATTCATAAAAAGTAGAAGAAAGTTGCCTAAAAGCACCAGGAACATTCCTAGAGAGATTTTAACCCAGGGAATTTCTGGAAAGCTGTATGAGAATTCCAGATTGAGGAATTTTTGGAAAATCAAGGATATTGCCCTAAACCTTCTAATTCAAGAACACCTGAAAGCAAGGGGAAAGCCATTTTTTAGAAAGCTTTTGGATAGAGGGATTCCTGTAAAGCTGTTAGAAATGCCTAGAAAAGATCCAGATTGAGGCATTGCTGAAAATCCAGGGAGGATTTAGAGAGAAGGGGTAGACTGGAACAATTCTTAAAAGCCATAGGAAATCCATTTTACTGAGAGATGTTTGTCCTCAGGCATAACAGAGCCCTGTTCTCCCAGTAGGTTACAGCCACCCAAACACTCCAGGGGCAAGCAGCAAAAGGACAGTCACCCTGGAGGAGGAGCTGCAGCAGTCCCTGGTGGGCTCTGGTAAACATTTACCAATTTTGAGCTGAAAAACACAGGGGTAAGGCAGTGGAATCCTCACAAACATCCATGTGGGGAAGGAGAGCGTGGAGCTGAGAGGCTTTTGTGGCTGCTTACATTACATTAATTCAAGAAGCCCTTTGCAGCAGCTCGAGCAGGAGAGAAAAGACTCACTCATCAGAACTTATCCTTTGTGGAGAGCCCATCTAATTCCTAATGAGGTTTCACTGTGTCGTGCAGCTAAACACATCCCAAAAAAGCCTAGGCAGAGGACAGCCTGGGTGTGAGCGTGAGCTCCTGCACCAGGGTGCTGATTAACTGCACAACCTGATTATGCCAATAATTGAAAAGGCAGCGCTGGGCACAGCCAGGCATCCCAGGAGTCAGGCAGGTTACTGCTGCGTGGGTGCCTACAGTTTTAATCTCTTCCCTCTCTTATTTTGTTCCTCTGTGTTTGTCTCTCTATTCTTTCCTCTTTCTTTTTTTCTTTTCTTTGTTCTATTTTCCTTTCATTCCTTTTTTGCTGTTGTTGTTGTTGGGTTTTTTTAATATAAGCAAGCAAAAAATTTGGGGAGAAAGTGCAGGAAGGATGGGCTGGTAAAAGGTGGTTTTATGGCACATTGGAGTCTCTGAAGTCACAGGGGATCTGCCTTGAACCTGGTGCAATTTAGCACAATCTTGAAGTGTCCTCTGTGGATCATCAGGGAGCTGTGAGGAAACAGCTCCACCCTGGGCACACCAGCTCTGCCTCCAAATTGCTTTCTGTCACTTCTGGCCACTACAATCAACCTCTTCACTTTGATGACTTCTCTGATTCCAGCAGAACGTCCAAGCTGCTGATGAAGAGAGCGTCAGAGATTGCACAAAAAGCCCGAAGATTTGGGGCTGTCAGGTCCTGAGCAAGTCTGATGGCTGTGCCAGGGATGAGCATGGAATGAGGGAGGGATGATCCAACCCAGCAGCATCTGCCCTCTGCCACCACTCCACACCCTGTCTGCAGTTCAAGGGCTGCAGATCACTTCGATTTTATGCTCCCCATGTCACCCCCTGTGGGTGAGGGGTTGGTTTATGCAGAAGGGGAATTGTGTCTATATTCACACATAAATTGAAAATGTATTAAGCCTGTCAGTTATCCTGGTTTATGTACATATTTTATTTCTGCTTCATATTCAGCTCTTTCACAGCCACAATATTTTGTGTTCCTTGTATGAAAATTAATAAAAAAAAATTGGATCATCATGAAAGGCTTCATTTCCTTAAGCTAGCAGTGGTGAGAAAAAATTCCATCTGCTTTATGTCACCTCAGTTTCAATCAGTCAAAAGTAAATTTCCATCAACTCAATCCATATACTTTTCCTCTCTGTTTACTCTTCCTGTACTGCATGGAATCAAGCTAAAGTGCAGGAAGACTTTTATGGGCTTTTTAGATTAGTGCATATGGTGTTGCATCTTGCTCGCACCCTCCTGTTACTGCCCAGGGAAGCCACTGAACACATTCCACATTACATCCTTATTTCCCACCTGGATTTATGTCACTTCTCTTTACAGCCTTTGAAATTTACTTGTATTTTTTCCCTCAGATTAAGAAACTATTCTGCCTGCTGGTGTTACTTGCAGGCTGTGGCTCGATGGCCTCTTAACATTCCCTTGGATAAAACCTCGAAATACCTCAGCTTCTTCAGCCTAGTTTTCAGGTTTTGTTGTTATTTTTTTAACCCACTCTGATCTGATGGTCAGATTTGGCCAGGTGGAACCGACCCAAACACTGTGTTCCCTCTCTGGCTTATTTGGGATGGTGGGAGGAGACCTGACCATGTCTCTCCTTTTACCTGATAATTGTATTGCTCTGCTAATTGCTGCTGGCTGCCTTCCTCTGACTACCCCAATACAGCTCACAAGGGAAAGCAAAGCTCCACCTGGATTTTAAGAAATGGAAGAAACCTGCCTGCCCAGATTCTGCCTGGGAAAACTGACCTTGACCACCCTATAGACATCACCCCTGCCACGGGTCCTGGGGATCTTCTGCATTGCATCTCCAGCACGTCAGGCGGGAGGAGGGGAAGCACTGCCATGGTGCTAAGAGGGAAAATTCCCTGTCCTGACTTAGGGGAGTTCAGACAGACCTGCTGGCAGATATTCTGGGGGACTGGTGCTGTGGAGAGCTGCCCCTCCAAGGCAGGGAGCAGGGCATGGACATTGAATGTGAAAGAGTCCCCAGCACAGAGCCTGGAGTGCCAGACTGCTGCTGCCCAGGGTCAGCTGCAAGGCCAGTCCTGGAGCCCAAGGCAGCCAAGCACACACTGTGTTTGTGCAAACACTGTGGAATTCATTTGCTTTTTTTTTTTTGCCCCAAGCTCGCTGTTTTTCGCCAAAAAGACTTTTCTGATTTCTCTCCACGCCTCTCCCCCATAGCCATTACATGAAAGTTATTTGCTCTCAGTAATTGAGAAGGGATGGGCAGGGCAAGCAAGTCACTCACATTTTGTTCAAAATCCTTTTTGTGCCCTTCTGGTTTAGTTAAATTTGGTCAGGCTTTTCTGCTGCCCTTTGGACCATAGCAAATAACTCATCACTTCAGATTTGGGACGGTGGAAAGAGAAGGAACAGGAGTGCCACCTGCAGCAGACAGACCAAAATGTAGGTCTCCTGCAGCCTCAGGGATCTGGGTCTGCAGGTTGAGTATCAAGCAGGGATTTTCATTCGGTCCATCTGTAGCTCTGACTTTCAGGGAAACCATCCTGTGCAAAGACAGCAAACTCAGTGTTTTTTTAAATGTGGGAATCTCTATGCTGCTATTTTCCTGAACCCCTGGCTGAATGAAGGCAGATGATGCTTTGGCTTGGAAGGGACCCTAAACACCACCCTGCAAGCATTCTTTTCTGCAGGCATCACTGTGATGCTTGCAGGAAATACAAAGTGAGCTCCAGCCAGCCAAATGCTTCTGGATTTAGGATGGTGCCTGCCCAGGCCAGCAGCACTTTACCAGTGCCCTGTCAGCAGTGTGTGACCAGTCTCCCAGAGGCTTCAGTCCCTGCAGCTGGATTCTCCCTTCCTCCAGCTGCTGTGAGGAAATGATGGGCTCTCAGTGGCACTGCAAAGAGCATCACTTCTGAATAATCACACAGTGCAGTGAAAATGAGTGCAACAATGAGCAAACCTTCCCATAAGACTTCCCCTGCCAGCTCCCCTCACTGGGGACCTCCATTGATCACACCTGCTTTTCACATTGTCCCCTGAAGTCTCAGGGGGCTTTTTTCCACCAAGCTTTTCTCGCTGCCCAACCACAGAAGAGCTGAGATTAAGACCAACACTACCCTTCCCACACTGGGCTGTAGGACTGTAACTCCTGCCCAGGGCTTTCAGGACAATCAGGGATGGCATTTGGTGCTGCTGCTAACTTACATCTTGTTTAATATAAATTTGCTAATGTCAATCTTCCAGTTTAGTGAAAACAGACTTACACAGTAACACCTTAGTTATGTTTTCAATCAATCAGCAGGCAATTAATGCACAATCCCTGTTATACTGTGCGCTCAAGGGTAGCACAGAAGAAGTACAACTCGGCCACAGTGAAAAAAGATACCAGCCTGGCCAGATTTTACATACACCCAATTATAACCTTTTTGTTGCCCAACGTCCCAGACAGCCCTTCCCTGACCACAGGCTTTGCAGCACGACGTGGTCACAGACAGAATCCTCGTGTGCTATTGCACAAGACTTCCACAAGCAGCCACAAAAAGCCCTTTGGGGTTCCCCCAGCTCCAGCCTCTGCTCACAGACCTCCTGCACTGCTCCTCTTTCACTGGCACTGAGGCTACAGCCAGCTGAGCTGCTAAGGCAGCAACAACTCACTGTTATCCACAGGCCAGCCCAAATTCTGCTGCAGCATTTGGGAAAGAATGGGCAGCTCTCACAGAGCATCTCCCTCGAGCAAAAACCCTGGGAATGTGGCAGAGAGCAGCAGACAGGGAAGTCTTGTGGGAAGAAGATGCTCTGATATGATCACACAGGCAGGATTAAAAGCATGTGCACAGAAGGATTATGTCCATTAACTGCCAAAAAAACCCCAAAACCAAAAAAAAAAACCACCCCACCAAAACTGAAAACAACTGTAAGTTTCCATAAAACATCTTCTATCCGAAAAATTCTGTTTCAGTTAAGTTCAGACATTCTGTGGATGCTTGCTTGCTAAAGATTTCTCATTAAAGAAGAACACAGGTCATCCCATAAGCATTTTGGTAACATCCATCTTCTAGTCTGAAAATGTCAAGATGAAGCACTTCAACAGCTTCAGCAGCAGCATGGTGTGGCTTTTGCACATAAATACATTCCTCTATTTTCTTTGAATTATGGAAAATACCAACTGTTTCAACTGACCAACCAAACAAAACCTGATCCAAAAATACAGCTTTGTGGGGCATCAAGCTCACTCTTTAAAGCTCATTTTGAACAGGAAGAGATATTCCAAAATCTAGGAATCTTCCAAGTTTGACAATCTCATTTTGGCCCATGCCCATAACATGGGAAGCAAAACAGGAATTCATGAGGGAGGACACAAATCCTGTCTAACCCCCAGCCCAGCTCAGGCTCACAGAAGAAAAGCCAGACAGAGAGAAGTTTTTACAAACTCACTGAGGTCGATAGTGCAGTGCGTGCTCCCCTTGTCTGGGAGAGGAGGTGAGAAACAGGGAATCCAAGAGGACATTGAGACATTTTTTCTTTTATTGTAGCAGCTAATACACCAGCATTTGATGGCTGATGGTATAACCTGCTGTCAAAAGCCTCCTTCATCTTGTTGCAATGAACTTGTGGTTGGAAATCTTTCCATGATAGCCAATCAAAAATTATTGCACATGGAAGTTTTTCTTTCCTTTCCTGAAAGCATCAGAAGATAACATCCAGATTATGGCCCTTTTTTACATCCTGGAGAACTCAGGGTGTAGAGCTGGGTCCCTCAGATGATTCTTTAAGTCTTTAACATGCCTTTCAAGCATCTGTATGGCTTTAAATGTGCCTTCCCCAGAAGCAATTTAAACAGAAAATTGCCTTCCCTCCTTCAGACAGATGCAGAAAAGAAGAGAAAAAAAAAAAAAAAAACAAAAAACAACCCAACCAAACTACTGCAAAAGAGAAAATACAAATATGTCAATGAAATGAAAAACCAACACCAAAGTCATTGCAGATTAGTGAAGCACATCTACCAAGCTGATTTTGCTGTGAAAACTTGTAAGGAAGCTGATGAATCCCAGCGGGGCTGGAGCAGCCCTGTGGATCCTCCCGGGGGGAGGTGCTCATCATGGGAAGGATGAGGGCTGGTGGCTTCTGCAGAGGGAGAATTCATGGGTCTTTTGGAATTTCTTGAGCTGTACTGTACAGATGCTGTGATGGGAGCCTGAAAGAGACCCAAACTCCTCAGCCATGCAACCAGAGATGTGGGATGAGAGGGAAATGCTGTGCTCTGAAGAGAGCCATGAGTGGGAAGGTCTCAGCAGATGAGCAAGCAGCCACAGACCCCATCCTGTAAAGAATGAACTGCACTGAGGAAGGGGCAGTCAATAGCTAACTCATGTAAGCACAGTTAATTGTTAGGAGACAGCAAATGTTAATTACAAAACCTAAGAAGCCGAATTCACCCTAATCTTGTCAAGATAGAGGGGACAAGGATCATCTCAGAAACCGCTGAATCACTCCTCAAAGGACTACGCTTGCCCCAGGGAGAAAGGTGAAAAGTGCATTGTGAGGAAGACTACTTATCTTGATCAGAAAGACCCTTGATGAAGAGAAGAAGCCTTCTTCAGTGAGACCACCAAGACATACAGTACATTGCTGACCCATATGATAATGATATTAATTACTTCCAAGACATAATTTGTATAACCACGCCTGTCCCAAGGAATGTGATGAATATTCATAATTTAACCCATAATACAGTGTGTATGTTTGGAGGAGCAATCCCCACACACCCAACGTCGAATTGATGCCAGAATGATTTTTACTTTTTATTTATACCCCTCTTACATACTCTTTTTCTTAGTGTTTTTAGCCAACATTCTTGTAACTTTCCAAGTCTGATAACTCAGCTCAGCCCCACGGCACTATTAAACCAGGAGACCAAACATCCTGGGAGCCCCAGACACCAAGGGCCTCTCCAGAACACATTTTGTAACCTCAGACAGGCCCAGCCAGGGGGAAGGTTCCTCAGAACAAGGGGTTCACTTGAGCCTCTCATTGGGGAATCTTTGATAAATATGTTAATTTTGCAAGGCCTATAATTGTGTGTATTTCGGTGTGTTGGTGTGCATGCATTTTTGGGGCATTCTACCTGGACGAAGTGCTGCACCCAAGGATCCTGAAATAAATACCAAGGTAAAAACCCCTTTTCCCCATAAACCGTGTTTTGGTTTTAATTTTAAGACCAGGGAAAGGCAACAGAATAAAGCAAATACCCTCTTCTCTGACTCTGTCTCTGAAGTGTCTCCTGGCCGGGTTTGGGCCAATTCAAAGCCCTCTTTGATCCCTCTGATTTCCCACTGAACAGCACTTTACTCCAGCATCAATGGCTCAGTTAATCCTGCACAACAGCCAGGATCTGGCCCTAGACAGGGAAAACAAGTCAAAAAGGAGCAGAAGTGTCAGAGTGCCCTCCCAGCAGAAAGAAAATCTCTGTCCCTCACCTCTTATCAAGCTTAATTATTGTGAAAGGATGATGAAGAAGAAACACTGGGATGGGCCTGGCAGCCTCCTATTGGTGCCTATTCCCTCTCCTGTCCTCACTGAGTGGGAATTAATTGCTGGCAGTGTGGTTTTGGTGCAGACTGGAGGAGCCTGTGCCCTGCTCTCCAGTGGTCTGAAGCCACCTGCAGCCCTGAGTGCTGAGCCCTGGCTGCTTCCTGAACTCATTAAAGAGCATTCCTGGGCCTGAACGTGCTCCTGAATTATTCAAGAGGATGGGTGGGCTCCAGAGCAAACAAACAGAGGCATCAATATGTGACCTTGGGCAGAGACACTCTGTCACCCGTGGACAGAACACTGCAGGCTCCGTACTCCATATACTGGGATATTAAAAAGATTAAAATAGAATAAATAATGCCTTCCCCACCAGTCTCCTTCACTTCACATGTTGACAATTTCCCTCCCAGTGAGGTACACTGTAGAAAGCTGGAGCTTTTCATTTGCTGACTGCAAAAACAGCAAAAAAAATCTTGGGAGCAAAAACCAGGGAGTTTTACATCTGCAAACCATAAGTTACTGGGTTTTTAAATCTAAAATATAGTATTTAATTAGTACTGATCTAGTTAGTTCCTTAGAACTAAGATGTAAGTTTGCTATAAATCTTTCAAATGCTCCTGAAAAAAAAAAATTAATGCTATTGCTTTCCCCGTGTAAGCCATCATTCTCAACTGAGTCATTACAATGTGGATGCAATCTGAGGAGTCAATGCTGCTGGTTTGAGGGTTGGCCAAGCACACATTTATCTTTTGTTGCAGAAGAGAGTGGAGAAGCGGCTGGAACAGATGCACTCATACAGACTTTGCTGCCAGAAAATGGTAAACTAGCCCCTCTGACTTGGGGATTATTCTGTGCTGCTTTCAGAGTCCTAGTTTTGACCAAAGTTATAAGATAATTGAGTGGCACAGTCAGAAATATCAGCAAAACTACTCCCTGCTTGACCCTCTCTTTTTCCTTGTTATTCATGTATTTTTCTTGGACTCCTTTACCTTCTGCAGTGCTAAAATGCCACCCTCTGCACAAATTCAATAGTTACACCCTGGAGCTGATGATCGAATTATCTCACAATTGCTACCTAAAGAGATTTAAATCAAACAGAATATATTGGCTGTTTTTATTCTGAGCGCAAGGGAGCTGGTTCCTGAATTTTCTATCGTATTAAAGTGGGGGAATCAAATTAATCAGGAATTGGATGAAGTGGAAGGTTCTTGATCAAAAAATTTATTGTAAAGTTCGCGCATGAATTAAACCTGTAGACTGAGGAAGCAGCTGCACTTGGCTTCCCCGAACTGAAGGAGTTTGTGTCTGTTGGAAACGCAGCAGAAGAGTGTCACCTAATGGCCAAACATTTTCAGGGAACTCCTCTCCCTCCTTTTGTTCCTTGCCATCATTCCCATGTTTCACCCTGCCCTGTTCTGCACGATACAAACCAAAAGATTCTGTCTTTCCTATCACTGATTTTTTTTTTACTTTTCTGTCACATTAAATTCACCCAGCTATAGCAGCGGAACAAAAAATCTCTCAAATCTCCCATGATCTAAGGACTAAATCATGCTTTTTTTATTCAACAGGATTCTGCTCCTGTGACCAGCTTTTCATTAACCCAGCCCCTGGCACTGTTGTTTTGCACAAGCAAATGCACACAGATTGGTAAAATCGTGGGGCAGAGATTTTCTTTTCATTTATATTCATTTGCAGACCTAGAGAGCAACGGCACGATCAGGGCTCGTTAGCAACACAGCCAGCAACATCAGGAAACGCAGGAAGGAAGAAAGAAAAAAGGTCAGGAAGCCAAAGAGACCAAGAAAAGGGCTAGGAGACACCTCTCTGGGTGCCCACCTGCCAGTCTGGCAAGTCCCAGGACAGCTCTTCCCATCACATACTCCCAGTAACTCACTTCCTTCCCACTTCCACCCTTGCCAAGAGCTACACCTCATGAATTTCCTATTTTAATCACTTAGTCCTATTTTCCAGCACATTCATCATCTCATTAACAGTAAATGCCTTTATTAAGTTAAATGTGAAATCCAGCACTAAGCTGTTCAAATGGGTTTTTAGGGGCATGGACAGGTTTCCTTCTTCCCTTCTCCAATCTTGTAGCATCCATATTCAAATCATTTCTGTATATATTCATGTAACTGGCTGCTCTCAATCTTTAATTAACTGTATTTGTATGGAATCTCACTTTTCCTATGAGGAAGTAATATTTAATATAGTTCAATATTCACCTTCCTTTTCATGGAGACAGACGAAACGGCGCCTGATTAATTTTATCCATTAGTTCTCTGTTAATTTGAATCATGAGGAGGGGAGAGAAGAAATACATTTAAATGCCCAATCCCTTCTCACAGCTCATCTATTTTGGGGTTCCAGAAAGTGGGCCAAGAACAGACATTTTCTGGTTTGTGATCTCTGACCTGGGCCCTGCTGGCCTGGGCTGGCCCTTGTCAGGGAAACTTCCCTTGCAGGGAGAGACCAAAGAGCTTCCGTTTATTTGATTTCACCAAGGGAAGGTTAAGAGGTCTCTGAAGTATCCACATGATTTTCTATTAAGGAAGAGCTCTTTAATCTATCAGACAGGGGCAGGACAAGACCCAATGGCTGGAAGCTGAAACTGGATCAATCCAAGCTAAGTATGGGGAGTCATTTTCTAATTATTATTTTTCTACAAACCAAAGGGAGTAATTAACTACGGGAACATCTTCCATTAGTGCCTGATAGATTTTCTATCACGGGAAGTACTTGAACTACAGAGCGTGGACACATCCAGCTCAATCACACAGGGCCAAGCAGAAGGGAAAAAAGTGAGTTTTACTTCCAATTGTGCCACTGGTGAAAGAAACCCAGGAAGCTGGCCCTGCTCTGGTGCCAATGGCTTTTTTTAAAAGCAGATTTAAAAATTGAACTGGATGAAAAAGAGAAGTAAAAAAACAACTTAGGATTTAGAAAAGTGAGAGTCATCGGGAGGTCTGAAAGGTCAGATTTGTTCAACAGAAAAAAGTCAAAGCCAGTCAGTATTGGGAATGAGTGTTTTCCCAGGGAAGAAATATTGGTGCTGGGTGGAGAAAAGCACTCTAAGAAACTATATATGATTGATAACGTGGAAAATAAAAAAGAAATTAAAAATATAAGGGTTTTTTGTCTTCCTAAAAAGTCTTGAGTGGGTTTATCTGCATGACTTCTGTGTTGACATTAGCACCCATAGGGAAGCCACAGAGTAACAGTTCCAGCAGCCAAGCCTCCCCAAACCCTGCTGGGATGTCTCTCCAATGGCTTTTCTCTCCAGAAGTGGGATGAGGCAGTTTTTGGCACAGTTGTGTTACTGACTCGTGGAATTAAGGTGTTGCCATGCCCTCAGGGTGTGCTGGCTGAGCAAGGAAGGAGTTACACAGCTCAGCCCAGCTGCCTTTTGTTCTTACTGTGAATCCAGAGGGAGTGAGAGGAGTGGCTGCGATTTCGGGAACACCCAGCATTTTCTAACTGATGGAGAGGGATGCTAGAGGTATTGCCACTGTTGCTCAGGCAGTCCAGCAAAGGAAAGTGATGAGAAATCCCAAGAAGGAATTGTTACTCACATCTGCATTTCAGGAATGGCCAGGATGAGAGACACACTGAAGGGAAGCAGCTGAGATGGGAAAAGCAGCCTGCTCAGGGGGACTGCTGTGCTGTGCTGCTTTGAGCACTGGAGATGGTGCAGCCCAGCTGTTGTAAGTAGATGTGAAACTAAACAGAAGTGCTCTGCAGTCCCTTGCAACATCACTTTTACAAGCCTGGCAACATCGAAAAAAGGTTTCTCCACCAGTGGGGCTGATAAACTTTTTGCTGACATTTTAAAATATTGAAGTCTCATCACCACAAGTGGGTCATGCCCAGGGAGATGTGGAGCAGCTCCTCTTCAGAGGGACCAGTCTCTGTCTGGGAAAGACAAAGGCTGTGCCTGGAGGCAGCTGTGGAACGTGTCATTCATCTGCACCCATGCCTGTGCCAGCAATTCCAGCTCGTGCCAGTGTCCAGCCAGGCAGGAGCCCAGCACTGGCCTTGCTGTTTGCTGCAGGCACTTGTTCCTCACTGCACAGCGAGAATGACTTGCTGATTTGCTCCCATATTCTCAGAGATGAGTTTGTGGGGTGTGGTGGGCTTTGGGAAGCAAACAGGATTTCTACTTGTATTAAAATAGCACCAGCAATGCCTAATAAAAAAAAAAAAAATCAAGTCACATCTTCCCATCTTTAGAGGGAGGGGGAATCCCTGGATTGAAATGTTTGGGCAAAAATAGATGAAGAGAGAAAATAGGCAGAAGTCTGAGCCTGCTGCATTGGGTCTGTGTGACAGCCTGGGTACTCTCCTGTAAAGCTCCCTGAATACCCTGTGTATTTCACCTCAGTGGCTGAATGGCAGCCTAGAGCTGTGTGAGGGCACAGGAGAGCTCCCTGATCTCTGTTTTTCCCATGGGATGACCCCATAAATGGGGAAGATTGCATCACTTGGAAAGTCAGAGGAGACAAAAAAATTCCTAACAATATTTTGCAGGTAGTAAAATGGAAAGAAAAGAGAAGACCCAGGAGTTAATTTTGGACTTAGTCAAAGTATGACCAGCTAACCGATTGGTAGGATGTTCGGATTATTAATAAAAAAAATTAAGGTACCATCACTAAATGAATAGACAGGGAAGATTCAACCATGCTAACAGACGCCACCAAATACCAGAGTCAGGAGACAGCTAAATAATGTATTGTAATATCAGAAACACACTGGTGACCCAGTGCTGCAACATGAAATGAAAATGAATCAATAGAAAATAATGAGAGAGAATAATATGTGGATTAGTGAGGACAGAGATGGATTTCTGATCCAGGATTTTCCCCAAAAGACAGCTATGCGCTCTAAGAACTATAAATCTTTAATCAGTTCAGCAAGTAACTCAGTCATTCCTCTGTGTGCACACTCAGGGCTGGATGAAAGTACCTTCTGCATCTGAAATTTGGGCATGGCTGTTTCTGGGGCTGAGCAGAGGTGCTTGGCTACTGGAGTGCATCCAGAGCCTGGAGTGAAGGGCCTGGAAAGAGGGATTGCACAGGGATTAGTACCTGTCCTGGCAATGATCCAGCCAAAGCTGGACCATCCAGAGGAATGATCCACCTGCAAGGCTCTTAATAGGAAAAAGGGGCAGGGGATCCATGAGGGTACAAGCTGCTTGCTGAGACAATCACAGAAAAGGACTTTGTTCCTGGCCCAAAACCTTGTGTATTTGGTTGAAAGGAAAATGCAAAGCAATGGGGGGGATAAGTCCAGAGCACAGGCCTCTCTTTCACTGGATCCCACTCCATTCTGACAGTAGTTTCTCTCTGCCACCAGTAGAACCCACATCTCTATTTTTTTTTCCCAGTATTCTAGCTCCAGACAATGGAGGAAACTGTTCATACTCCAGAGCAGCCACTGGCTCAGCCACTCTATTGGGAAAAGTGGGTTTAGATTCTCTCAGGAGAAGGGTATGAATGAATTCCTGGTTTCCAATGCAGGAGCACACATCGTAACTCATTATAAAGAAGAGATTTTGCCCTCAGCACCTCTCCTTGCTCTGGCAGTGTCTTAAAAGAAAGCAGCAGCAATTACATTTTGTGGGAAGCTCTGTACTGAGGCATGACACCACCCTGGGAACATGTCACAGGCTGAGCCCCTTGGAGGTGAGGGCCTGCTGTGTCCTCATTTCTGGGCCTCCGAGGGGTTCAGAGGTGGTGCAGCAGGAGGAGGGCAGCTGAGTCTGTTGAGAGTGTGGATTTTATTAACCCACAACTACAAGTGCCAAGAAGTAAAACTTTCTGGGGGGTTGGGTGGATTTAACGTGGTAGATTTTTGTATGAGGAGAAAGCACAGCAAACTTTGGATCTCAGTTTTTACCTTGCCTTGACCCCAGTTGTGCCTCAAATGAGGGTTTTCTAGAAAAACTTTTTGAAGTCAGGAGATTTATATCTTATTTCCAAATGGAACAGACTTTGCTGAAAACGGCATGGATTTTACCAGGTCAATACAATTTAGGATGAAATAGGAGATGTCTAAATCGAGTTCTACCTTAATAGACCCAGCAGGAAAGTAGTGGAGCCTGATTTAAAGAAAAAAAAAATCCATTTTTAATGCATATGCATCAGAAAATGTAACATCAGCCAAGGAGATCTCAAATCCTTCCTGCGGAGGGTAGGAGAGGGAACATACTGCACATGCCAGCGAGTGTGTGGGCAGACTCACTGGCTACACTTTTTCTAAAAGGATTCATATCACCTTTCCTGAAGTGACATTCAGATCATATTCAGTGCCAATATTATACACAGGCCACAGTCTGGAAAGTGATTTTCTGAATTATGAAGTAGAAGGGTAAATCTAACAAAAGCAAGTGCAGCAGCCACTGCAAGTGAGGTGGCCAGAGCGACCATATCCCAGTGTGCTGGACCCAAAATCCTGGCTGCTGGAGAAGAGAGATGCAATAGCAATGTGGGAATACATACATTTATAGAAATAGAGGAATTCAGCTCCTCCAAGAGGCATTTGGTCAAAGCCCCACCAGGCTTTCACGGTGAGCACCTTGCACTTGCTCTGCTCTGCAGCAGCAGATGGTCCATCATTTCCAAGCAGCTTTATGGCCATCCAAACCCTCTCAGATCTCTGTTCCTTGAACTTGCACATCTTTCAAGACAAAAAACAGGAAAAAACTATATTGAAAGCTGGGCTTTACTGCCTTGAGCCAAGATTCACATGATACCTTTTAACAACCTTTCCTTCCCCGGTTTTCAATTAACTGCTCTGCACTGAAGATTGCAGACTGTCAACTCATGCAAAGAGTAAATCCTTTCCTAGAGCTTTTTAAACTATTTTCTCAGGCTCCTGACTGCAGAGGGCTTTGAACAAGCTGTTTCCAAGGAGGAAAAGGAAAATGAAGTGAATGGTTTGTTGCAGTCAGCAGCATTTCTCCCAAGGTGTTTGTGCTGCTGCTCTGCTCTGGGGAGGAGGAGCTGTCACATCTCAGTGGACTTATCCCAGGCAGAGTCATCGCTTTTGACTTCATATTTCCTTGGGGTTAGATGGAAATTTCTCAAGACTAAAAGTAGGAGGCAGAAAGGCACCTACCTACCTACCTGTCATACACAATCTGTGAGAGGTGAGACAAGAAGGGACTACAGAATGTTTCCAATTTGCTTCAGAGCAAAAAGAAAGAGCAAAAGGGAACTGAAATGCATTAGTAAAACCTGGCACTCCTCATTTTTCAGGTGATGACCAAAATGGAGGTGACATTTGAAATAGATGCCCACTTTTCCAGGAATTTGTTTGAAAACTAGGTGTTGCTGTACTCCAATAACTGATGCTGCCAAGAGGTGGTGAGAAATACAGGATTTAAAGAGAATCCTCCACTCTGGAGACATGAAAAGAGCAAATTAGAAACCAGTTAAAAAATCATAAAACTGGATAAACTGTTAAAAGTGACCACAAGTCAACTGAACTATGTTAGCAATTTGCAAGAGGGACCTGAAAGACAGTAGTTAGATATGGGGAATAGGTTTTCTGTTTTGGGTTTGGTTGGTTGGGTTTCTTTAATTCAAAAATTATATCAGTTTCTTTATATAGATATATATAGAATACACGACCTTCCAGACATGACATTCCAGATTGATTTTTAATTCTCTCATAAAAGGGAAAATAGGAATAAATAAATAATGGCTGAGAAAGCAGAACAAAGCAGTCCCAGAATCACTGTTCCCTCTGCGAAAAAATCCCCAAAACAAAACAACAGCACAAAAACTACCCTACATGGAATAAACTTTTAAACCCCAAACAAAAAAGCCAGGTTCACCATGGATGCAACACAACACCATTCCCTGCATCCAGGCTTGCACAGAGACAGCTCTGGAGAATGCTCAAAGAAAAACTGCAGTGTTAAAATCTGGTCATTTTTCCATTTCCATAATTGATTGCTTCCAGGTAATAAAATGTGCTACAAAGTCACTCGGGAAGAAGCCTTTTATGTGCCTCCAAGACTTCCTGGGTTTTAACTGGTCATTTCCTCACTAAAAGATGCTGCTTCAGACCACTAGACTGGGGCAAAGCAACCTCAGCACCCCTCCCATTGCATATCAACATTTATTATTCATTTTCCTGTTAAAGGAGGCTTCAGAAATTTCTCAGAAAAAGAGGAAAAAGACTAAGAAAGAGGGACCCATTGTCCCATCAGCACAAGGAACAGGGAAAAAATATAACTGTGTGTATATATACACTTAAACACATATATACATCCTCACCTGAAAGAGGGACAAAGTGCAGCAAACTACATCTCTCACTGTTTTACTGTAACTTGTCCCCTTGTCAGGACATTTCCCTTGCCAAGAGGAGGGGCTGAAGCTCTCCCATCTCCCTCTCTCTTCCAGCTTCTTGGCTCTAACCTGGCACAAACCCTTTCCTGCCTCTTATATAACTTCATTGGTCTGACTTTCCAACTGCTTAACAGCCCTCATCAGCAAATAAAAGCCTCCAGCAGCAGATGAGCAAAGTGATTGAGAAAGCTATAAAAACTGAAAAGAGAGAGCTGTCTGTAGTTAAAACAAGCCTCAGCTCCTGCTCCCCAGCCAACTCCCCCAGTAAGTATAGAGGAATAGCAGGTTTATTATCCTCCCTTTGATTGTATGTCATCATTACAGCATTGTTTTCCCACATACCAATTCCTTCCTAGCTCCCACTTGCAATAAAAACCAGAGATTTGGGTTCTTTTAAAAGATTAATGGACACAGCTGCCCTCATACTCTAAACTTGTGAAGTGGCTGAATATCACTCTTGAAATTTTAAATTCTGGCAGTTTTCTGCTGGGGCTGGAAGTCAACGATGTTGTGAATTACAGGAGGGTTGTGTCGAGGGAAGGAGCTGGCACTGTGGAGAAAGGAGACCTGTTGAGGGACAATTCCTCATAAAGAAACTCCAGAATTAACAACCATTTTTGATGAAAATGACAAAAAACAAAAAAAACCTTTTCCTTACAGGTTTTCAAAAGAAAATAAAGCAATTCTGCACAGAATGACTTGAGACCTGTCTGTGCTCTGCTTTGAGGGTGAGTAGGAAGTGATGCTCAAAACAGAGCATGAAATCATTGCTCTAAACACAACATCTCATTCATGTGGGAGCAAAGCAACCTTGGGGTCTGACTTGGAGGTGCTGCAGTGGCTGGGACCTGCAGGATGAGGGTGGGAGCCATGTGCCCAGTGCCATGGGCAGGTTACAGGGATAGGCACAGGAGGTGCAGGGATGGAGCAGTTCCCAGGCAGAAGAGCTGAACAGAGGAGAGGGAAAAGGGCCTTTTGGCTGGAAAAAACCACAAACTTGGTCACTTTCTTTTGCTGGTGGCTGACAGATTGTAAGCAAGGATTGATTTCTGTTCGTCTCTCCCAACCCCAGGAGGATTGGTGATTCCCCTTGGCCCTCAGTGAACCCCTCATCCCTGCAAAATGTCTGTGCAGAGGCTTGCTGTGGATCTGTTGGGTCCCCACAGCTGTCCCATGGGGTCCCCTCAGCTGTCAGGCCAGGCACAGGCTGACAATTCTTAAAGAAATACAGAAAGCCAAGCTGCTCACAGGGGTTAAGAGGGACAAATGGGTGACCCTTTCAGCCCCAGGGGGACACAAAGGGCTGGCAGAGCAACCTCATGTCCCCGAGCTGGGGCTCAGTTCCAGTCCTGGTCACATGCCTGGCCAGTTCCCAGGACAGGAGCAGCTAGGACTCCTTGCTGGCACCATTTTGGAGGGAGGCACGAGTGAAAGTAAATCTAACATGACCCTCGCTGCAAGCCTGTGTGGGCTGTCAGGACCCAAAAGAAGAAACACAGACCCGTGGAGCAGCAGTGAGTCTCTTGCCAACCCAGAAAAGCTGCATTTTCACTCCAGCTATGATGTCTGCATTTAGTATTCATTGCCATGTCACTGATCCTCATGAATTCCTCCCGTGTGCATGTGCCTCTCTCATCCATTTCTATCAGCATCCCACTGTAATTTATTATTAGTTAAGAATTAATAGACACTTGGAAGTATAATGTTACATTTTTGTCTTCTGGTGCTCTGAAGCATTTCATGCAGCAGATCAAGCATTAAATCTGTCATGTAAACACATTATTTTGTCATGTGATGCATTATGATAGCCCACTACCAGGAAAATGAAAAGCACTTAAGGGTTTGTGTTTGATGTATACTGTCAACAAAACTCAGGAAGAATTTATAAGGTGTTGTGGTTTAATGAGTACCTGTTTAATAGGGTTTGAGTATCATTCAAAAATGTGGCTTTACAGGAGACATGCAATACATTGAATTTCAATGTGAATTATAAAGCCCAATCTAGATCTCCAGGCTTCTACACAGCAAAGATAATAAGATCCAGGGAGCTGTTTAGTAGCAATAAATTGTGACCTTTTCTCGTTTTCTCTTGGAATATTCCTCTCTCCTTCATCAGGTTTTATGAAGCTGCAGGGTTCATGCATGGAAGTGCCATCCAGTACCTTTGATTAGGGCAGAACAACTCAGCTATAGACAGGGAAGGAAAGAACTACAGACAAAGGAAGAGCTGATGAATAGGAACTCTACCAAACATCCAGCCACTGACAAGCCTGGGAAATTTTAATGGAAAAAAAGAGTTTGTTAATGACTTGGGAAAGCTTTGGTGAGTAGGTTTTGGTGGAATCTTCACCCAGCAGATTCCTAACACAAGCCCCTCACACCTGGCCAGACACAGCACAAAAAAAATGGCAAAAATCTGAACACAGATGGAATTTCTTCTCCCTTTCCTTCCCAGGATGCTGCTGGGAGCACCTCCCGCAAACTGAAACAAGATGCAAAGCCAAAAAGAAAAAGAGAAGCCTGAAGATAAATCCCCATCCCTTTGTTAGCCCACAAAAGAACCAGCCAAGCAGTGCTTACAGAGGGAGCCAAAGGTGGAGCCACCAAGTGGATCCAAGTTACAGCTCACCTTGACCTCATGGTGCACAGTTCACAGGGTAAGAGTCCTAAAACCATCTCTTCAGACAGCTTTGGTTAGAATTCATCAAGACCTGATGCAATTAAATGCTCTAAGTTATTAATACTAACAAGATTTACTGCTCCCCATTTACAAATGATTTGCATTTTTATGCATTCTTTTAGCATGGATCATCACGAATTTCTTTGGTATTCATGAGGTTGCAATTTGTGTATTTCCATAATTACCTCATCATATTCCCCATTAGATAATGGACCAAGGGCACAAAACACCTAGCAGAATTCAAAAGCAGCATCGACTCTCTGCTCCACTGAGAGACTGAATGTCCCTTGTCCTTGAAGCAGAGCTCACAGGAAAGCCCTGGGAAAGGGCTCTGCCCCAGCATTGGCTGAGGCTTGCAGGTAGAAATAAAATCTAAAATAATTTTTTTTTTAAATCAGTGCTTGATCATTACAGCCTACAGAAGTTTCCCTCCTCACCCTAACTGAGTCCACTGTTCCTGATGCCTTAGGTGTTAACTTTCGTATTTTTCAAATCCTGTACTGCCCAGTGTAACTCTGAAGTTTCCTGTAACTTGTTAAGTGCTGTTCTCTCATGCTAAAATAGACATAACAAAACCTCTCTAGCTTACTCTCCAAGGACACCCAGAACAAGAACTATAAACCATCATCTTGAAGAAAAAGGGGCAAGCTTGAGGAAATTCCATCATTGGCTGGGTTCTGTTTGGGGAATTGATGCTGATATCAAAGTGTGAAGATCTCGTGACCTGTCATTGTCCATGTTGGGATGCACTGAGGCAGGAGCCTCTGGAGCCCAGAGTGTGACCTCTGAAGGCCTTTCAAACAAATAGCTCCTTTATTCCTTTATTCCTGTCTAGTCTGTTTCTAGGTAGCCATTTAAAGCATCAATCCTCTCTGCACAGCCCCTGTGAACTGAAAAGGATTGTACCATGTCATGACAAGGAATCACAATCTTTTCCATGGCACAACTTTTAAAGTGGGACACAAGTGAGAGCTGGAGAACCAAACCCATCTTGGACAAACAGCCCCCATGCCAGGGCACAGTCCCTGCACCCCCTAAGGGACAGCTTGCATCCCAAACTAACCCAGCCCAAACCCCACGGGTAATTCACCAGCTCACCGGGAGGAGGGGGAGGAAGGAAGAGAGATGAATTTCATGTACATGAAAACCTTTTTGTGCACTTAGGAACGGAGATGAACAGATTTAAAATTAACGGGCTTAGTTCACTGCTGGGCAAGTGATCTAAAATGGCCAATAAATAATTCATGCCAGCACCATCCATCACGGCAGTCCGGCCAGTGATGCAGCCCACGTCGGGGGGCTCACTTGGTGAAAAGAGACAACTTAATTCAGCACAAAGTGAATAATCCAAAATCCCATAAATGATTCATCACTGGATTAAAAGCTAGAGATTTCTCCATAAAATTCTCTGCCCTGCATTAAATATGCAGATGACTGTGTGATGTTTATTAACTACTGGATGGCTTAGTTAAGGATGACACCAGTTCTGGTGCTTGAGAGCACCTTTGAAGCCATGAATCTTCATTAGATGTACAATTAAGCACGAAAAGGGGTTGCTTTCCAGGATTCAATGTTCACTAACACCAGTAGAACTACAGGACGTGTACATGAGAGAAGAGAGTCAGGCCTTAGTATAGTTTGTTTTAGAAAACATAGCTATAGATAGGATTTATTCCTTGTTTTGGATTACCTACCATACACCTCTTCTCCTAGGTATTAAAAAAACCCTAACAACCAAACCCCAAAACACACCCCCACAAAATTTTCCTTTTTTTCTAGATACTTAAAAAAGATACTATTTTGAAATAGCCAGAGAATATTCAGATTCTTTTCTTCTAAAAAAAAAAAAAAATTGAAAAAGATATTTTGAGAAGTGGTAGATTTCCCTTCCCCTTAGAGAAGGGTCAGTGCTTGAAAGACTAAAGGCAATGAACTTTTACCAGAGATTATTTCCCAACACCTTCCTCTCCAGTCCTTCCATTGGTATTTGCACACTCCAATTTACCTCTCTCTTCCTAGTGTCTTCGTGGTTTTCCTGTCTTAGTTTCCAACTACTTGGAGCTCGCTAGCTGAGGTTAGAAAAGAAGACCTGTGAGGAGTGGCTGAGAGAGCTGGGGGTGTTTAGCCTGAAGAAAAGGAGACACAGGAGGGACCTTCTTGCTCTCTGCAACTCCCTGAAAGGAGGCTGTGGCCAGGTGGGGGTCAGGCTCTGCTCCCAGGAAACCAGCAACAGGGCAAGAAGAAATTATCTCAAGGTGCATCAGGGGAAAGCTCAGGTTGGACATCAGGAAGAATTTCTTGACTGAAAGCACTGTCAGGCATCAGAAGGGGCTGCCCAGGGAGGTGGAGTCCCCATCCCTGGAGGTGTGCAAGAAACTGTCCCTCAGTGCTCTGGTCTGGGTGACAAGGTGGGGATGGGTCATGGGTTGGACTTGATGATTTTAGAGATCTTTTCCAACCTCATTGATTCTGTGATTCTACATTACAGGGTGAGAAGATGAGGGTCCTTTTTGGGAAGCCCCACCCTAGTCCCAGTGTTCCTCTTAGTTTCTAAACACTCCTCGAAGTGATCCTTTGGAGGATTCCTTGCCAAGACCCCTGTCCTGCATGATGGCAGGAGGGGGCGGATGCTGAGATGAGCTGTGGGATTGTTTAGGGCTGACACTTCCTTTCCCAGGTCACTGCTTCCACAGTGTGATTGCAGGAGCTGCTGAGTCTTGGGGTTTGTGTTTTAAATTAGCAAAAGAAACCAAAACCACAGTGCTCCCAGCTGGGGTTAGACAGCAGCGGGAAGAGGAAACCAAGAAGTGCATGGTCACCACCACCCCAGGAGCACAAGGAAACCAGAGTGTTACTGAGGCTGGCAGGAAATTGTGTTGCTAGAGGCCACATGAGCCAGAGCCCAGGCCAAGTGTGCCAAAAGCATTCCCTGGAGGCAGTCATGAGCTGAACTCCTGCCTGGGACCTCCATCCTCGCTGGAGGAGGCTGCTTTTATTCTGCTGGGTGTCAGCAAATCTGCATCGCCTTTACAGCCTCTTCTCACCACTCCAGATGTTCCTCTGTGTCTTTTCTCTGTGTTCCTCTTAGTCTCTGCAGCTCAATTTTGCCATCTGCTGACATGTCTGTGGCAGCACGTCCCATTTCCTCTTTCTACAAGGCTAAAATTTTCCACTTTTTCATGCATTCATCTCACACTGTGTGGTTATCTCTGTTCTTTCCCTAAGTCCCATGATGCTATTTATTCTTATTTCTAATTTCCTATGTACTCAGCCACTTTCTTCCTTTCTGCTTGCTCTTTCTTAAGTCCCAATTACATTTCACCTTTGAAACCAAGAGATTTATTTATATTAACCTTAAAAAATGCCTGGAAAAGCACATTAAGGCTAAGAAACAAACCTAGAAACATAATGAAATGTGCTGCTGAGATGGAAAGGGACCGTCAGAAGAGTCAGTTCCAATAAAGTCTATTAGGAGAGGTCTCTTATTAATCTCAAAATGATATTTAATTCATTCCTCTGGTTTCTCTTTAAAGAATTTGTATTCCTAACTCAGCACTTGCCTTTTTTTTTCTTAGTATTTTCTCCTGTTCTCTTGTTAGTCAATCCCATATCCCAAAATATTCAGATCTCCCTTTTTAATTGCTTTCATGTACCTCCTCCATATTAATCAGGCAGTTCAGTCATTATCTCCTCACGTCAGACCTCCTTTACCCTCTTTAATCGGTCATTTTGATACAGACAATTGTCCACAAAGTACTGGGGGCCAGTAAAAATTACTTGGACCAAAAGCTAAATCCTTCATTAATTAACTGCCTTGCTCCACAGAGCCGAGCCAGACTCTCCAGATATAACAACATTTATGCTTGACATGGACTCTGAACAAATTAGAACCTGCTTTGCTCTGCCACAGGCTCCCTGTGCAAGTCCATAAATGCTGAGATAACTCCAGCAGCTCCCAGGGCTGAGGAGAGGCCTCAGACCTGGGTGATTTCAGCTCAGGGTGCTTGGCAGTTTGAGAGGCAGTGGGAGGCCAGGATGGAGGGACTGGCATTTTGGGGAAATGCAGGGGGGTTTTTAAGGTTTTTTTTAAAGGTGGTTTTGCAGGTTTAAAGCAAATGGCTTTTCTGCTTTGCCTTGGGTATTGCTTTAATCTGTTACCAGAGGGTTTTCTTGGCTACAGTGTTTTATCTTTACTCAAGTGTATATTTTGTCTTCCAAGGTAAAATTCTTAAAAACAAAGGCCAACATTTCCGGATGCCAATGGCATCCTCTCCAACAGCCTTTTCTTTCTAAAAACTTTCTGCTTTCATCCAGCTTTTCTCCACTAGACCCAGAGACTGCATTCTGGGGCTTCTGTTGCTTTTGGAAAGTGGCATTTCAGTTTCCTCCAGCTACATTTTCAAAGGCTCCCTTTAACCTTTCCCTGAACATACTGACAGCCCAAGTCCTCACAAATCACTTCAATGAATTTTCACTTAAACATAACCCTCCCCAATTCCTTGCTTCCAGTTGCCACTCTAAGCCTGAGCCTCTGCCTCAGTAATTGGGGTGGATAAAAAGATAAATAGGAATGCTCAGTGGCATAAGTTACACTTACAGCTTCCCTACAGCTTCTCAGGTCTGCATTTCCACATGGCTGGGCAGATCAAACTCACTTTGTTGGCTCCCATCTCTTCTCCCCTCATGCAGCTCCCCAAAAGCAGAGCTTTTAAGTCCAGCCAGCACCACAGCAAATGTGTTAGAACCTTCCCAAGTGAGAGCCAGCTCTGCTATAAAGAAGTCATTAGTGAAGAGCTAATTAGTAAGAGCAAAAGGATTGGCCCAACTCTGCCAGTTGGAAGCTGCAATGGAGATATTGTTGACTTAATTAGCAGGTTTAATTGGTGGGGGAAAAGAAAAAGGCAAAAAGAAAAGTTTGGGGTTTTCAAAGGAGTATACAAAACTGTTTGGGATTTATGTTTGTTTGTTTGTTTCCTTTTATTCCTTCCAGATTTGTGTGGGATTCGTGCCTAGAAGTGACTTGTGCCAGGTCCCCAGGCTCAGCACATGCTCTGCGTTGGGGTGGTGACAGCCACAGTCACCAGTGTGGGACAGACACAGGTCTCAGCTGAGCAGACCCAGCCTGGCAGCCCACAGGCCATGTCCTCTGTCTGGGGACTCTCCTCTGCCTCCCACACCACAGCAGGCCAGGCTGCAGGGCAGGGCTCGGAACCCAGGCAGGCCCCAGAGGGACCCCAAAGAGGAACCTCCCCCTCCTGCCTCAATTCACAGCCCGTGAGAGTGACGCCTCAGGTTTTAACTTTTATATTTTTCCAACCCTGCAGTGCCCAGTGTAACTCTGCAGTTCCCTGGAGCTCGTTCAGTGCTGTTCTCTCATGCTCACACTGACATAACAAAGCCTCTCCAGCTCGCTCTCCAAGGACACCCAGACCCTCCTGGGCCCAACAACTGCAAACCTTCATCTTGGGGAGAGGGGGGCAAGCTTGGGCAAATTCCATCCTTGCCTGGGTTCTGCTTGGGCAATTGATGCTGATATCAAAGTGTGAAGAACTCGGGAGCTGTCATTGTCCATTTTGGGATCCACTGAGGCAGGAGCCTCTGGAGCCCAGAGTGTGACCTCTGAAGGCCTTTCAAATAAATCCCTCCTTTATTCCTTTATTCCTGTCTAGTCTTGTGTTTCTAGGTAGCCATTTAAGGCATCAAGAGGATGCTGGAGAGCTCAATAGTCTCACCACAGCCCCAAGCATGACCAGTGGGGAAGTCCAAAGCTGCCAGGCCGTGTTTGCTTCTGATCCAATGCTGTTCCCGCAATGTGCTGTAACTTCAAGCTGTTATTTACCAGAGCTGGAACTGGTGAACTCCAGGCAGTGGAGAGAACAAGCATTGTCATGGATTGGGACCTTCTCCCAAAGTCATTGCAGCAGACTGGATGAGGATCCCAGGGAATTACACAAAAGCTCTGCAGTGTATCCCACAGATGAACCCCCAGCCTCCATGGACAATCCCTCTTCCTTAACAGATCTAGAAATGAGTGGTATGGGGGTTTGTGGGGGCAGGGTAGAGAAATTTCCCACCAGGTTGGTCTTCTGGGCATTTTCCCACCCCTGGAAATGCTGCAATGCTTCTTTGGAGAGCTGAGACAGCACATCAGTCATTTCCACACCTGGGGAATAACTAACTTCTGTTCAAATGCCTTAGGATGTGGCATAAAAAATACAATTGCCAGCAACAAATTACAAAGTTTATTAACATACTCTCCAAGGGTTACTCAAACATGCTGAATCACAGGCAGTAGTGGTACCTCTTAACTAATCTGAATTTTTGATTTAAACTCACAACACTCTTGTAGCTTAATTTTTCTGTTGATTACATAAAAGCATTAAAAACTCTATTTTATGATTCCTTTTCTTCCATTATGGCAATTTGAAGATAGGCAGCCTTCCATGTGATCTCTTCTGTTCCTCATAGTACAAGTTGTATTCAGGAAGTGCATTAGTAAAAATGGAGAAAAATTCAATTGTGCAACATGGTGTTAGTAAGAAGGCAGATGCCAGAAGCATCCATGAATAATATAAAGCCCCTTCTCAAATAAGCTTTTTTATGCAATGAGTTTTAAGGGTCATATGGGAAAATTTGCACAAAGATTTTAAATTTTCCTAGTTGATGCTTTGGCCTTTGTTTTATGCCCACTGATATTTTGGGGGCTCACAAGTATCTCTCAGTGCAGCATGGAACAGGCCCTTTTTATTTCCCATGGCATCTGCAGATGATGTAGGAGCTCTTCACAGGGAAAAAATGTTGTTTTCACCTTCAGTACCACTGAAAACTTTTTCAGCCTCTTCCGGTGGTCCAACACTGCAGTGAGAAGCACAGATCACTATGGATGGGGCAAAAGGACCTTGCTGCTTCAGAGCATCCTTTCCTGTTTGTAACATCAGAAAATTTCCATGGAAACAGAAATGTGAAGCTACTGAGTCCAATGACTGCAATGAAGTAACACCTACTTTTTACACCAGGGAGGTATTTACCTGGCTTGCGTTCTTCTCATGGATAGGAAAGGGTTGTTCAGATCTTGTAATGGCAGCTGTAGGGTAACAACCATGGGATTCAGAAAGGAGTCTCTCCCCAGTCCCCAGTCTGAAAAATTATTTGTCTTTGGAAAAGGGGTGATACTTCACTGGACTCCCCTGTGGTTTCTCCACAAAAAATACGTTTTTTCAAGATCAGACAGAAGATATGAACTTATCAGTTACACCTGCACAAGGTATCATGTGCTGGTACGTGACTGAGAATAAAGCAGATGAGGCACTTCCTTAAACTGGAGTCACCACAGAGCAGTAACAGTTGCTTAATTTCTTCAGTGCCCTGAGTTCCTGTTCTTACCTACACAGAAGCAGCATCCAGGAACCACTATTGAATTTCTGGAGTGAAGTTACCTGCAGCTTCCTTCTAATAAAACTTTGGTAATCAGCACCACAAGCCAATACTGCTCCCATTACAATCAGTGGTCAATACCTTCCTGTCTCTAAGAAAAATTACACTGGAACTTTTAATAGGAAATTACAAAATGGATTACCTTTTTATTATGAGCATCTTTGCGTGTTTACCTGGAAGCAAAATAATATTAATGTTACAATGGCAAAATGAAATCTATAATTCTAATGTATCTGTCAAATGAGCTCAGAAGCAATGATAGCAAGCTGTGAAAATTCTGTGGGCTAAGCAGGAAAGAAAGGATCCCATCCTGATTTCAGTTACACCAGTGTGTTTTGGGAGCAATGCCACAAAACTATGGGGCCACTTAGGTATAAAGAGAGAGCCAACAGGATGAGCCAGACCTGCAGCAAGCGAGTGAACATGTTCTTTGGACAGGCTTCCTCCTGCTGCATCCCCACCTCCTCATCCTCCCTGGTCCTCTCATGGTGCCACAGTCCTGGATTATGGACAGCAACTTCCATAAAATGAACAGAGCACTGGCACCAGAGCCATGGCAGAGTTCCCAGAATAATCAGGGACATGGGAGGACACGTGCATCAGGCCAGCATTAGAATAATTTATCTTAGGGATACTTACGTTTCCAAACCAACGAGATCATCAATATGAAAAGGATGGACCCCGCTATGACAGAGGCAATGAGAACAGCAGAGCTGGGAAACTGGAAGGGAGAAGGGAGAAAGTGAAAAGGCTTTAGGAGTGGGTTTGCTTCAGAGCTAGTTGCACTGGAGGGGCTGCACTGGTGGCTCAGAGCACTGGGCTGCAATTTGCAATGCTCTTCTGGGCTTGCCTGTACAAAGTGTTGAGAAGACACATCAAGCTGATCATGATAAACAACATGATTTACCTGTAAAGTATTTGATACACCTTATTCTGAAATACTGAAACCAGATTCAGCCCACTTAACATGCACTTCTCAATAAAGTGTCCAAAATAGAAGAAGGAGCTCAGTCACCCTCATCCTTCTCTTAGAGACTAACACCCTCCTAACCTGCCTTTCTCCTGGTCACACCTTGAAGATGTTACCTCCCCTCTCTCACAGGGATGAGTTTTCTGACATGTCCAAGCCAGATGGAATGCCCAGGTTTTGGCTCTATCCACTGAAAAGAGGAGCAGGTGGTTCCTGAGCTTCTAAACTAAAGTTCAAGCCACTGTTTGCAAAAGGTGTCCCTTTAGTACGAATGCACTGAAAATCACTAGCATGTCCTGCTGTCCTAATCAAACACTGTTTCCAACCAAACACTCTTGAAACTTTGAGGAAGTTTTACCTTATCTCCTCTATCTTCATGTTTCTCAGCATTGCCATTTGGATTTGCTGCAACCTCTGAAAATGAAAGAGATTGACATGATCAGGCACAGTCACCTGAAGGAGTGAGGGCTGCAGAGGCTGTCACTGCTTCAGTCAAGGAGTAATGAACTCTCAGGGAATGAGAAGGGCAAAAGCACCTTGCAACCAAAAGAGAAAGATCAGTTTCCACCACAAACGGCAGCTGAGGAAGCTGTGGGAAGTGTCAGCCTTCATCAAGAAAGAGGAGGCTTCCCAGGGGCAGCCTGTGAAGTGAGATGATAGAAATTGGTCTGCTGTGAAGGAGTTGTCACTTGTGTAATGTGACAAGGTGGAATAGACAGCAGAGGTAGTAAACAAGGTGTAAGTGAGGAACTGCCTCAGTGTAATTGTGACCAGACAAAGGAAATTGTGTGTGCATGAGGCACCCAGAATGTCACAGAGTGATGGGGGTCATCAGGTGGTCACAAACCATAGAATCATACAATGGTTTTGCTTGGAAAGGACCTTAAAGATCATCCTGTTCCAACCCCAGCTTCAATATCCCAGGTTGCTCCAAGCCCTATCCAGCCTGTCTTTGGACACTTCCAGGGATGGAGCAGCCACAGCTTCTCTGGGCAACCTGTGCCAAGGTCTCACTACCCTCATAAAGAATAATTTTTTCCTAATATCTAATCCAACCTTACCCTCTGTCAGTTTGAAGCCATTCCCCCGTGTTCTGTCACTACATATTCGTGTAAATAGTGTCTCTCCAATATATAATCCCATTAGGGGAAAAAAAAAAAAGCTATTTTTCTTTTTTAAAAACTTTTCAGAGTATGTTATCCTATATTAATAACTGAATCTGCCCCAAATATCTCAGTTCTGCCCAGGCCCCTGTGAAAGCTGTGTTGATGTGTCTCTACATCCCACGTGCTTGTATTTTATCAAAGACATGGACAGGGCATGGGTAGCTCATGCCAGTGTAATTAGAAATTTGCACAGGAGTAGAAAAGAGATTATGACTAATAAGCACTACAGCTAAACAAACACAGGTAATAAATCCCTAAGAAGTACTAAAAATCCCAGGGATGTGTGAACACTGCATTTTGTCACATGCCAGTTTTATACCACTCAACTCTCTCGGACATCTGTACTTAGATCTACCCCAAATCCACAAGAAATGCAGATGTGACAGTGTCAATGCAGGTCCCACAAGTCAAAGTTAAATTTTATGACAACATGTGCAGCCTGGCTGATGGGACCAACTATTGCTGCTCACTTTGATATTTGAAAGAGCAAGGGTATTTTTGGGGTCTGAAGTGTGGCTGGCACTGGCAGGGTTGTAGCTGGGGGAAAGCAAGTAAAGAGAGAAGAGAAATTAAATCAGGTCCTGGCCAGCAGGAGCCATCCACCCCAGGCAACCAAACCTATCTGCCAAAAATTGTGCTTGGAGATGCAGAGCTCTCAGCCCTGGGTTTCTCTCCTGTTGTTCTAACATCAATATAATGTTCAGCAACAAATCAGCCTTCCCTCACCTTACAGTAAGCCTGTGCTGGGTCCATTTAGTGCATTATTTCACAGAGTGAAAGGAGACTGGTCAAGAACTGACTTGGCCTCTTGGCTCTCACCAGACACCAGCCAATTGTGCTGCAGAATTTTCACACCCTGCGACAGTTTGACACAAGGTTTTGCACGGGTGGGAGTCACTCACATCAACAGGGTTTTTTTTCTACTGCTACTAAGTTTGTGGTGGCTCTTTCCAGCTCATTGTCACAACTCAAGTTGCCCCTAGAATCCCAGAGGCAGGACCCTTTGTAAAACTTCATATTTCCTATGACAAAACACAGGCATTATCCAGTCCTATATCAGAAGGATGACAAGTGAGGTAGGAGTGAAAAAACCTCACAAATTCTCAAGAGATCAGTTTAGTCTTTTCTGTGAGCCCTTTCCAGGAGTACTAAGGAACACTCTTTCTGCTGTAAGTCTTTAGGTCTAGCAAAAGAAGACCTGCAAAAATCTAAATACTGTGGGTTTAAAAAATAAGGCATTCTTGACACTTATTGAAACCAAAAGGCCAAATACAATGTGTCATCCTTGAATTTTAGCATTAAGTTCTCTGTTGAGGGCACAACACTTGGAAAGTATTTAAAATGGAAATCTCAATGAACTCACAGTGATGACAAATCAGATATCTGAAAATTCAGCAATGTTGGAAAGTTCAATTTTTAACTTCTCTCAGACCTGAGATACCTGACAGTCATGAATGATTCAAAATCAACTTCCTTTGGAAGTGTAAAAACACGTTTTTCTCAGCTGTTGTTACATCCTGTTTTATAACACTTTATGTGTGGACCCCAGCTACGTCTCACTGCCTGATGCAATGAATAACTATCCGTGCATGCTTGGTATTTTGTTTGTGCCAACTTTTTAATTTCTCTGAACAAGCAGCTTCTGACCTTGCAATGTTATCCTACTCACCCATGACTGACACCTCTTCCATCATCACAGAGATGGTAGTTTCCTCTGCAGTTGGAAATGTACCAGAGAATTCAGTAGTCACTGAAGCTGGAAGTGTACTGGAGAATTCAGTAGTCACTGAAACAAAGTAAAAAGTAATGCTTATAAAGATCACTAATTAGGAGGGTCTCCACATGGCATTCAAAATTGTGTAGACATCAATCTGTGGAAATGAAGTCAGTAATGTGGATCAAGTAGCAACCTACAAATGCTCTGATCACTAATAACATCAGCAGCCTTCATATGGGATGAGAATGTAAATTTAAACACATTTTGAATTCTCACTATTTCTCAATCAGAACATACTCTAAACTAACCTTTTCACAAGTTCAATTGTCTTTTCCAAATCAAGAAAAAAATTAGCACATCTTTAAATCAATCTCTCTTACTCCATCTCAAGGGCTGAACCTTGCATTTATTTCTGTTGTACTTTGTGAGGTTTCTGTCACATTATTTCTCCATGTTAAAGCTCCTCTGAAGGAAGCCTCACCCTCCACTGCCTTGCCTGTTCACCCCAACTTTGCACCATCTGCAACATCTGAGCTGTGTTTGCTCAAAGCCCTGAAAAACACCTATAGGCACTGGGGAGAAAACTTTCCAGATACAAATAAAAGTATCTGGAGACTCTCTGTGGTGCCAGTCAGGCTATCACAGACCACATCTGCTGCACAGAAAAAGGAAAGGATTGGTGCTGGTTACCCTCTGTACTTCCAGAGAGCGTGAAGGAGAACATGTCGTCTTCAGTCATCACATCAGCTGCTTGGGACGTAGTTGGAAAATCTGGGGGAGCACTAGTTTCCACCACAGTTACGGGAAAAATATCATTTTCTGTCACAGCAGTTGTTGGGGGAGCAGAGGTCTCCCATGTGGTTACTGCTGGAGACTCAGGAGCTGTGGTTGCTGGTGTGGAGGTGGTGGTTGTCAGCAGAACTGCAGTCGCTGGTGCTGGCTGGTGACCAGAGGTTGCTTGAGGAGCAAAAGTTGTTTCTGTAAAATGTATGGTGGAAACAGGAGCTTTTCTTGTGGTGGTGGTGGTGGTTGTGGTCTCTGGAGGGGCTGCATGGAGAAAACACAGCCAAAGGAAAAGCCAGGTCAGAGCATTCACAACCAACCCTGAGGGAAGCCAATGCAGAAATTAATAAAAGTTATCTGGCTGCTAAAATACTGAGAATGAAGGTGGGAGAGTCACTATTCAGAAAACTATTTTAATTAGCTGAAAGCACAACCACTCAGAGAAATTCACAGATTTATAGATTTGCTTTTTCTTTACTGGTCCCAAACACCCTCTCCTTGACCCCTTGTAGAAATGGAAGGGCCAGAACCTTGTTGTGTGGTAGAACCCTAAAGCTTACAAACTTTGTTATTTTGCTTTTCAATGTCTTCCTAGAAATAGATAATAATATAATAACTAAAACAGCTTGGTTTTTCAGCTACAAGATCCTTGTTAATCTTTGTAACTGGGTCTTTTTTCATGGACTGTTGCCCTCAGACGCAGGGGCAGACAAGCACTTGCAGCAGTTTTTACCCTCTCTCCTGTTGTATTGCTTAAAACACACAAACAAATCTGCTCTGTACACCAATTGCACTCTGTAAAAGCCAGGGGAAAAAAAATTGTCTTTCTGCTTTATGGAGGGTGGTTATCATCTGTTTTTTTTTTCCTGTGCAAGATCTTGCTTGATCCTGCAGCTCAGAAAAGTAATAGGAAGGGGAAGAAGCCCTTCAAGACTCTCAGAAAAAAATTCCAAATATGAGTGTATTGAGGACCCACCCTTAAGGGGAAGGAAGCACCCTTAAGGGTGGGTCACCTCAGTGGTCACCCTTATGATATGAATGAAACAAAAGTCTTTTCAGTGCTGGGGTGAATCCCAAATGAAAAACCAAATTTCATTCCAAGGGTTCTTCAAATTATAAATCCTTTTTTAACTCCATCATCTTTTAAAAAGTCAAGCATAGTTACACAATGAGAAATGAAATATTCATTTGAAAGGCAAAAAAAGGGGAAAATTTAGTGGTTTTTTTAAATCTAAACTTCGCATTGAATATGACTCAAATTGGCAACTGGTTGCAGATCTCCCTTGAAAAAGATGTAATTTGGGAAAAACACTTTTGGCGAAATCAAACAAACAAAGCACACACAAACTCCAATTTTCACTACCCAGGGAGTGTTTTCTCCCTGCTGGCTGTGTCCCCAAGGTCCCCAGACCCACCTCTGGCCACCTCCAGCTGGATGTTCCTCTTGATGTCGTTGAACCAGCCGGGGATCTCCACGCGGCAGCAGTATGTCCCTGCATCCTCCGCCTTCACCGTCCCAATCGTGAGGGACACGTCTCCAAAGTAAACAGAGCCGTGGAGGTTGTACCTCTGGGATGCTCTGAATGTCACCTTACTGCCAGTGGTGTGCAAAATTTTGTTACTGCACTTGGAATTGGGGCAGGGGCCTCTGCCCCAGCACACGTCGGAGATGTCCTTGAGCCGCGTCACGCGGTAGGAGCAAGGCAGTGTCACAGACTGTCCTACTGTTCCTCTAACAGGGGTTTCAGACACCGTGTGCACTGTCAGGGGAGAAGAAGGAGAGCTGAGTGCTATCAGTCTCTGATGGTGACTCTGCCTACACAACACAATGAATGAACAACGTGTGAACAAACACAAACACAAACTCCAGCCTGCAGGCAGGCCACAGCTGCTCATCCCACAAGATTTCTCCTGAAGCCTGTGGCAGCTCGTGCCCTGAGGCACTACAGGCAACAGCCAGGAACTCTCAGGCTTTGCTTGCTGCTGGAGGGCTCCTTGCTCTGGTCCTGGCCAGCTGCTGGAAGAAAGCTCATAAAATACATCAGACATGTGGTGAGCAAAGCTGGGGTCTGTCGCTGGCAGCCTGAGCACAGACTGGACCTCCGCAAAAGGATTTTGAGAACTCTGCTCCCATCCCATCTCTTCTCCTAGGAGGCTGTTTGAAAGCTGTTCAGAAACCTGTTGTGAAAGACATCTGGTTCTCTCAGCCTACCATCACCTCCTTTGAAAAGGAAATGCTGTCACAGTTGCCTTTTACTGACAGTCTCAAAAGCAGGGTCCAAAATAACTATTCATGTGTGAAATTAGGGCCTAATTAAGCTGGCAGAGCAGTAGGATCTGTCTATGGGAACCTGTTCTCAGAAAGTGCACAGAGCAAGCCCGGCCAGCTAATCCCACTTACCTTGTGGAACTCTGTCTACACAGAAACTTTAGTTGTTAGTTTTATATTGATGTTAAAAAGAGCATATACATACTTTCCTTGTCCTCTTTTTCTTAGTGACCAGATTTAATTGGTGTTTACAGCCACCTTGGCATCTGCTCTGAATCTTTGCTACATATTATTCCCTTTTAACTGTCTATGAATTGCCTTAAAATATTTGTTCTTCATGAAAGGCACTATACAAGAAAAGTTCCCAGACAGGAACAAATCTTCCCTGGTTTACATTCACCTGGTCTGTGTCAGTCCTCCCACCTGTCTTTTGTGCCCATGTTATCATTTCCATGCTGTGGAGCAGGAACTGAGGGACCTGGGGAGTACCAGAGCTGTCCTCGCCCTGCAGATCTGATGTCTCATGGCCAGCTTGCTCACCCCAAAGAGGACTTGCTGCTGCTGCTGCTGCTATTATCACCAGCTTTCGCCCTGGTTTGCCAAACATTTCTATTTTGCCAGCTGTTTGAATGCCTTTCCTTTTTGGCATGCCTCCCAGACAGCAAACAGATGCTTCCAACTGTGTCCATGTCTCTTTTCTTTTCTCTTTAATGGACTATTCCCTAGGTAAGGCTTTAGTCTGTGGCAGGCTACCTCATGACTCATTGTTGGGATGAAATTTCAGATTTGTTATTGCTTATCCCACTGGCAAGAGAAGCCAACCCATTCAGGTTTCCACAGCTCCAAATGCTGAAAGAATAGAGGCAGACAAAACAACAGCTAATATGGCCTGAAGGGCAGGAGCTTCTGCAGTGAAATGAAGGCAGGATATGCCAGAAACTGAATTCCTGAACACAGGATAAGGCTTTGTGAGATGGTGGCTTTAGCCCTTGGAAAGAGAAGGTTCATTTGCCTTGAAACAGCAAAATAAACAAGATAAAAGATCCTCTCTCTATGAAGACAGAGCAAGATATGCAGCTGACCTTTAAAGTATTTCTGTGGGAGCAAGGGGTTAGTCATGAAAAGGTTAACACATATTTTCAAGTCAACCCAACAAAGAAGTGTGCAAAACCAGCTAAAACTCCTGCTAGAATTCAGGTCGCTGCTTCTTGAGGAGAAATGGGCTCATCTTCTGCCTTACTTCAGCCCAGTTCTGCACAGAACAAAAGCAGCCTCGTTAAGCAACCCTTTAACAAATGAAAATTTGCCTGCTCCTCTCTTTGAGAGAAACAGAGCCCTGAACTTTGTAAATAAATAAGTAAATAATTTAAAAGAAGAAGAGGAAAGACATAAGGCATCCAAGTGTCTTCAGTGCAGTTTCCCTCTCCTACCCGTGCTAGAAAGTTACAGGTTTTGCAGTTTCAAATTCTCTTTTAATTTCTGTGAAGCTAATGTTGCCAACATCTGCCTGCGCTGCAGGCTGGTGAGGAGAGTTTCAATCAGTAGAAGGAGAGGAGGAGAGTTTCAATGCAGCAGCCTGGATTCAACAGCATGAACCTCTGCAAGGATTACACAACTTACTTCTCAGGTGCAGCCCCTTCTACAGCCACGTTTTCCAAAGGAAATAGTAGATAGGAGGGAATGAACACATCTTTGAAATTAAAGGCTTCCTGAGACTGTTATATTGTGACACCCTCCTCTTACTGTGAGGGGAACCCTGCCCTTCTCCATGGCACTGACCTTCCAGGCATCCAGATTTGACCCAAGGCTCTGCCTGGTTGGTCCCACTGAAGTCTGTGAGGTTTGCCACTCTAAGTCCTTCACTAGTGAGACAGAAAGGGACTCCAGATGTTCAATATACCATCCCAAATGGAAAGGGGTACTCATAATCGGCCAGATCATACAGATATACTCATATTTGTATATGGTCTCTCTCAAACCCACCCTTGGGGGCAGTTGGCACTATGCAGTAACTCCAATAATTGCTCTTGTAGGTCTCGTCTCTCCCACAGACTGGTCATTGGATGGACAAAAACCTCCATCCTCCACACAAGACAGATGTTTGAAAAGGAAATTTTTTTTCCCCCTTGATCTATTCCTGGAATAATTTTCCTACTTTGCAGAAGATATTTGGAATCTTTGCCCTATCAATCCTTTTTTTTTTCCTTACTGAAGCTTCTTTACTGTTGAGGTTGCAGAGGATATGACTGGAAAACAGAAACAAAGCATTTAACTGGCTACTGAACCTCAAGACAACACATTCCCTGCACTGAACTGAGTTAAAGAGCAGGTAAAAAAAAGCCATTCTCATCCTTCAGGTTCTCTGCAAGCGAAGAGAACAAGGGAACTAAAACAGAGGAAACTGCATACATTTTTAAAAAGTGAAAAAACCACAAACCTCAAGGAGTAATAGCTCAGTAAATTAAGAACATTTTTGAAGTTCTATATGCAATCACGATATTTTTCACTGTTTTGTTTTCACAAAACAAGTGTTACTGGTTTTCATTTAAAAAAAAAAAAAAAGCTTTCTGAGCAAACACACTAAAAAAGGTGAAGACTCACCTATAAAGATCTGTATCATCATCCAGCGAAACAGCACAAAATGGGACATGCTGGCTGACGGAGACACCAGGGCAGTCAGCGGAAGGAGAGAAAACCAGACCTTATCCTTTCCAGAGGCGCTGAGTGAGCCCCACTGAAGTCTCATTTCTCCATTTCCAGATTTTACATACTGCAAGTGTTTCTTTCCTACGCTTCCGGACAGGAACTGGCCAAAGAGGGGATCTCCTGCTGTGTTCAGCCCTGGTGCAGCCCCCGTTGGAGCACAGTTCTGGGCCACACAGTTTAAGAAGGACATTCAGGTACTTGAATGTGCCCAGACGGGGCTAGCTGAGCAGGTGGCAGGGCTGGAACGAACGAGTGGACTCCAGGATTGGAGAAAAGGAGGCTGAAGGGAGCTCACAGCTCTCTGCAGCTTCCTGAGGAGGGGATGTGGACAGGGAAGTGCTGATCTCTCCTCCCTGGTATCCACTAATGGGACACATGGGGATGATCCCAAGCTCACCAGGGGAGGTTTACACTGGATATTGGGAAGTATTTAGCCAGAGGGCAGTAAACCCCAGAACAGGCTGTCCTATTCTTCTTTCCTCTTCCAAGACACTCAGCGTGGTACTACCACCAGAAATTTCAATATTCTATTTGCTTTGCCATTTCCTGGAACTCTTAAGGCCCAGTTCTGTTCCTGGCTGCTGAGTGGTAAGAACACATTCAGTGCTTTTACACCCCTAAATATTTGGCATAATCTTCCCTCAGACTTTGTCTTCACTTATATTTGCTTAATCCTTCATTTCCCCTGTTTCTGCCTTCTGCTTGAAGACTCCTCTCTTTCCTCAGCTTCATATTTTCTGTTTGCAAATACAGCCTTGGAGGAAGTAGTTGCAAATGTTGTGCTGCCAAAACCACATCCTTCCCAAACAAATGCAACATCATCTTCAAGAAATACATTTCACTCCTTCTCACTGTTTTATTTCTTTCTGACCAATTGACAAATAAGTTCTCTGGAAGTTCTTCTCTGGAACAGCTGAGTAATAAAGCAAAAGTAATTCAGGGCAGTAAGGTCAGGAATGAAGAATTGCAGATAGACAAAATTCTGTGCAAATAAATGTAGCACAGTGCAAACTGGAGTGCAATTCCAAGTTCAAATGATAAAATGATGGGCTTTTAACCAGGCATTACACTTTTAGTAATGAGATTTTGGGTTTATCATGATAGTCAAGCTCATGAAAATATCACCCTTCTGCTTACTGGCATTGAAAAAAGCAAATAAAATTTTAGCTGCAAAGGCAATCAGTAAAATACCTAATTTGCTATATTCTACCAGGTACAGTTCATACAATGTCATTTACACACAGCCCCAGCTGCTCTGTGAGCAGAACTAATGAAACCTGAGGCATTCAATATCCTGGAGACTTTTTCCCTGCAGTGATCATCATTTCTCCCATTACTCACCACCCAGCTGTGAGCTGATGCTCAGCTAATGCCAGTGCAGGGAGCAGCTGAATCTCACCTGGGGCACAAATTTGGGTCTTTATTCAGCTACAAATTTCCATGAAGCTTGTGCAGACAGAACTGGACAGTGTGTCACAGGCAACCAGGGAAGGCACAGGATGAACACAGCATCCTATCACCTTTGTTTCTGCATCAATTCTGGGCCAACAGCAGCAGAGTGCATTGAAAAAGGCCGTCCAAAATCCAAGTGTGCTGGGAAGAACCACAAACAGGGGTTGCTTTCTGCCTCTGTACTGCTATCTAGTGGCATCTTGCAGGCAGAAAAGGCAGAGTTGTCTCAAAAAAGAGTTTTCAGCTCATCAGCTCAGTGTGCTGCCAGACAATCTCCTGATGGGTGAATGGGTTCCAAATGCCACCTGCTTGTCTCTAAGGCTCGTTTTGAAGTGCCTGTTCCAAGATCCACTGACGTAAGTGGAGGCAGTGAAAAAGCCCAGGGTGCTTCTGCCTTTGTGAATGTGTACCACACTGCATGTCCAAGGCAAAATTCTTGCTCCAAACAACTTTTCCAAAGTCTGTTTACCAAGTAATTGCAGAGCAGAAAGATTTTGGTTAATTCAAGATTTTGGTTATCTCATATTCTGGAACTTTATTTTACATGAAAAACTTCCTGATGTAAGAATTAGTCTGAATTAGTCCACAACATTAATTTAAAAAATCCTTACGGACAAGCATCTTTTATGATTCAGAGTCTTAAGAATGGACCACAAACTCCATAAGAGCATAAGCAGTTGAAAACAGATGATTTTGGAAACCTCACACATGTCTGACTCTGACCCCAGTAGAGACAGATTACATAAAATTGCGGAAAGCAGAAATTGCTGAAGATGTTTTCTGAGACCCAGTTCAGAGACCAGATCAGACTTCCTCCAGCTCCTGTCAGGGACAGGAACTTGCAGCAGCAACAGGCTCAGCCAGGCAGAAGGAAAGCACTGTCTGCAGCAGGGGCAGAGATTTCGGGTTAGTAATTGTTATTAATAGTCAAATGCAAAAATACAGTCTGACACCAGCAGGTCATTCCTGGCCTCAATACCTTCTCACACAAAGCTACACATGATGTGAAGACAAAAAATGGCAGAGCTGGTTTTGTCCATCACTTTTCCTGGCCCTGGGATCAGTGATCACCCCATATCTGTGCTCCCACTCTTCAGTCAGCCATGAATTCATCTCTGCATTTTCACAGCAGATTTTCTGCTGCTACAACAGAGAGCCCTGGGAGAACACAGAGTATGAGTGAAAATACAGAGCACCCCAGGGTCACCTGTCCAAATTTGCCTTCCATTTCTTCCTTCCTTGGCAGGATGAGCCTTTCCCTCCTTTGTGAACCTTTGCAAGAGCACTCAGGACCTCCCCTGAGCCAGACCCTGTGTGACTCCTGAGGAAATCACTGCCCTCCCCAGCCAGCCCAAGCCCTCCCAGCTCCACCAGCTGGGACAAGGGGGAGTAACATCTCCACTGACCCCCTCCCCTTAAAGCACAACCAGACCATGGCCTCAAGGGTCTCAGCTGTTAACATAAATACCTACTGATTTTATTGTTGTGCCTTTATGCCTCATTGCACTGTTGAAATCATTTTGGAGTTTAAAATTAACTCAATGGTAGAAACTTTGTGCTGCATCTGAGAGTTTTCCCTCTGGCAGCAGTGTCTGTGTTGAGTAATCCCACGCTGCTTCTGGGGATGAGCTTCAGGACAAGATGATTTGCCCAATATTTGGTAAGAATTGGTGTCTCTCCTGCCTGTGCTACTTTTCTGCTCTTTCAGGAAGCCCCCAGCCTCTGTTTAAAATGTGTTCTTAAAAACAATTGGGGACAATTATTCTTCCACTTAAAGATGATTTGGGTGTGTTGTGTCTCTTGCTCAGCAATTCAGACTGGCGGAGCTGACTCCATTTATTTATTTAAAGTAAACCAAAGTTTAGTTTCACAGAGGATAAAAGCTGAGGCACATCACTAACTGAGGAGCAATGGAGGAAAGGCATTTGGCCCCTGATACTGATGCCTTAATTTTAACTTTTGTATTTTTCAAATCCTCTACTGCCAGTGTAACTCTGCAGTTTCCTGTAGCTCGTTAAGTGCTGATCCCTCATGCTAAAATAGACATAACAAAGCCTCTCCAGCTCACTCTCCAAGGACACCCAGACCCTCCTGGGCCCAACAACTGCAAACCTTCATCTTGGGGAGAGAGGGGCAAGCTTGGGGAAATTCCATCCTTGCCTGGCTTCTGCTTGGGGAATTGATGCTGACATCAAAGTGTGAAGAACTCGGGAGCTGTCATTGTCCATTTTGGGATGCACTGAGGCAGGAGCCTCTGGAGCCCAGAGTTTGACCTCTGAAGGCCTTTCAAATAAATCCCTCCTTCATTCCTGTCTAGTCTCTGTTTCTAGGTAGCCATTTAAGGCATCAATACGTCCCATTTATGAGGTAAAATCCATCAAAAACATTCAATACTCCTAGGAACTAAGAGCTGTTTGGTATCTAGAGATGTATGAAGGCAGGGCAAGCCAACTTCCAGCCAATATTTTCTGCAATGTCCAAGATTTCTCTGCAAGCTAAGAAAAGAATTTAATTAAGTTTATGGGGGAAAGGGGAGCGGGGGAAGGGGGGATAGCTATTCAGGTTTTTTAGAGACCTGGAAGTGAGACTTTCCACCCCAAGGGCTTCTCAGGGTAAAGATGTGCCTGAGGAGAAAGCCACAGAAAAACAGTGATGTACTTTGCCAAAAAAACTCACACTGAGTCATAATTCTCTGAACACAAGCTGTGACTATTCTGACCATTGATGTGAGCACCCACAGCTCCTCCAGATTTAAATCCAGGTGGACAGGAATTAGTATATTGCATTACTGAGCTGTTACCAGGACAGGCCATATCTGATTTCAGTGAAAATACAACTAAGTGTGTATTAAATTACTAATACTACCAAGATTGGCCATGTGACATCTTTGTCACACAGCTCTGAGATTGCTTCTGCCCTCTTACAGCACAGACAGAATCCACATGGAACACAATTGTGCCCTTCTGGCACTTCCACTTTATTTTTCCAAAAAGGAAGCAAGAATGTGAAGCAGATAATAAATATAATCATAACTTTCCTTAGGAAATGGAAAGTTCCACTGATGCCAGTTTTGGTTTCTGTTTCTGGAACAGGCTGATAAAGATTTTAATTAAAAGTGTAGCTTTTATTTGTTTTATTATTAGGATGTGAATAATGCTTCAGTAGTGCAGTCACGTTCAGCTGCTGAGCAGAGAGAGCAGCCAACATTTTGCAAACTATTTAATGTCCCAGCAATGACAAAGGCAGTCCATGCATCCAGTCCTTATTGCATGATATAAACATTTTCCTCTGCATGATTCTCATCTTCCAGGACATTGTGGCTCCCCATGCCTTGTGGCCTCCAAAATGCAACAAAGCTACACAAAAGAGTAAGAACCATGGTGTTAAACCAAAAACAGACAATGAAACAACAGAGGAACATATCAACCAGCTCACTAGAAAATGTAAAACATGAATAAACACGTGATAATGACTGATAATGAATCATCTCTCCACTTATGAGAAAATTCACACCCAAGGTTAGCAAGCTCCCTAATGCTACAAACTGACAGTGACACTTATTCTTGCTTTTAAAGTAACGAAAAGTAGCAGGAGTTATTAATTTCTTTTTATAATGTTTTCAATTAACTTGAGGTTAAAAAAGAAAGCTCAAGTAAGTGGTAGAATGGTCAGTACACTGAGACTTTTTTCTGCAACCTCACTTGTCCTATCAGCAAAAGCAGGAACAGAAAACTTACCCTGCAAAGTCACCCATCTTCTTCGTGTTGTAAAAATATTCTAAGGACCACCCAGAATTAAAATAAGAAGGAAAGAAAAAAATAGTTAAGACAAATAATTTTGGTTTAAACCATTAGAAGAAAGTAAAGTAGTGGGTTCAAAATAAATTCCAGTGTAGGAAACTAAGTAAGGGAACTTCAAATGTTTTCAGGATAGGAAATTCCCATGGTGAGCAGCCACAGCCCAGGGGCCTCCAGGGACCTCAGCTCCCTGCCCTCAAGTGGGAGATGTGGCATCAGCCACAGCTGTGGCTGGACAAACCTGAGCAATCCTTGAGTAACTGCCTATGAAAAGTACTTACGTTTAGTGAGGAACAGAGCCAAAATGAGGATGAGCAGAATTGCTGCACATGAGCCAATCCCAATGTACAGCCCATGCTCTGGATGCTGTTTGCTGGGAAGTGACACAGACGTGTTCTGTCAAACACAAGGCAAGGAGCATTAGTGGAACTGACAGCAAGAAGCCCACGCAGTACCCAAAGGCCTTTTGTGTGTTTTGCAGCTCTGCAGGAAAAGTACACCTGAGACCAAAAGCCTAACTTGAGATACAGGCCCAGCTTCAAGCAGAATCTCTGCAACAATTGTGTAACCATGCTGTTAAATGCAGTCTTTGAGATTTTCAGAATACCTGAAGTTATGACAAATCTCATTTATTCAGGTTTAATAATATTTGGTGAATTTTTTTAGTGATAAGTTATCTCATGATGCCACACCCTCCCACCTATGCTGCAGGACACTCAGAGCTGCCTGTTTGACCCTCACTGCACGGGGAGTGCAGGGCACCCCTCTGCTCTCAAGAGGCCCAAATTCTACTCTTCCCCACGTCCTGCCATACCTGCAGGTTTGCATTCACATCCAAGCAGTCTGAGGTGCCCAAATGGGGAGCAGAGGCCTGAAAGGAGACACAGATATTGCTAAAGCCCTTCCTCCTCTAGAAGGAAGTTCTTTATGCATGCTAAGCAGGGTTTTTTCCCCCCGTCTCTAATAATGAGCACATAAGCACTCTTTATAACCACTCAACACACAGACTACAAAACAATAATATGTTGCAATCAGACAAAAGCAGTGGAAGTGACCTGTAGGGATTACCCAGTAAACCTCTCAAGTCCACCCACTCTGTCTAGGTTGATGCTTACAGTCTGAGGAGCTTCTGAAGCAGAAACCGGTGGCCAGGTCCTTGTGACAGTAAAGGAGGATTCACTGGTGCTGCCAGGAGCTGAGCAAAGGCAAGACAAACACATCACTTGCACAGAGAACTGTTCTGCCTTGACAGAGAAGAATTTGTACTGCTGACTTGGGACCCTGAACTTCCATGTCTATCACTAGTCTGGGTTCTGCATAAGAGGTTGGTGCCTTCAGAGGGCAGCACAAAACTCTGAATATTGAAGTTTCTGCCGTCCTTTTCAAAGCTTTGAACTCCTTCCAAGAAATGCTTGGCTCTTGCTGTTATAACTGGGAAGGAGTTACCAGCTGGTTCTGGAGCCAAGAAGCAGTGGCCATAGAATCATAAAACAGATTGGGTTAAAAGGGATCTTAAAGTCCATCTCATTGCAACCCCCTGCCATGGGCAGGGACACCTTCCACTAGATCAGGTTTCTCAATGCCCCATCCAACCTGGCCTTGAAGCAAAAAATGATGCCTGAAACAAACTGAGGTTATCAGGGGAAAACTGATGAAGATTAGCTCAGGGCCTGGAAACAGCACATGATGCAGAGTCACAGAAAGGTGATACCTTTAAAGGCTCAGGCAGCTATACAGTAAACAGACTGAACAAAATGTGATATATTTGCATAAGAACTTACAGCACATTTTGAGGTAATTTCCCAGAGCACAACTATTTGCAATATTTAAAATTAAGAGTTACAAATGTCTGTCTTCTCTATCATCAGGCTTGGTTTCTCCACGTGTTGTCAGATGATAAAAAAACCTCCTGAAAACAAAATCTCCTCTTCACTCTGCGCCAACCCCAGCTGGTTGCTTTTATGTTTTAAAATGTTACTCTTAATCCAGAAACTTTATTTTGAAGAGGACAGGATCATCAGCTTCCACTGCAGATTCTGGAGTATTTCTACATCAGAGGCACAAGGCCACCTGCCTTTTCCAATCTCCCACACTAACACAAGTTAGTGTGAACTTGCACACACTAACTTGTATTCTGAAACCTCCCAATACTGTTCCACCATCAGCTAGGGAAGAGGTCACAGGGATAAGAGAACCCCTGAGTTCTAAGATTGGAATTCATGTTACTTGCAACTAGAATAGAAACCATCTGAGAAAGTTTTCACTTATTCTTCCAAAAAGGAAATGCAACTGTTCTAACACTAATTTGGACTTGCTTAGCTGGAAACATCCAAGATAGAGGGAGAAATACAAATGGCATCCCTGATTTTTTATTTCAGAATCCACAGAGTAAGCCATTGCTACACAACGAGGTTTATCTTGTGTAGTAGAAATTAAAGTTGTCTTTTTCAGACTGGAAAAGATGCAGCTGAGTGGGTACATGATAGAAGTTTATCCACTTGTGAGGGGAATGTAGAAAACAAGTGAGGAATAGCTGAGCACTGTCTCTTCCACTGCAGTGAGGGACCTCACATTTTTAAATGTGCACAGAGGCCATGGGCAGCCTCTGAGACACACACTAGGGTGGAAGAATACTATGTCACAGAATTACTGCATTTTTTTCTACCATCCTCCTTAATCATCTGCTGCTGACTGCTACTGGAGGCAGGAGCCTTAATTAGATGCTCTTTTGAGCTAGTCCAATAAAACAATTCTGATTAAATAGCAGGTACACCCAACTCCTAAAAAGTTGTGTTTTACCGTTCATGGGGAGCATTTCTAGAAGATGAGGCGAGATTTTATACCACAAAAAATCCAACAAACCAAAACAACAGTCAAATAAAAGCAAACCTTGCAGCGCCACAAAACGTCTACTTAAGCGTCACACCTGGAAGCAGCTTTCTCCCATGTATATGTGTTCCTTCTGTTGGACTCTCTATAATATCAAGCAGAATTTAAATCCAAGTTCTGATCTCTGATAATGTTTAATAAATTTTAGCCAAGGCATTTCTATCATCTATCATCATTTTGTTTCCTTCCTGAGATTCCCCATTTGCAATATAGCTTGTCCATGCTATTGAGATTAACACGGATAAAGTTTACCTGAGGTCTGTTCAGAGGTGTAAGTGTGAGGACTTGCAGTAGAGATCCTCGCTGATGTTGAAAAATAAGACAAAATCAACACATAATTAACCTTACTGGGCATTTGTGTTGTGAGAAAGAGACAATGTCTCCATAATAAAAACTTGCTAGCAAATAACAAGCATATTTGTCAGCCACTCATTCTATAAAATATCACAAGCAAAAAAACTAAAAATCAAAGGAAGAGCAGATAAAAAACTTCTCTATACCAATTTTGTCTCCATGGGCTTTAATCTAGAATCAAGCAGGGAAAATCAAACACAGCTTTCTCTGAAAAAGGTGCAGCAATAAAGCTTTGGATGAATTCTTCATGCTGTCCTTTCTTTTAAATTAAATTCTTCAGTGTCTCTAAGAATGCTCCATGAAAGCATCATGTCCTTTTTTTAATTGCAGTGACTGCAGTGGGATAACAACATTGCCAAAGACAGCTTAACTGAGGCAGCACTAACAGCAGATGTGCAAGGTCCTCGAGATCAATTAGGGATGATTGCAGAAACCATTTGCACCACAAGCTTTAGAGTCCAAACCCAAGAGCAGATCCACCACAATGGTACTCACACAAGAGCACTCTGCACTCACCTTTCGTAATCACAACCTTGAGATTAATCAATTGATCGTTGAACCACCCCGGGAGCTCCACACGGCAGCAATAAATTCCAGAGTCTTCTTCTGTGGTGTTCACAATTGTCAGGGACACGTCCCCCCTCTGCAGGTCCCCTTTCATCTGGTACCTGCTGCTGTGCTGCTCTGTCACCTTCCAGCCATCTGTCCAGATAATGGGCCGGGAACATTTTGAATTGGGGCACTTGTCCCGACCCCAGCACATGGATGTGATGCCATTTCTGTCCCGGACATTGTAGTGGCAGGGCACAGTGATGTTCTGACCAACCTCTCCTGTCACAGCTAATTCCGACGCTGTGGGGCCTGTGGACAAAAAGACAAAACAGTTGTTGAGCACAGGGAAAGTGGAAGCTTCTTGTGCATCTTGCATGTCCTGAAACCTCCCATCTCTCAAAGAACATCAGGCTTTGCTGGATCCGATTTTGCACAAATAGATGTGTTCCGGCAGGACAGATGCAATGAGAGATAATGATCAGGAGGGGCATGTTCAGAATGTCTCTCATCAGAGAAACAAGATATATATTTTCTGCAGCCTCTGCAGGTAGGCAGTGAGGTGAAGAGACTGTGGCTTCTCTTGAGCCAGGTGCAGTCTGTTGACTCTTCACTTTTTCCTTTGTGTACATTTAACCCAAGCCACACTCAGGGGAACAGTAAGACATGGACTTTCCTCAAAACCACTGTGGAAACTCTTCCCCCCTCAATGAACTAAACTGCCAATTTCATCAGAATGATCACTGCTGAATGAATTTCCTTTTCTCTTACCTAAAGGCAGGTTTTGCCCATTCTTATCAGAAGAAAATTTCAGGGCTTTTCTGAGAAATATTACACTCTCTTTATTTTCTACTACCTTCTTCTCTCTTCTGGTTTGTACGCAGTTTCTACCTTGTTTGCTTCCCCATAAAATTGTCACGATTCCAGAAGGCTGTGTCACGCTACTCAGGTCAAGACAGTGAGCCCTAACTCCCAGTAGCCCATTCATCACAGTGAAAAAGCTATTTTGCCCAGTCCAGCTCAGATATTTTCCTAACCTATCATATTGAAAAATAAACCTGCATGCAGAGATTTTGTCACAATAACACACCAGAAACAAGTCCCTGAAACCAATGTATCTTATTTAATATGAAAAGGAACTTAAAAATGAAACTCATCATAAAAGACTTTATAAAGAACTGAAAAAAATAGCTGTAATATCCCTTTTCTTTCTACTGAATTTGTCTTACCACTAAGTTTTTAATGCCTGTCTTTATCAGTACCACTTTGCAACCTGTTGTTTTCGTTGCTGTTGCTCTTAACAATCTAGGACTGCTCCCTCAGACTTTAAAAAAAAGAAAAAAATAAAAATTTTGTCCCAATAATATTTCATATGGCTAAAAAACACCAGAAGCCACAGTTGATCTTTCCCATGTCTACCTAAGCAATCATCTTCACAAAGCCTGCCAAAGCAAAATGTCCTTGTTTTACACCTTCTCTGGAACAATTTAAAGTTCTCTGCTCAAATCATCATTATCTGAAAAAGCCCACTAGTAAGATAAGCAGTCAGCCCAAGAGGGAGCATTTTTAAAACCATCATACCCTCAGCACGCTTCTGTTTTCCAAAGGGGATTAGAACTCCATTGAGCCACCGTGATGAAGTTCTATTTTAACCTAGAGAACTGCAGCTTTTGTGATGCGGCCACTCTTCCTGCTGCAAATTAAAATTTCTCTTTGCTACCCTCAGAATCACTGATGCCTGTTACCTCCACCCACCTCCATCCAGTTGTTTATGCCCCCTTGGTTACCTGCAAACAGCACCAGGAAAACCCAGTTCAGGCAGAGGTAAGACAACATTGTGGCTGAAGATGACAAACAACACTCCTGTTCGCCCTTCTCATTCAAGAAAAATTATCTTCTTTGTGAACTTCCGTGTTTCCTTCTTAGCACATCATCTCCACGCACAGCTGTGGGCGCCTCTCAGTCCAGTCTGGGCTGTTTTGCCAGAGGTTGGGCTGTTGGGCTGTGTCCTGCAGCACAGCAAAGTGCTGCTGGGGCAGGGTAGGAGTGCAGTGAGCTCCTGATGGCGAGGCTTTGACTGAGAGGTGACAACACTTCGCAGCACCACACAAATCTGCTTCTTGATTTTTCTGTTTGATGACTCTAAGTGAAACTTGACAGTGGCACGGAGCTGACACAGCTATCAGCAATCCACTGTCCCAACTGCTTCCCACACCTGCTTTTGCCACAGTAGATAGCATTTGGATAAAAGATTACATAATATGTGGCAGACTGTGGCAAGGGCTTGGCCAAATAACAGATTTCTAGGATCTACTAGGAACTACCCAAGCTTTTAATCATAAGTTTCTGGTTCTAATACTTGGAAGCAACTCAGAACATCTTCTGGCAAATTTTCTTTGGCAGAGATAACTTGGTAGTATTGGAAAACTGTTACACAGCTGAGCCTAATGGAGAGGCAGTCTTTTCTCATCTGACTCTTCAAAATTCCATACGCACTTGGGCTTTTGCTATAGATGTAAAACGTCCAGAATACAGAGGAAACTTGAAAAAGTAGTGTGGAAACTGTGTCAATCCAAACTCAAGGCTCACTCTTACAAAATGCTGAAATACAGCCTTTGAGAAATGCTGCTCCCTGGCCACCCTCTGTGCCTGGATCAACACACTCTCCTCAAGGTTATCTGGTCTTTTATTTAGAGTTTGGACCAGAACTGCGCCTGTGATCAAGGGCCAAGAAATGTCCTTTGCTGAAGCAGCTAATCTACCTCATAGTGTTTTATACAGATGGAATTAAGTTCTAAGGAGTTATTTATGAGTAAGTGGAAGTTGTTAGAATTGGAACCTTGCCTTGCATGGCTACCTTACAGGAGAACAGAGGCACCAAACTGACAGGTTTTCTTAAGTGAAAATTAGGAAAACCAAGGGATTAACATAGCTGAGAGACAAACAATACACCTGTAGGAAAGAAGGAATGAAGGGTGATTTTTGCATGCAGCAGCTGGAAACAGAACTCCTTAAGAAAAAGCTTCCTCTCTGCTCCTGTGGTTTCTGAGGAAACAGGAAACTGCAGAGAGCTGCTAGAGGAACAATTCTGATAATTACCAGCAGGATGCTGAAACTGCTCTGCAAGAATGGGAAAGGCAGGACAGCTGGCTCTGCCAGGATTCCAGGAAAGCCAACTGGTCGCACAGCTAAAGAATGAACAGTTAACCCACCTGCTTTAGATTTCATCTCAAACACAGACCATAGAGAATGCCTTAATGTAATGTGAGCTTCTGTGTGCCTGTTTTCCAAGTTCCTGTGTGTCTGTTTGTGCAAGAAAGAAGTACCATTTCTGTAGGAATTTTTTCTTGACTCAGAGCATAGCGAATTCTAGAATGGCATACCCAAAAGAAGCAGGAAGTGACAAAAGAAAGTACAGGAAAAGCCAACTTTAATCCGTGCCTACCACCTCACATGATACATTTAACAAAAATTATACTTTTTTATTTCTACCAAAAAAACCACAGGTCACAAAACATTAAACATTTTCATCTGCCCAGTCACTCACAACCTCCAACAGGTGCACAACAAATGCTTTGTCTGCTTGTACAACAGCAAAACAAAATGCAGCGTGTAGCCTCAGAACCCTTTCTGTCTCTCACTGCAGTGCATTAACAAAACAAGGTGTTTTCTTCATGTCATTTCATCAATAATGCTGCACATGGCTGCATCTTTGTCCAAAACCTGATCTCTCTTGCCACCAGAACGCTCCCTCTGCTTTTCGCTCTGTCCAATGCAGTTGCTGCCATCATCAGTATCCATGGGCTCCACTTGCACTCTCAGTCCCCCCTCTGCATGAGGCAGATCATCAGGCAGGGAAGCCAGGCAGTTCTGGATCATCTCCACGACTCGCTCCAGGTGCTTCTGGAACCTCTCAGCAGTCTCCAGGCGCTGGCGTTTCTGCACCTCCATCATGACCCTCAGCGTCTCCCTGGCTTGGTGAGGGCGATACTCATTTATAAGGTGATGGACGTGAACAAAAAGCAGTTTCAAGTCTTCCAGTTTCTCCTCTCTCTTTATACTCCCTGGACTCCTTATCAAGATATCCAAGAGGTCCAAAAAGTTGACCAGGATGGACATGTTAAGTTTCCTTAACTCCTTCTTGTGATCAAACTGCATCGGATGCAGCCGCTCGATGCCCTGGCTCTCCAGGGGCCGAATGATCAGATCATCACACTGGAACTGATTCCCAAACATCATGTAGCTGTCCTTCACAGGCGGAGGTGGCTTTGGAGCCAGGCCTTTACGGATATTTTCATCAGTATATTCTTTGATATATTGCATTGGAGGTGGAGGAAGGGCACTCACTTGCTGAGGCTCACCCATTTTTGCCAGATGAAATACCTAGGGAATGACCCAAGAAACAAATGTTAACAATTTGTGTCACAAGTTTATAATATAAACATAAACAAAGACAAAACACGGGAGGTGCTTGTGAGAAAATGAGCCAGAAGAGACAAATCTGTGTGCAGAATACAGGAAACTCCTGGCAAATCTATGTTACATTTTCATTAAGGTTTACTTGCAGCATGATTAACTGCCCCAGAAGCACACAGAGCACTTATTTTCCTAAATATGAAAGACCAGTCTGTAAACTCAGCAGCCAAAGGAAGAGGGGAGACCCCCTTTCTTAGCTGGGGCCTGGTGGGCAAATCCCACAGAATCACAGAATATCCCGAGCTGGAAGGGACAAACAAGGATCAACTCCAGGCCACGAACAGGACACCCCAGCAAATCCTCCCCTGTGCCTGAGAGCGTTGCCCAAAGGCGTCCTGAACTCTTTCAGGCTTGGGTCTATGACCAAAGAGACCATGGGGAACCTTTTCAACGCTCGACCACCCTCTGGTGGAAGAACCTTTTCCTAATATGCACCTAATCCTCCCCCGGCACAGCTCCAGCCGTTCCCTCACTGGCCACAGAGGGCAGAGATGGACGCTGTCCCTCGGGGGGAAGCTGCAGCCCGCGGTGAGGTCCCCCCTCAGTCTGCTCTTCTCCAGGCTGATCAGACCAAGGGACCTCAGCCTCTCCTCGTGCGGCCTCCTGTCCTCACCCGCGCTCCACAAGAGGAACCGGGCAGGGCCCACACTCGCAGCCGCCGCCGCTCTGCCCTGCGCCAGAACAGACTCTGGGGAAGCCCAAACCCCGCGGCGGGGCCTGCCAGGCCAGTGCTGAAGAGAGAAGAGCCGAATCTATGACCCGACGGAGGGCAAAGGCCTCTCGGCGGCCTCACCGACCCTGCCGCTCTCACCTGCCCGCTCCGCCCGCCGCTCTCCCTCAGCGCTGCTACCGCTTCCGCCCGGCCGCCCCCTCCCCTCGCTCCCCATTGGCTCGCGGTCTCGCGGTGCCGCTCTCTGATTGGTTCCTGTGCATAGCAGTCAGGTGCTCCCCCACTCAGCTCGCTCGGGGGCGGGGCCAGGCGCGGGGCGGGGTTCCCGTCATGGCGGGGTCTGGGCTGTGGGGGTGTCTTGTGCCGCGGCCGCTGCCACCCCTCAGCGCTCCGTGGCCCCTCAGGCTGCGGGACTCCCTCCAGAAGCCGCTGCTGAGGACCTGCCGGGGCGGGAGGGACCCTTTTGGCGTCCCTCGGGGGTGCCCGCTGCTCTGGGACAGCGGGGACGGGGCTGGGTCAGGGCGGCCCCGCTGCTGGGAGACACAGAATCACAGAAATCACAGAATAACAAAATC
>VZRF01000927.1:516209-552726 GCA_013396875.1 Vireo altiloquus
AAGGGTTTTTGGGCGCTTGGCTGTTTCTGTGCGTTCGCTGTCCCTCAGCAGATGGCAGCAATGGCCTTGGTGTGACAGGGACCCATCGCCCACACGCAGTGTCATTTACAGAGTCACTCTTGGAGATCGATCATTTAACAAAAAAGTTTCAGTTGAATGATAGTTAGATTGGGTCCTGGTAATTATTTCTTAAAAAGTGCAAAGAACAGTCACATTTATTTGATGGAAACCCTGAAACGATGCACATATCACATTTTACAGAATATCTGAATATTTGTATATTCCAAACTAAGCTACACTTTACGAGTTGAATATATGTACATTCTAAACTAAGCTACACTTTAGGAGTTGAATATTTATATATTCCAAACTAAGCTACATTTTACAATTTACGAGTTGAATATATGTATATTCCAAACTAAGCTACACTTTGCCAGTTGAATATTGATACATTCCAAACTAAACAACAACTTTATAGTAAGTACAAGCCTGGTTGCAAAACAGGCTGATCTGTTTTCATTTGTAAGCGGTTTGCTGAATTCAGACAAAGATGCAGCTCCATGCTGCAACTAAGACGTTTCTGCCTTGGAAAAGGAGGTCTGATTCCTTCACCCCTATTCCTTCTTCCTCATCCCTCTCCCCTTTCTTCCCTCACTGCTCCTCCAGCCCCTCCACTGGCTGTGCAGCCCTTTCTTATCACCATCACCGTCGGGCTTTGGATTGCAAAGCAAACTGATGTAGCTCCAAACCCCACAGAAAACATTACTGCAGTTTTTCTGGGTTAAGTTCTCTGCTTTTCTAGTGAGTTAAGTCAACACACTGTGCTGTGTACCCTGTGAGCATCAGGGCAAGCTTTCAAGAGAGGAGAGTGCATAGGCAGAAGGAGCACAGGAGGTTGGGGAGATGGGGAGGAGAATGGTTCTCCTCGTTTCTGTGGCAGAAAGCTCTTATCTTGTCTCAAATCGTCTTGTTACATCATACTCTGAAAGGCAAGGAATGAAAACCATTGCCTCCAGAGATGCGTGACTTAACCCATGGAGTAGGAGGTACCAACACGCTTTTGGTTTTATTGGACTTTCCAGACTTTGATTTCACATTCTTTTTACAGGAGCTGAGCTTGATTCTCTAGTGCCTTGCATTCAGTGAACCGTGCAGCAAGGATGTAAAATCCTGTGACTTCAAACAGGAGCAGGCAGTGAGAGCCAAGCACTTGTTTTTTCTCTTGATCTCTGTGATCTTCTTGACTCATTTTCTGTATAATGGTGGCCAGAACAGAGGGGATATAATGATATAATGTCAGCAAATGAAATAAGAAAAGCATGCTTCAGTCTTGTTCTTGGTGGTTTGGCTGGTTCTCAGAAGACCCATGGATTACACTTTCCAGCCCACGGGGAGCTGCTGATACTTCTCCTTACAGTGGTTCTAAATGAGAAATGAAAAATGATGGTCAATTGTAGCACTCTACAGTTTGCCTTCTGCTCCATTCCAGTTCTTTTCTGAAATAAGGACACTATCCAGTACAGGTCTACCACTGATAATGAAGCACAATTCCTACATCTCCAACTTGTGGGAATGAACCTGGACACCCCTTCAGCAGATGGTGAAGCAGTACCATGATATTCTCTGCCTCAAAGACTCAACGTCTTAATTTACAGCTTTGGTTAAGTTTATTTTCATTTTCTTCATAACTAATTTTATGCAAATTGGCATGTAGCAGGCACTCCAGTTCTGTTAATTCAGCAGCAGTGTGTATGTACAGCGTGTGCCACTGCAGTATGCTGTTATTTTAGCAGAACTGGAATCCAAACATTGTACGAGCACAGTAAATATAAACCCCAATTTCAAGCACGGTTTTTGCACAACGCTGCTGTCTTCTGTGCTACAACAGATTTCTTTCATTTTTTTTCCTGCTATTGCACTCTAGATAATAAATAAATAAATACATAAATATGGGTGCTTTTCTCACATTGTCTGAAAAATAACCCCTAAGTCAAACTCAGTTCCAGTCTGTTGTTGGGTGTAGGTTAGTGTTATACTTTACAGCCTGGTTAAGCAATGAGTTCAGGAATTTCCTTTTTTGGTGATTGTTACAGGCTTTGTTGCAGGATATACCAGGGAGGAGGGCGAGAGAAAAGGAGCCTGTTGGGGGTGAAGGAGACTTAACCAAGCTTTATGTCTCCATCTGCTGTGGTTAATTCCCATCTCCTGTCTCCCGCTGTGGCTTTGGGACTTAATGAATTTGCAGTGCAGTGCTGTGCAGCCTTTTCTTCCTGACTCCTCAGACTAAAATATCAGCTGCAGCCTATTGGCGCACCTGCTAATGTAGGAAAGGAGTTCAGTGTTCCCATGATGTGAAAACTGGGGCACACCAGCGTGCAGTGCACATAACAGCTGAGCTCTGTTTCTTGTTGTACAGCGTGTTACCAGGTTCAAACAGATTCAAAGCTCAGAACAGAGCTTCCATGTTTAATTATTAATACAACAGGTATCTCACTATTATTGGTAAACCGATAGGGCTCAAAATCCAGGCATGTTTTGATAGAATCACTCAGCACTCTCTTCTATGTTCGTAGTCATGACGTTGTTTCTGGAAGCAGCTCCCCCAGCCTGATTTTTAAGCCAGACATTAATGCTGGGTGTTTTCTTGCTCACATGCCTGTGGTAGGTGGTTATTTGAAGATGTAAATGAGCATGTCTCAAAAAAAAGCATCTGCATGGCATAAAGAACTAATTCCTGTCCAGCCATCAGTGACTTGGGTATGGCAAACGTGTCATATGGCCAGGGAAAACTGTGGGATCTGCAGAACATTCTCCCAGCAGTGCAAGTCCCACCTTTGTCTTCAGAGGGAGACAGAAACAGACAGGAACCATGACAGCCAGGCACTAATAAAAGAAGCTGGAACAAATTCCCAGTTTGAGTATGACCCCCATGAAATGAGGTTTTCCTTTCTGCATTTTTGCCTAAGAGAGAACAGCTGAGGAAAGGATTAATTGTCCCTTCATCACAGAAGAGCCCGTCCTAACCCCATGCAAGTTCTCCAGTGTAAAACATGTTCTCTATGTTCCTGCCAACCCTGGGAGTTAGTCACTTCAGGCATTCAAATGATGGATAATTCACTACATCCTCCCAGTAGATACTCAGAACAAGGCATCTACTTTCCCAGGGCTCCCAAACAGTTCACAGGAGAATCTTGTTCTGCTTCTACAACTCCCTGGGTCACTGGGAGCAGTGTGAGGGGATTCAAAGGTGCAGTTGTAAGACCTCGAGGAAAGCTGGATGCATCTGGCTCATAAAGACCAAGCTAATTCTTCCCTTCTTCTGCAGCTTTCTGTCTTGTGCTTTGGGTCTACTGGAGCCATGTTTATTGGGATGATAATGAACTGCCAAAGAAGTAAGACAGCTGAGTAACCTAAATAAGAGTTTCTCACACTCTAAGCTAAGTAGCAAAATGGGTTGAATTATGGAAGCCTAGAAGTTGAGTAATAATCATCATATTGAGCAGCTGGTGTAAAAGAAGAGCCGGCACCCAGGCAGTAAACCTGACCCAGATATTGCACATGATAGAAGGATATAGGTCAATTTATGAGAGTGAAGAGAGAGTTGCAGCCTTCCAGATTGTTTCTTTTTTTTTACAGGAACAAAAACTATCTATATTTAACTTTATAAATTTCTCTGCCGCCTTCAGGACATAGACCTCAGTATCACAGCAGGATGTGCGGGTGGGGAGATTTTCACAGTCTGCAGTAATCAAAGTGAGAACTGCATAATCTGGGTAAAACCCCTATGAAAAAAATCCAATCCATAAAATAACATTTTTTGAAAACAGCAATAGAGCAGTTTGCAGGAGCTAGCAAGGAAAGAACAAAAATGATTGGAAAAAAAAAGGAGTCCCTTGAGGCCACAGTTGATAACTTTATCTACAACCTCAACTTGCACAGAACAGAGGAATATGGAGAGCACAAAACAGCTCAAACTTCAATCTGAATCATTAAAAGTATTTCAGATTTTCCTGTGTATGGATGGAAAAGTGTCAAAGGATACATGGTAGCAAGCTTTATAAAAGCAGAGAAGATGTAGGATACCTAAAAAATTCATGACCCCTCATCTTGAAGTTTAGTTTTACAGTGGTTTTAAGATATTCAGGACAGTTATATTTAATTCTTTTCTACTAAAGATACAGAATTTTTCTACCGTGCAACATAAAGTGCTACCAGAATTCTTGAAAGGAGCATTCAGTGTAAAACTCTACCATCCTACAAGGTCACGTTCCAGAAATTAAGGTACTTGTGTTAGCAGGATATTCCAGCCCTCCTGAGGAGCCTTTTCAGAAAGGCTTTTTTGTTTGTGTGCAGAGCTCTGCAGATATCCTCACATATTCCAGCTCTGCAGCCAACTTGGTCCTAGACAAGATGTGCATTTTTACCTATATCTATATATATATATATAGTTATATATCCTACTGGGCTGTAGAAGGGTCCTGAAGCACTTCAGTGCCTGAGGCTGTCTTTAAAAGGGTTATAACCCTTATTCACCCAGATGGATAATGACAAATGATTTATGTCTTGAAAGGAACAAAGAATGTTATTTAAAAATTGGAAATAATGATCTTTGAAATTCAAATACACTTAAACAGGTTACTTTCTCCTAAATGTACAATTAAATATAAATACAAATCTTAAACCACATGTTTTTTGTTTATATGTGTCAACCTGGCTATACGTTTTTTAGACTTAGCATTCACTTCTCGTTTTGGCTTGCTACACTCAAGTATTTGTGTGTTTGCTACACATGGGGTTTAAAATTAAAGTGAAAAAAGAAAAATGAAGGGGTGCATCTGTGGAAAGAATGGATACAAATACCTCTATTTCCCTCCCCAGTTCAGCAGAGTTATCAGCTGATAAAGATATTGCAAAACAGAACCAGTTAGCAGATCTCATTGAAACCAACACCCATGTTTATATCAAATCTGTGTTTATATGAAATCTCTGTTTGTATCAGATCCTATGTTTAACCAAATCTGGCTGTGTTGACTTGTTTCCTGCCTCAGGGTCATTCATATTTTTTCCCTCTTTACTCTCTTAGCTGGCCTACCTTCAGTTTAAATCATGGAAAACTCAGAGTGGCTGATCTCGCCTGCTAAATCCTGCTAGTTCTTACACTCCAGGCCAAAATCTGTCATTATTTTCCTGCAATTATTTTCTTAATTTCTTGTGTCTTTCTGTATGTGTTGTATCAAATCTCTACTCTCAGTTTCTCCTTGTTTCTCTCTTTTACTTTTCACCTGGTCCCTCGCAGCCCCTTCCTGTCAGACATGGTGTCACATCATGCCATGTTTATACCAAATGAAGTGCAGTTGCTAAGCCCCTTATCTGTATTTGATCAAATTGCTCCCCTCTCCGTGTCCCTCTGAAAACTCATCTCTTATCTCATGAACAAATCAAGCTGCCAGTCACTATGTTCAAAGAATTTCTTAGCTCTCCCCCCACTACTCATCACCTTGGTTAATCTCCTCTCCTCCCACATCCTCCATCTCCAGCAGCATCACGCCCCTCAGATGGCTTCTCAACTCTCTGCTGTCCTCTGCTCCTTGCTTCTTCTGTAGAGCTGCAATGCCACACCTTTGTATTTCTATTTATATTCAATTTTCTGATAAGGTGACGTGTACATCTCTGCTAGCAAACTGCAAACCGCTTTGGCCCAAGCTACAGGGATTTTTCACAAAGTCCTTAACACACTACACTTAGTGTGAAGAAGAGACTAGAAGGAGTCATAGTACTAAATATGTGTTACTAGCTAAAAACGCATTAGAAACTGTCATTACAAACTCGTCTGTACTGACACAAATCAAGTGAAATATTTGTGGATCAAGATCCAAACCTTTTTGGGGGTAAATCACTGTTGCAAGCACAGTGAAATCCGTAAGTTTATCACGGCATTCTACTGCACTTTTTTTTGGTTACTTATTACCAAAAAATGCTCTCTGAGCAAAATTTAAACCAGCAAATTCTCAAGCATAAGGAAATTTATGAACACACAAGAGTGGTCCTATATTTTGGAGATGCCAGGTCTGGAATTTATCCAAGTAGCTGCTGCTCACACAGGGCTCAATTCTAGAAAACTCACATCAAACTCTGTGGTTTTTGTACACGTGTACTGCATGAGGCAGTAGAAGAATTGGGAAATGCCTTGTAGAAGAATTGGGAAATTTGGCCTGAGCATTGACCCTGGTCTACAAAGAGGTATGAAATCCCCCTTGACAGCAATGATGCTTTTTTAGGAGATCACACACTTGTGTCATCTCACCACAAGGATTTCTTGGTACTCAGTCACTCTGCCGAGAAGCAAAGTACAGGTTTACTAGACTTCAGCACGACAGATGTTTCAATATCTGCTGCATCTTGTGTTCAGCAAGACCACCATATATTTATATTTATATTTATATTTAGGCATCAGCTGCGCAACAGCTTCAATTTGTCCTTGTTTCTGTCCTCTGAGACTGCATTGCCTTCAGCAAAGTCTCTACAAATCTGTACATTAAGTGCTATATTTAAATCGTATTTTCATATCAAATACAGGTTCTTAATTAGCATTGAACAAAATTGGTAAGGAATATTTGACAATCCCTGGAGCCTACTGCCTAAAGAATACAAAGCAAGGAAGGGATGTGCCACTTTTTTTTTTTTTTTACTGAAGGATAAACAGTATATATGGTTCCCAAGTCAGCCTATGAACTGCCCTAAAACAAATCCGAATCTTCACTTTTTTGCAATTCTGATATTTGTTCTGATTTTTTTCTCGTGTACTGTATTTAAAATAAATCTGGTATCTTTTGAGCTTGCAAACACTCTAAAAATACATCAGCAATAGGGAGCTGCCTCCTAATACCCTAATACTACATTAAACTGAGCACCAATAAATGATTTACTCTGCAATGATTTTCAGAAATATCAAACTAACGAAAGTACTTTTTTTGTCTTGCTATTTACCCATGTTCCAGCAGACTCCATCTCTCCAAACCCCAATACCATCAGCAACACAATCGTACATCAATAATACAAAAAATACATAAAATATTAAAAATTAAAGAGCAGAGAAAAATGAACCACATTTGTTTTAAAATAGAACAGTGCTGCTGTACTGACTGCATTAGATACATAATCATTTTTTTATAATTCTGTATTTAGCCTGGTGCTGCCTGCCCTGAATGGTTGGGGCAGGGTGCTTGTGCCCATTTCACTGCTGATGAGAGTGGTCTTGATTGCATCCACAGAGGGCAAGTTGTGCCTCTTCCTCCTGCAGCATCCAGCCACAGCCTCATCAGATGCACATGAAGCAGTCAGTAATCCCCAAGTAAAAGTACCCACTGATAATTAATTAATTATCGGTTATTGTAACTGTCAGTTGAAATATCTACTGCAAATATTTATCATTCCTGATACAACTATGTCCTGGATATCATTTCCTTGCTTGCATGGTAGGAATTTTCATGTCACCACAGAATCATTAAGGGTGGAAAAGACCTCCAAGACCATCAAGTCCAACCTTTACCCGAACACCACCTTGTCAACTAAATCATTACATGGGGAACTCCCTCAAAATCCATTGTATGAAATCTCTGTGTTGAATACTCTAAATGGAAAGGCACCATTCCTTCACAAAAGAAATATGGATGCCTGACCTACTTCAAGGAGGACAGTAGGGACATTCTTCCTGCACATCCATGTTGGGCACTTGCATTTATAACTGCATTTACCAGATGAGCGAGTAGGAGAGAGATGCTTCATCATGCCATACCTCTTTAATTAATCCTTAATCATTGATTCACATCTACTGCGTGTCCCTCAAGTGTTATTTTTTTCCACAACATTTACCTTAGCGTGTATTTCAGCATGTGCTGCTCGTTTTATGACTTCAGAGAGGATGTGGTTATGGTGTGACAGAAAGGAAGCTTTGCTGCAGATGGGAAGATAAAGCTCAAAGCACCTACGCTGCCTCTTGAACACTTTTTTTAAATTAACTGCCTTCTTTCTCGTGTTTCTTTCTTTGACAGGGTGCACAGCACAGACTTCCCATGTCCTGGGAGGCAAACATTCTTGGCTCAGCCATGAACAACTGCGTGCTCCTGGAGGAGCTGCTGATCAAGAAATCCCAGCAGAAGAGAAGAACTTCACCCTCCAACTTTAAAGTTCGCTTCTTTGTCTTGACCAAATCCAAGCTGGCTTACTACGAACATCGCCACGGGGTATGTCAGTCATTTTCTCTCTCAGAGTAATGGAAGGAAGGATGAAATTTGTTAAAAGACGGGAAAGATGCTAGGAGACGGAAGAATGATCTATGTTAAATTTTGTTAGCTTTTCTGGTCCTTGTACAGCACCGTGCACTGAAAATTGGTCAAATGGGTCATTTAGAGCTTCTGATCAGTGGGCATTTGCTGTGAATGGAGGAATAAGACTACTTTGCCAATTTATAGGAAGGATCTAGTTTTGTTGTAGGAATTTGGCATGGGCTGTTATAACCCATAATGCAGTGTGTGTGTAAGAACTCTGTGAGCCTGTGCCTGGCACCTCACAGGGCACAGGGGGAGAGTTGTATGGTGAAGGTCACAAGTGTACCCTGATTGTATCAGTGAAAAAATAATCCACACATCTCCATCCTCATTCTTTTCATTGGGGGCAGCAGGCTGCTAGGAGATCCATCTTGCATTTTAAAATAAATTCAGCTACCACATGTAATGTGTAGCCTTTGGAGCTACCTTCAGATGGGCTGTGATGATGAGATCCAGGCTCAGGGCAGGCTTTGTTTCCCCAAGTTTGCGTTTTGCTGATTTGCTAAATATGAAGAAAATTAGAAGTCAATCTGTGCACCCCATTGTGTTTAGTGCTCTAGTGAAGTGAGAATTATTTCCTTCTATTTAGCTGGATGTTTGCTGAGCCTCATTAAAGTCGTAAATAATCTTGCTTGTTTTCCAACAGTCTCAGAACGTGCTGTTAATCCATTATGTTTAGGCACTGTTCCTGTAGGCAGAGCAGAACTGGGACTGTGCTGCCTTGGATCCTACACTGGCAACTTCAGACCAGCTGATCTTGCTTAGTTGAAGAAAATTAAGTAGGAACAGAACCCAACAAGCAAAGTACGATGTGCCCTTGTATTTTATCACAACCTGTTTGGGGTTATGAAGCATCTTTAAAGGTTAACAGTCATTTTTAGCTGCATGTTAATTCTCTCAAATGTGCCCAATGAAATGTTTTTCTTGCTTTTATTTTATAGACCACGTTTTTCTCGCCTCCATTTTAAACAGAGCACTATTCATTGCTGCACACTGTGACAGTATATGGTTTGGGACTATCTTTGTCTGTTCTCCAAACTATTTTTCCAATGTCATTTTTGTAAGATTTTAAATTCCATTATAATTATTCCACTTAATTATTTACGGTTAAATTTTGAAAAGCATCTAAATGATTCTGCTGTAGGTATTTAGAGAAATCGTCACAACTAGTTTTCTTTGGTACTTTTTGAGTCTTGGTGGACTTGAGATTAATTCAACATACACTGGGCCTAGATACTTTTACAGTAAGTGTCTTGTCAGCATTTTTAGGGACTGAAATAGTTTGGAAAATTTGACTCAGTGACTTTCAGTCGGACATAGACTTCACACACTGTGTTTTTGGAAATTTTACCCCCCGGTCTTCTGAAAGTCAATTAGGAGAGATGAGAGTTTGGTGTGTTATCCACTTTATCTTATATATTTTAAAAATGAGCATAGCATATATGTGTAGACGTGTAGGTAAATACACATGCAACTTTAGGACCTTGTGCACATTTGAGGGGTGTAATCACAGGGCTGATTTTCCATGAAATGCTGATTTTTTCCTCACACAAACTGTCAAAATCAGGTTGTTCTATGAAAAGAATTTCGCACAAAGTAGAGAGAGAAGAATTTGTCCTGTCAAACACTCCCAGAACTGATCATTAGCCTGTTCAGTAATCAAAATTAGAGCATCCTGCTAAGACCTGTGCATGGTCAGGTCACTGCTGTTCCGGAGAGGAAAGCGTAGGGCAGCCCATGCAAGAGCCATCTTTTTCTGCTCAGAATGGAAGAACCCTCAGCATTTGAGTTCACAGCCAGTGGAGGGAGGATTCCAATCAGCCCTGCCCAGCTCATGGGCTGGGCCATTCCCAGGAGAGCACCAGGACCAGGGACCATGTGCAGGTGTTGAAATCGATGATCTGTGGTGCTCATTCTCTGGTGCAGCCCCTGGCACAGGCTTGGCTCTGCTCCACAGTCCCAGATAATATGTGGGGCTGGCAGAGGTCAGAGCCTGCTCTGGAGGTTTAGGGACATTGCTATTCTCTGCCAGCTGGCTGCAGTGATGGGTAGCATCCATATGGACTGACGTATGGATGGGCCCAGCAAATGTTTGGGCTTTTAAAGCATGTATTTTTCAAGGGAAATCTCTGGGGGTGTTTTCTCTGAGGGTTTTCAATGAGTTTCTTTAAGACCTCCTTACCAACCTGTCTGGTGGATTCCTGTACTCAGAGTTTTGTACTATACATTTCCCACCTCTCCAGTCACTGGTCAGTCAGTAACAACAGCCCCGGCATAAAGTCAGGTAAAACAACTACTGAACTGCTGAAAAGTTTGAGAAGTCTCACTGATCTCAGTTGGATGACTTAAAGTACACACATATGCGTTAAGCCTTGGTTTGCATGTTCTGCCTGTATTTAACAGGGTTTAACACCCAGTTCCTTTCTCTGCATTTTTAATCATGGGTATAAAAAGACATTTAAGAATTTATTGTATCAGTCCAAACCAAAGAAATAAGCAGGCCAAAAGAGTACAGGGATAATTCTGCAAACGATACCCAAAGCTGTCGAGACAACTGACATAGTAAAGGCAGTTTTTCTGCAATAACTGTAATGACATTTTCATTGCAATTTTCATCTTTCTGCCACAGCTGACAGAGAGCACTGTTCTCCTCAGGGGCCAAGCACACAGTCGCCTTTAATGTTAATGAAAGATATTTACATGTCTCATTAGGAGAATGAGCCCCTAATAACTGACAACAATAAGAAGCTGTGTTTTCTGGAATTCATTATGCAGTGCACAATGCAGAGCTGTCTCAACATAAAGCAAAGCCCTGATAACAGGCACATGTATTCAGCCCCCGTCTCTGCTAAAAGACATCAGAAGTGCCTTTATTATAACATGCAAATCAATTCCAAAGGCAAAAATTATTTGTTTCAGGGTCTGATTTTGTAGCTACTGTACATGTGAGTAAACAAGCTTGTGGGAGTAATAACTTCAACAATTTCAATGAGTTTGATCCTCACTACAGTAATGGATAACACAGACACTGTGATATTCTCGGGGTACACTTGCTGCACTGCAAAAGCATCAGAAAATTGAATCCCTTTGCAGAGGTGTCTGGGATAGAATTTCAAATGTCCTTACTTAGACTCAGCAGAAGTATTTAAATAGGTAGTTATCTATATCCCCTTCACCCAACAACTTATGGTTCTTGGTAAATCCTTCGGGCACATAAATATTTTGAAATTGTATATCTTCATGCACGTGTGGGCTATTATTAGTCCAGCTTATAAAAGCAGCAGTGAAAGGCTCACCCAGAAAAGGCCAAGTTCTCTTTCTATTTACATCAGCACCATTCTTCCCACACTGGTCAGATGCTCAGGAGGTCACACAGAATGAGTCAGCCTTGTCCTGGGCTCTTTCATTCAGATCTTTGATATTCATATATAAGGATGGCACTTTAGTGTGCCTTGAAATCTGCTTTCAGTCTCTTGTTACATGAGAACAAATGAATAAACCCAGCAGAAAATACTTTTACCAGCATCTCAAAAATGCTCCAGCTGCTCTCCAGCAGCATTATCTACGTGTTGGGTTGCTTGCAGCAATCCAGCTACACATGGGAACAAAAGGCCAGTCCCTTTTACCTTGATTATTCTCACACTGAATCCATCCTTACACAGACTTGTCCATCCTGCCATGGAAAGCCTTGGTTTTTTCCAGAAAATTCTAACGTAAACAGACCAAAACTTTTCTTCTGAAGATCTCCGTTCTGGTATTCTTGTTAGTTAGAGTGGCCATTCATAACATTTCTCATTGCTTTGTGTATTCTGAACACCTTAGCAGTAGTGAAGCTGCAGTCGTCACCTAAAGGGAATTTAATTATGGTTTTAAAAACTACCTTCCCAAGAAATACATCTGACTAGATAGGTCATTCTCATAACTTGTCATGTGTTTATTAACTAGTACTGTTTGCTTGCCAGAATATGCAATACCATTTGTTTTCTGATGCATATCTCCAAGTAATTTATTAATAATCCACATATCACCCACAAAGAAGTCAGGCTTGGCATCTGCAATCATCACCCATTTCAATGGCTTTTTATGTAATAAAATCCATACAACCCTAAATAAGATGGAGACAGAGTACAAACCTGTGCTTTAACGTCTAGTAAATCTCTGAAAACTTAATATGAAGTTTTTAACAATACAAATTGTATTATTGGAGCTGCAGGAGGATGAAGTTGGTACTGTTTGTCACAAGGAGCCTCATTTCTATTGTGAAATCACAGAATCATGATAATGCTGGTTGGAGACCACTTCTTAAATTCATTTAGTCAGACTTCTTGCCAGGATAAGATCAACACTCAGAGCAGGACTGTCATCAGCACCAGAACAAGTTGGCTGTAACATTGACTGGCCACTGCTTCAAAGCCAAGGACAGAGATTCCACATCTTTTGGCAGCCTATTCCAATGCATCTTATCCAATGTTTTTCTGGATATTTGCAAAGTTCCTGTCTGTTGCTGTTGTCATTCATGGCTCCTGCAGCAGCATCCTGATTCAGGGTGGTGATATTGTCTAGACAGGATTGCCTCGAGCAAAATGCAGGTTCTCTGTGTCTGCTGTCTGTGGCCTTTCAAACTACACAAACGTGTGTAAAGTGGGGTAATAAAAATAGCTCCTTTTTCCTGGAATAAAGAATTTCGTTTTCCAGAATATTATTATAATAATTTTCTACTTGCCCTTTCTGTGCATGCCCAGTTCTGCTCCTCCTAGGTCCTTTTCTATGTATTTATTAGTCTTTAGTTTTTGCAGAAAATGTTTTAAAATTCCTTCTGAGCAACGTTTTCCCAGCAAATGTCAGATACTTCCATTTTGTTTAAATTACAAAGCTCTAATCTTCCTTCTGTCAGAGAACATTAAGAATATGGCAAAATCTTCAACCCATGTTTTCTTCTATATCTTGAAGAAGGAAGGAATGCCTCCTAATTTGAATATACAACAATAAATATGAGGTTTCCTAATAGTTACCTTTTATTAGACTTCTCTATTGTGGCCATTTTTTACTCCCAGTGCCTTTGCTTTATATTGTAATCAAAATTGTAACTTATTTTATTACAATGCCTGCCTGTTGCTTTATACTCTTTCATCCTTTCTGGTTGATTTTTAATTTTGGCCTTAAAGCTTTTTTTTTTTCTTTTTTTATGAAAAAGTGTTGTCATATTGATTTAATTTAGCTTCTTTTCTTTCTCTGGATCCTTCATTCACTGCAATCCACTGCTCCCAGTCTTTGCTGGAGTCAAGAATAGCTTTGAAGAAACTAATATAGTATTCAGGAGTTGTTCCATGTGCTTTTATGTAACATAAAAGACTTATTTTCATCGTATTAGAAAGCTCATTTGAAAGCCAAGAATCTTCCTTTTTTGTTTTTTCCCTTCTCTTTCTTGATGATGGCATTGATTTTCTTGTCCAACCACTTGTGCTGATAGTGGGGCTGTGCACTCTGATAACCATCTCGGACAAGAGCTGAGCCAAAGTGAACTTTGGAATTGGATTTGGTGGAAACACAAGGCTGGATCAGGTCTGTAGGATTGTGTAAGGATAGTAAATAGTTGAATGGAGGCATCTTAAGCACCAGTTGCAGATGGTTTTGTTATTTAACACAATTCTATGGACTCTGTATTCAGGGTGTGCCCTCCCCTAAAACACCTTTATGTTCTTTAGATGTGAAAATAGCAGTAAAAAAAAATTATTTATTCTTTTAGTTGAAGTTGAAGGACAGAATAGTCATGATGGACGGGTAAGGTATAACAAGATACACTGGAGGTATTAAAATATAACACAACAGCCAGAGTTTTACAGAAAATCCCAGTATTATCAATTATCACTCTTCTCCAATTTTCCTTTAGAACAGTTAGCCTGACAGAAAATGCGAAATCTCTTACAACTTTCTTTAAAAAATCAATTTACTCAATTTAGTTTTCAGATTGAATTTAAAAATTGGTTACATTGTTTCATTTCCCATAAACCCTGAAACTATCAATGTTCCTAGTGAAAAAACTCCCGAAATACCAAATGAAGATGACATCAGGCAAAGTTGCTATGCATCCAGCATCCAACAGTTCTTAATACCCTTCCACATTCCACAGATAAGGAATATGATAAGAGATAGAAAGTAATTGTATCAACAGTGTTCAAGGAGGTTCAAGTTCAAGCTCCAGTCTTTTGGTTGGTGGAAAAATACTTTAGCAGGAGTTCTACCATTAAAAATAATTCCATCTTGTTCCAGTGATATCTCACAAGCTTCTCGTTACTATTTCCACATCAAGAAATTCCTTTCCAAATTCTTTCAGAAGTTCAGCAAGACCTGAAGTCCTTGAAAGGCAAGCACACCTCACTCGTTTGAAAGGCTGAAGCTGACCAAGCCAGTGGAGCTCTCTCCACCTTGCACAACCCTCAAAATCGGCTGCTGCCTCTGTCCAGGCTGAACAGCAAGCCCAGCTAGAGCACAGGGACAGGGAACAGGTGACACAGGGTCAAAGCAAAGATCCTTCCTCTACTACATCACTAAATTGTTCTTTTTAGTCAAGACAATAAGTGAAAACAGGGAATGAAGTTTGGCTCAGATTCTTACAAAAAACCCCAAAACCCTGACGGTACAGAGAAGGTCATTAAATGCCTTCATTGATGGGGATTGATGCCTTCAGCTTGCTGAGGACTGGAATCTCCTACCTTGCTCCACCCCAGCTATAAATCAGCTTTCCCTACCCTCCTACCAAGGAGGCTTTGCCAGCAATGCACAGGAAGGGAGGCACAGGAGATGGGGATGAGGTGCAGGGAGACAGAAGGGGAACACAAACACCACTGGGCAAGGAAAGCCAAGCTGCAGTGTGGACAGCCCTCGGCAGGGCCTGCTGCTGAGGAGATTGGGGCCAAAGGAGATAAAGGATGAATCTTTAATGGCTTAGTTTTCCCCTCACCAGAACAAAAGAAAGAAGATACAAGTTTTAATGCAACTTGAACCAAGGCATCTTTGTGAGGCTCAAGGTGTTGCCTTCCTTCCAGAAGGTGCTGCCTTTGGTCTTCTCTTCTGCTCCTTGATATAAGGCTCTGCCCGCCCTGGCTCTTCTCTCCCCAGCATTTGGCCCCTCTCCCTTCCCTCTGCTCCCAGCACTGCTGGCTGCACCTTTTGCCAGGGCCCTTTGATAAACACAGTGGGGCTCTGCAAACCCTGTAAGCACCCAGCGAGGGACATTCAGCCCAAAGACTCGGTGCAGAGCATTTCAGCCTCAAATCTTACAGGATCTCAGACCTCTGTGAAGCCTGAGGGTGCAGGGCTGTGGTCAGGAGGTGTGATCACAAGCAGACCTGTGTCATCTGCAGTGGCCACTGACAGCTCCCTGCCCTCTCACCATGAGCTCCATGTCCCTTCCCCTGCCCCAGACCTGAGCTGGAGGGGAGTGATTCATTTTTTGGGTGAGCAGCAGTGTTGGTGGTTGATTTTAGCACATGATAGATGCCAGGCAGCTCATTCCTCGAGCAGGCACAGGGAGATGCCTCCTTGTGCTGCAGGGTAGAGCTGTGTCCATTGTCCTGTGGTCAATTATCCCAGCATCTAAAGCAATCAGGGACCACCAGAGTCATCTGGTTTATGCAGGAGAGACAAACCAAAGGATTAATCAGTGAAAGAGCTGCTGGAGCTGTGTGGCAAGAGGTGGTGGAGCACCAAAGAAAAAGACATCAATGCATTTGGCTTGTGATGCACCTGGCTCCTTTCAGAGCTGTTCCCAGAACTGATATATTGCAAATAATGGACCGAAAGAAAGAAAGCAGGATGGGCTGATCTGCAGCACATGTCCTTCTCCTCATGGGACAGCAGCCTGACCTGGCTCTGTCCACACATGGCACACAGCAAGACCACTGATGCTTTCACTAACCAACTAGCTAAAACATCTACCCAGTCATATTCTGGGCAGACTGAAAACAACAAATGGAGATCTGTCAGCATGTTTTGTCTCACCCTCTTAGGAACAAGTCTCTGAGGTTTTTCAGAGGCCATTTTTAAGGGGCTTTTCTTCTCCCTTCCCTTCCAAATGGGCCTGTTGCTTTTGTTGGATTAAAGTGCAGTCCAACCTCACAAAAGCAGGGATATGTTTAGCTCCCAGCCCAGTTTCTGGGTAATGCCTGGTTTGTGAGTGGTAATTCCAGTTGTTTGTCCTGCTAGAGGACTGTAATTGCTTTCTATCAGCAGGGTCCCATCTGCTGAGGATCTGCTGGGCAGTGTTCTGGCTGTGAGATACACCCCAATGTTGTGCTACACCACGAGATTATGAGAAGCTTCCCTTGCTGAATTGTGTGATTAAAAGGAACACAGTGGGTCATGACAGCTGCAGGACAACTGCACAAAGCTCCTTGAGAAGGCTGGACCCTGTCTTTCAGCAGAGTCCAGAAAAGCATCAACAAAAACCAGTGTGCAGGGAAAGAGCAGAGCCTGTGCCTGGCACAGCATCGTTTGCTAAAGCCTCAGGGGAGGAATGCATGTGGGTAAACCCCAGGACTTCAAAGGAATGAGATGAAGGAGGGTTCAGCGCTACCAAAATTGAAGGTTTTCATAGGATTTAAATGGCTTTGTGTCTTGTCAAAAGCGTAGAAGTCCCAGGGGTAGAACAAATGATAGACGAGGTTTTTGCAGGAGAGACGAGGAAGCCAAGTCTGAAAGAAAGAAGTTAATAGATAAGAATGAAAGGAAATAGATGGTGAAAATGGGGTGCAGTAAGGCCTTCTAAGGCTTGCCAGCACTCTTGAGAGTTAATTGCTATTTACATTTAGGGGTGCTTTAAAGCCTTGGGTTTATTGATTTAGAAGAATCCCACACCCCATAGAGCTACACAGGCAGATGTTGTCTACAGGAGACAGTAAATCCAGAGACACTGGTTAAACTGCAAGCAAATACAAATACAAACCCCACACGCACCAGCAAAGCCCAGCAAGAGCAATGTGAGACCACACTGTGATAATTTCCCTCTTTTGCCTCAAGTCCAATTATACAAAGGCAAAATACCCAGCCAGTCGTGCAAGAATTGAGGCTTGAGGAGCCTCAGGGCCTCTCTGTTTTGAGGCTGTTTGAAGTGCACTGTGCCAAACCTCCCCCCATCTCCAGAGGCATCAGCTGCTGCCCTGGTTTAGGCTGGATTTAACTCTGAAAGGTGGCAGAGGAGCAGCACTGGGGTTGGCACAGTGGTGGGGATGGCTGCTGCCAGGGTGGTGGCAGAGGGAACAAGGGGCAAGAGGGAGCAGGAGGGTGTCAGACACAAAGAGTTGGGGTCCAAGGGAGGGTCAGAAGGTTGCCAAAGTCTTGCTGTGTCTCTGAGTGAAGAACTGTGGCAGGTACGACGCAGCAGCTGAAGTTGAGGCTCTCTCCTGCTGGCAGTGTTTGGAAAACAGAAGCTTTGCAGTGTTTTGATGTTCTTAAATCTCACCGATTTCCGTCACGCTGTCCCGAAGCTGAGCTGGGGAACAGCTAGGGCTTAATCCCTACTGAAAATGAATCAAAACAGGAAACCAGCTTGCTCTGAAGAGCGAACTCATGTGTAGTGGATCCTGCAGAAGCACCAGAAGCTGAGCCTCAGCTCTGCTCCCGCCAGCTGCCCTCACCCCTCTCTTGCAAAAGCTGAGTGCCACTGGCCACGGAGCCATGGAGTGAGGATCCCACAGGGCATAGAGTACACCAAGGAAGCTGGGATACTCAAATGTCTGTTCTTTTTACTCTTTCCCCACTGCCCATACTGTTATTTGGGTACCTGATGCATAGTGAATAGAAGCTCAGCAGAAGATGCCAGAAAAATAGCTTTGTTGGCAAGGTTTTGAGGGTAATATTTTCTTCAAAATTCCCTGTTGTTTTTTTCTTAGCTGAAGAGCCAGACAAAACAAAAATAGAGAAACGTTGTAGTTTTTTTGGAAAACAGATGCAGTAAAAATGTCCATTTTGGATGCAATGACTAGTTTTGAAATTCTTAGTGCCCAAACTTTTTAAAATAAAATATTTATTGATTTATATCTTTTCGTTATGAAACAGGGGTGTTAGTAAACTGAACATTTAATGAAAACAGTTCTTTTTTGGTTAAACAAGGATTTCAATTTGCTGGAATAAAAAATGTAAAAGCTGAATTTCAACCAAAGGTTTTGCCTGGTTCTCTAAGAATCCTGTGCTGAGTTGAAACAGGATAGGTGCATACATATATAGGTGCATATATGTATGAGTATATGAATCCATATAGAGGTGCAATATATAAGAATTATTGTTTATACTTTTAAATGTCTTACATAATCAGTTAATTTCCTTCTGCTCCATTAAAACTAAATCTCCCATGGACACGACAGTCTGGTCTAATTATTCACTTAATCCACAATCATTAGCATCAACCAAATGCTTTTCTCTGTCTTTTAGAAAAAAAGGACTTTGAAGGGTTCTGTGGAACTTTCCAGGATAAAATGTGTGGAAATTGTGAAAACTGACATCATCATTCCCTGTCAGTACAAATACCCTTTCCAGGTGAGTCTGTTGACCATTCTGAGAGAGATATCACTTCCTTTTGCATTTCAATAACATTTCCTTCACAGCGCAGTCATTAATGAACCCAACACTGGGTTCTTGATCAGAACCTCTACTCCAATTTAAATAATCAAAAGTCAGTGAGGTTAAGAGATGCTTCTGAACAGTACCTGCTACTCCACTTCTCCATATCATCATTTGGCACGTAACTCGTTGGTAAAAATGCTGCTGCCTTTTTCCTCTGGTGACTCCCTTGTGACCAGTGTATCTGGGACTGCTTCTCATGGCTGGCTCCTTTCTCTGATGCCTTAAATGGCTACCTAGAAACAGAGACCAGACAGGAATAAAGGAAAAAAGGTGGTATTTTATTTGAAAGGCCTTCAGGTGCACACTTTGGGCTCCAGAGGGTCCTGCGTCAGCGCATCCCAAAATGGACAATGACAGCTCACGAGTTCTTCACTCTTTTATATCAACATAAATTCACCCACCAGAACCCAGCCAATGATGGAATTTCCCCAAGCTTGCCCCACTCTCCCCAAGATGAAGGTTTACACTTCTTGGTCTGGGTGTCCTTGGAGAGCAAGTTACAGAGGTTTGTCATGTCTATCTTAGCATAGAGAACAGCACTTAACAAGCTACAGAAAACTTCAGAGCTACATTAGCAGTACAGGATTTGAAAAATATAAAAGTTAAAACCTAAGGCATCATCTCTATCCCCCTCTCCAGATTGTTCATGACAGCTACATCCTCTACGTGTTTGCACCCAACCGCGAGAGCCGGCAGAGATGGGTCCTGACACTGAAGGAAGGTAAAAAACCCCTGTGCCCACCTAGTTGTGGAAGGTGTTTATGTCTGACCAGCTTTGTCACAAGCTGTAATACAGAGAAAATGGGCAGGAGGAGTCAATGTCTCCCTTCTCAGCAGGCAAAGTGGTAGTGAGTTATAAAATGGAATTGCTTGTAAATCCGGTGGGGGTGTTTTCAGCAGAAATTTGGACGTGGGATGGTTTATCTGGGGACCTTAATGTCTGTCAGTGTCTGCAGGGAAGTGTCAGAGGATGGACCAGGCTCTGCTTGGTGGTGCCAAGCTATGGGACAAGAGGCAATGGGCAGAACTGATGCCCACGAAGTTCCAGCTGAACATGAGGAAGAACTTCCCTGCGCAGTGACCGAGCACTGATTGCCCAGAGAGGGTGTGAGGTCTCTCTCCCTGGAGATATTCCAGAACCATCTGGATACAATCCTGTGCCAAGTGCTCTGAGATGACTCTGCTTGAGCAAGGAGGCTGCAATAGGTGACCCACTGTGGTCCCTTCCAGTCTGATCCATTCTGTGTTTCTGTGATTTGTGTCTTTCTAGAATAAACTCTTAATAAGTTACTGCAATTTGAGGTTTCTTATTCAGGAAGAGAGGAGGATTTTCCTATGGCTAATTTTTTAAAATAACCTTTTCTACACAGAAAAATTTTCAGCTCTTATCAATAGACTTTTTTGGTTAGATGACAACCTTTTTAGAACATCATGATTATTAAGGAACATTTTTGCGGGTAGCTTTCATTTCCTGTTCACCTCCTGCATTGTGCTGTGGTTCACTTGCATGGTGCTGCAGTAACCAACACCGGGGGCAGTGACAAGCAGAGTGCTTGACGTGAGGAAGGTGTCAATTAGTTACATAAAAACTGCACCAGGCTTCTGTCGTAGCTTTTTTTCTGTTTTACAGCACTGCTGCTGTATTGTACCCTCTGAAAACATTGTGCCTGATGGAGATATGAACTCCATGCTTTGACTCCTGCAATCAGTTATTCCACTGCTCCAAGCTTCTACTCTATCACCTCTTCTCATTCAACATTTGGAGACTGTCCCCTCCCTTGGACAATTTGAACAGTCTCTTGAAACAGGCCTGCAGAGTTTTTTGGGTTTTTTTTGTTCTTTTCAGGGAAATTACTATTACAGATAGAGAGCCTGAGCTTCAAAAAGAAGGACTGCAATCACTCATGCAGACATTCAAGACTGGTCTTTACATGTGCAAAAAATGTTTGGTGCTGGTGAATGCCAGCTTGTACAGCTCCTTCTGGACACACTCAGCAAGTGTCCTGAGAATCATCAATATATGGCCTGCTGGGTTCTATTTCTTTTTATGTGACCCTCCTTCTCTGGTTTTGGCGTTTTATCATTTTAAAGAGGGTAGGATTCTGTTCTACCACAGCAGAGAGACATCCATCACCTGCAGGAAGTCTATTACTCCACATCACTGGTGGCATTCCTTCCTTTTAGGAGAAAGCAAAACATTAACGGAGAAGGTTGATAATGTTCACCAAAGCTTAGTTTGAAAATGACAAGAAGCTTCTTTAAAGAGCAGATTATTTCCATTTAGTTCTAGATGACTTTTAGAACTAATGTGGATGCAAATAAATTAATTTTCCCCCTTCTCTTTCTTCACCTAATGTTTTCCAGAAACAAGATACAACAACAGTTTGGCTTCAAAGTTTCATCCAGATTTTTGGTTAGATGGCAAGTGGAGATGCTGTGCTCAGACAGAGAAGATGGCAGCTGGCTGTGTGGTGTATGACCCCACCAAAAATGGTAAGGGACTTGTTAAGACCATCCTAACTTGGAAAATATTAATTCCTAGCAAAAGTAAAGAATCAAATCTGTCTTGCACAGAACATCAGAAAACATTATGTGACATTTCCAGTAAGAGACATGTTCCTGTCTTCTTGGGATGTTCTGGCTTATCTTTTACTGTATGTAGCATTCTCTTTTTTTGAATGTTTTTGAATTTTCCTCTGTGTGATGCTTGGTGCTGGTTTTGGAATGAGATGGAGAACTTACTAAGAACTTGATCAGCTGTGGTCAGTCAATAAGGCATAACAACTTTCTTGAGATAAACACATTCAACTGTGTGTGTCCAGTTTTGACCAAACCATATTTCCTCTGTGGTTTCAATGGCCAAGCATAATCTTTATGTTGTCTCCTGAAAATGAACACAAGTGGTAAATCATTCTTCACCAAAGAAACATTTACTTTGTGTTTTTTACCTTGATTCCTTAAGTAATCTGTACCTGAATTTCCAAGCCCTGCTGAGATTCACTGAAATTTCACTGTAGTTGTCAGGTGTTGCTCTCAAAGCCCAAAGCTCACTGTTCAGAGAGTTTGTATCACCTCTATCAATTCATTACATTGGTGGTTTCTCCCTTGGTTTTGTCCTCCTTCAAATTATCTTTTTTTATTTCCTTCCAGCCTCAAAGAAGCCTCTTCCTCCCACTCCTGAAGATAACTGGGTGAGTGCAGTGAGGCCTTCCTTAGTGTTCTGCCCTGAGTGATTAATTAGCAGTGGGGAATATGTCCTTATTAATGTTCACCACAGTACAGTGACCTAGAATTTCACCTGTGATAACATTCCCTGGGCGTTTTCTGTGCAACTGAAATTTTTATACGAAATCCATTATTTGAAAGTGCCAAAGATTCTCATGCTGTCACCACTCCCCACGAAGATGCTCTGGGGTGTTTGGGGGCTTTTGAGCCCAGGGGACACCAGTGCTGCCAGGAAAATATCACTTTAGAGAGCGTGACATTGCTTTTTATGAATATGAATGTGAATATGATGAGCCTTTTGCCTAATTTGTACAGAAATTGTTGCTAGACCCAAGGGAAGCCGTGGTTGTAGCCATATATGACTATGAAGCCCAGAACCCACAGGAGCTGACGTTACAATACAACGAGGAATATTATGTGATTGACAGCTCTGAGGAACACTGGTGGCTGATTCAAGATAAGAATGGGTGAGTGAGTCCCTTTTCAACAGCCAATGTACAAATCCTTCCTAATTCCAGTTTGTTCTTCCATTAACATGGATTTTTAATCCCTCTTGTTTAGCTTTTGCAAAGCATCCTCTTATTTACAGGAAGAAGTGATGGAAGGTTATTTAGAGTAACTTTCTTCCCTTTGCTGTTGCTTCAGGCAGCTGAAGAAAAGGATCTGAAAGTTAATTTTTCAGCAATAAACAGTCCTTAGTTCAGACTGATACTTGCAGTGATACATAGGGGGGAACTTTGTGAAACTCTGTGAGTTTGGAGGCGCAATCAGTTGTTTTCTTCTCCAGTAACCCTACTCAGTACATAACCACCAGCACTTTTATCATGCAATGAGCAGGCAAAGCTTTCAAGGCTGACTCCTACAGATGCAGAGAAAATCCTGTCTGTCAGCACACTCACACTTGTCTTGCCTCTCAACAGGCATGAGGGCTACGTGCCAAGCAGCTACCTGGTGGAAAAATCACCCGAGAATCTGCAAATGTATGAGTAAGTTGTGCCTGTGTTTTTCTTGTACCTCTGAATGCCCTGGATTTGAAGCTACAAGCCTCAAATGCCCCCACCCAACCCTATATTCCACCTTAGGGATGCTCCATTCAGAAGCTTTTCAGGAGAAATATTCCTGGCCTAGAAACGCTGACTTGGAGCCTTTTGATGTTTTCAGGTGGTACAATAAGAACATCACCAGAAGCAAAGCAGAAACACTGCTCAAGGAGGAGGTAAACCAATGTTATGCATGGGGTGGATGGGAAATAATTATTAATTAATGGCAAATGAAGGCTGTAAGGGCTGTTTTGTGTGAGAGAGATGAGCCCTGGGTTCCTGCTGTGTTTGTGTCCTTAGTGTGTGATGTGAGATAAACGACCACCAGCACACTCCCCTTATCTCCATGTTAGCTGAGCATGGATGGAGCTGTGCCATCCAAACACACCCAGTAACTGGGACTGGTGGAAAACACTGCTTCAGACCACTGTGCCAGCTGAAAACTGTGATTTTAGCTCATCTTTTCTGTCTCTGCAGGAGGCCTGTGGATGCCAGTAGTTCTCTGAAAATCTAACCAATCTTGTGCTGAAGTATTTTGGGTGAAAGCCAAAAGTATGGCTGTGGGTTTTATTTTTTTAATTTTGTGTCTGTGTGTGTGCATGTAAGCACACATCTTTAATTTTTCAGTTGAGCCAGAGTTTTCCAGTGAAGACTGTACTGAAAATACAAAGAATAAGCTTCTCGTTTAAATTTTCCTCACAAACACAACCTTAATTTTTAAATCAGCTCTTACATTAACAGGTGGCCCAAATAAAGTGTTCTTTCTTGGAATGGTAATATTTTATGGAAAGAAGAGCATTTTTATATAGTTCTTAAATTCTTGTATAAACTACTACAGGACATATCCACACAAGGTTTAGTGGTCTTTTCTTTTGGTCCTGCCAGTATAACTTTTCTGTGGTAACTACCCCCATGTGGCTGCAGAGATTTCTGATTCAAAGCCTTGCAAACGTCACAGCTCCCCCCAAAAATCTGGCCAAGTGTGTGAGTGATCTTTGGCCAGGCTTGGTGTCAAGTGAGAATGGAAGGGCAAGAATCAAGCTTGGCGTAACTTGGGCAGGATGCTGCCTCCAAAACTTGCCCACCTCCAGTCCTAAAGCCCTCACTGTGCATGATTAAATGCTTCTACAACAGCAGAGAGACCTTTTTTCAGAGCTTCCCTGCGCCAGATATTGTGTGGTGCAGATGCAGCAGATGTCGTGCAGACATTGAAGAGCCAGCCCGGGGAAGTTCACAGCTCAGCAGGTTGATCCCACCTGGGCAGAGCTGCACATTGAGAGCCAGCAGCTCATACCCAGGGAATGCAGGAGCAGCTCAGCCTCTGTGTTCACCTGGAGCTGAGCAAACGTCTAGGGAAGGAGGCCCAGTCAGGGTGCCCTTGGTGGATTAGCTCTGCATGGAGTGCTGTGGGTGGGCAGAAGACATAAAATGGAGGAAACCTACCATGTAAAGCAAAGGAGGAGGGAAGGGAAGAAATCAGGCACTTGAGATGCCAAATGAAAAGCTTCTTTATCTGCAAAGAGAAGGAAAATGTGGGGTTTATTACCAATATATACAGTGCAGCACTTTCCAGCCAAACTGTGATGTTAAATCTCCTTTGCCATCTGATCCATCTGGGCCAGGGAGATCATGCCCTGTGAGGCATTTTAGCATTCAGATGAGTAGAAAACAATTACAGCGAAAAGTTAAAAATGAAAATTGTTCTGTGAGTGCCAGAGTGCAGGAGGAGTGCCTTCTTACCCAATTATAGTTAGATACTGAATGACTGCTCTACCTATGAAAGGGCAGGATCATGTCCAAGTTTTGCCCATTTGTGGAACATTGGTAAATTATCATTCCTACACTCCCATATGGATTCTCTGGTGTTGGATAAACTGTGATTTGTTCTGTGGCTGCTGACTCCACGGGGAGCACTCAGAGGGGTTTGCCTTTCCACTCAGTCCCACATTTCAGTGAACATGTGCTCTGTCAGATAGGGCCGAGGGCAGTCAATGGATTCAGAATTTCCAGAGGGGAGACTCGGAGGGACAGAGAGGCACACCCACATGTACTCAGCACGTGTGCCTAAGTCTCATTTCCTCTGAGAGCTCTGAGAGGAAGCTGAGCTGAAAGCACAAACCACCCAAGAGAGACCTGCAGGCTCTGGGCAGCCACCAGAGCTGTGCATGGAACACACCAAGCTCTGTCAGTGGGGTGATGGCTCTTTTTTTCCTATATATTTAGCACATCCTCGTGACAGGGCTGAAATAAGCACAGCTTTGCCTCCCTTGCTTCTTTTTTTTTTTTTCCTTTCCATTATGTCTGTAACCAGTTTTCTCTCCTTTCCTCCTGTTCCAGGGTAGGGAAGGGGCCTTCATGGTGAGAGATTCGAGGCAGCCTGGCATGTACACAGTCTCTGTTTTCACCAAAGCATTAAGGTACAGCTGAGCTCAGCAGCTTTGCACATCAATTACATCAATGAAATGGCTTCTATGAGTGTGTAATCTCTGTATAGTTGTTTTGGCATTATAACGAGAGAGCAGAAGGCTCATGAAAATGATAGAGGGAAAACACTTCCAAAAAAGGCAGAAGAGTCAACTGCCAGTCCCAAAGTGTATTAAAGGCTCCAGTTTTCCCTGAATCTAAATATGTGCCTATAAATAGTCCCTTGGACATCACTGGGGTTGTCATTCTGATGGCATTGTCCCCTGAACTGAAGTGTCAGTAGGATCAACATGGGCTGTGTGCTGGACTCATCAGAGGTGAGTAGTGCAAGAGAAGTGAAAGGGTTTCAGTGATGGGGCAGAAAGTTGCATTTCACAAAGAAGAGGCAGAGGAACTTAGCACACAACCTTTTCTTATGAGGGAACCTCAGCCTTTCTCTCAAGATGAGACCATCTGCGAGTGAGAGGGAGAACATAAAAGTGCACAGACTTCATCAGCAGCTGCAGCTCACTCCTTTCTCCTCCCCCATTCATTCTGGGGGAAGGTTCTCCCCTTTGCTCACTTTTTTCTGTTTATACCCCAGATCCCTGTCTTTTTGCTTGCAAGCTATTTTCTCTCAAAGAAAACCTCTTTTTCAGCACGGACAACAATCCTGTTATAAAGCATTACCACATCAATGAGACAACTGACTTTCCCAAGCGATACTACTTGGCAGAAAAGCACGTGTTTGACTCCATCCCTGACCTCATCAACTACCACCAGCACAATGCAGCAGGTGAGGGAAGCTGATGCTGAACAGAGAAATTGCTGGTTTGACTGTTTTGAATGAAGGAGGGTTCCCAAGCCCTCTGTCCTTGCAATGAGGGGTTAAATGGCATCACCTTTTCTCCCACTTATTCTGAAATGACCATTTCAGGCAAGCTTCCAGCTTCCAGCATTACATCCTCACTCTCGTTGTCCTTCTAAGGCTGACCACAGCCAACACAGGTGCCATAATGACATATTATAGAGAGCCCTGGGGGGATATCACCACTGCCAGGCCAAGCTATCTGGAATTCCAAGCTAAGTTGGAATTACACTGCAGGACCTTTGAGGTGATATATCTCTGAGCCTTGATTTGACACAAAGTCAAGGACATGGCCAGAATCCATAGCCAAACAGGGTGGAGTTGGATCCATCCCCACAGTCCAGGAGTACAAAGGGCTTCAAGAATACCTATAAATACAAAATACCATTTGGAAATTCAACAGAGTCAATAGAGACTCAATGCTCTGGATGTGAAAATGGGAAACAAGCTGAACGTGCTCAGAATTGGCTTCCTTCTCCCCAGCAGGAAACCAGAGCCTGCACAGACGTTCAGCTGCCCTCAAGTGGAGCTGAGAACTCAGTGCAATAAATATGTTTCTAGAATCCAAGCTGCCCTCTGGGGTGGTGGCAGCCACGCTCCCCGTGGCTGTGGCAGTAACAGGAGCTCTCCTGTCCCCCCATGTCCCCAGGTCTCGTGACACGGCTGCGATACGCTGTCAGTTCCTGGAGGAAAAAGGCACCCATCACCGCAGGGCTCAGCTATGGTAAGGGTCTCTCATGGGGATCACACTCCCACACACCCCCGTGGATGTTGATGAATATTCATGTGGTTACAGCCACAGTAAGTGGCTTTCTTCAGGTCACTGCACTGTGCACCAGATTTCATCTTTGTCGTGGCCGCTGATGAATGACTGAACTGATCGTGCAGTGCCTTGAGGGAGGTGATGAGAACCCCGGGGTCTCACTGAAGTCAACATTAAATACTAAAATGAATGCTGAACAAAGGGGATGGAAATGGGAGCATGGAATAATTTGATGAAAGCTGAGTCCCTCCTGAAAGATGCCTTCATTTGAATATTGTTGTCAATAGAATTTTGCTGGTATCATCTTTGTTGTAATTCTTGGAGACTTCAAAGAAACTCAAACCCCGTGTTGTGCTGGGTACTGCACATATGCATGGTAGAAACAATCCTCCCTGAAGAACTGGATAGACAAGACAAAGGGGGGAGAAAGGGGATGTTGTTGTTCCTACCCTTGAACATGACCTGCAGCAGGGACTAGTTAAATGAGCTATCAAAGGTCAGACAGGCAATTTGAGGGAGAGCCAGAAAGTCTCACTTGGAGTCCTCCCTCAGTGCTTAATCCACAAAAGCTTTTTGTTTGGCATTCTGCTGCTCGATCCCTACTCTTTCTCCCCTGTAATCAACAGGAAAACTGGTCATTAATGCCTCTGAGCTCACCCGTGTGCAGGAGATTGGCAGTGGTCAGTTTGGGGTGGTCTACCTTGGCTACTTGCTGGACAAGACCAAAGTAGCCATAAAGACCATCCGTGAAGGAGCAATGTCTGAGGAGGATTTCATCGAGGAAGCCAAAGTCTTGATGTAAGTGGTGGATTCACCAAGGCAATCACACGCTGGGGGATTCATAACATTGAACCAAATTTGGGCATATGAATAGGGATTCAAACTTGGATTATCTGCTGTGTATCTAAACAGTGAATAGAGAGAGCATTGAGCTCTGGTGGCTACAAAGGAAGGCAATTCAAAGTGGAGGTGAATTACTGTGCATCCAAGTCTGCCCATATCCAGAATGGTCTTCCAGGTCCCTGCTACTCAGGAAGGCAAGGATAATTGATGGTGCATTTTGGAGAGCAAAGTGTTTTTTCTCAGAAAAAATAACATAAAACTTAAGGATAATATTATTCAAAAGCCTTACCTGTAAAATGTTTTGCTCTGCACAGCTGAATATATTTGTCTTTGGTTTTATTGACTTTTTTTGCCTTTTTTTTTTTTTTAATTTCCCTTCCCACAAGACAGACAGAAATTGATTTTATTTTTGTTTGATTGGATGATTTTCCATGCAGAAAAATCTTTTGGTGACCCTTGCCATTAAAACAGGATGATCCTTAGTCCTTGGCCTACACATCTGCAAAGGTGGCCTTTGCAGTGAGTGGGATGCAGCACTGTGGCATAAGTAGCTGTACATAACACACTTGCTGTGAGGAGAGCAGGCACTGAGCCTATTTCAGCCTCTTTCCCACCTTCCCTCCCTATCCCACAGGAAGCTCTCTCACCCCAAGCTAGTCCAGCTTTATGGTGTGTGCTTTGAGGATGCTCCCATCTGCCTGGTGTTTGAGTTCATGGAGAATGGCTGCTTGTCCGACTACCTCAGGAGCCAGCGGGGCAGCTTCTCCAAGGAAACCCTGCTGGGGATGTGCCTGGATGTGTGTGAAGGAATGGCTTATCTGGAACAAAACTCTGTCATCCACAGAGACCTGGTATGCTGGTCCCACGTGGACTTTTCCTTTGCTCCAGATGGGCTTTTTCCTGTGCTTTCTTCCTTCCTCATTTTCAGCTTCCACACTCCTCCTGCCTGTCAGTTTATAAGGGATCCTGTATCTGCCCTTATTGCAAAAGCAGCACAAATAATTTAGGAAAAAAAAAATAAAACAAGCCCTGGAGCACTGATCAATCTATTCCCCTTACTTGTGTTTGGAGGAGAAGAAACAAGCCTATAAAAATTGTCTTTTTTTCTTGAGTGGATTATTTTGCCCCCCACGAGCTACAGTACTGACCACTCTCCGTGTCAAAAATCAGTGAAGATGACAAAAAGACCTGTTCTAGCATCAGTCATGTATAAACATGCATTGATGATAAAGTACTTTTAATTGAGTGGTGTTCAATCAAGCTCCACTTGTCACTGCTGCTGTTCAACCAGGGAAGCAAGGACTGTGAGTAGCTTTGGATATTTTAGGGTCTTGCTCCACCTTTTCTGGGCAAGAAGGGCCTGCAAGTGAGACTGATGGTTGAACAACTTTTCTGGCAACAGGATCATGCTGCAAAATGTACAGAAAGCATAAGAAACTCAGGGCTTTGTCCTCTTTGTAAGGCACAATGTCACTTTGATGCTCCTTTTTTAAAGCATTATCTGCTCTTCCAGGATAAAAGCCACTTAGAGGCTGTGACTGTGTTTTAGCTCTGACCTGCTGCCTTTCCACCCTGTTTTCCTGCAGGCTGCCAGGAACTGCCTGGTGGGGGAATCCCACGTGGTCAAAGTGTCTGACTTCGGGATGTCGAGGTAAAGCCGCCGAGGCTGCGCACGGTCCCTGTGGGGTTGTCACGGGATGGGAGTGACTCAGCATTCCCCCTTCTTTTCCTCTTCCAGGATTGTCCTGGATGATCAGTACACCAGCTCCACGGGTACCAAGTTTCCAGTCAAGTGGTCTGCCCCAGAGGTTTTCTCCTACAGCAACTACAGCACCAAATCTGATGTTTGGTCATTCGGTAAGAAACACTTGCCAAAATGGAGAAAACCCAACAAACCCCAGCTCAGAAAAACAGGGGCTCAGTCCTCAAGTAAACCCTTAACACTGCATCCTCTGGACTTCCAAGGGTGTTCTGCCTGAATAATGGCTTAGGAAAGCAAGCCTAAATAATTTAAGTGAAAGAAAGGAAAGAAAAGCAAACTACCTAGATAGAGGCGAGGCGAGGCGAGGCGAGGCAAAGGGAGGTGAGGGGAAGGGAGGAGAAGACATGTAGGCATTCCATCTCTCTGCATGTCAGTCCCAGGGCACTGATGCCTCACTCAAACCCTCTGCCCTTCCAAATTTGCTCTGCTGACTCCACTTGCGTTATGCTGATCTGAAAATGTTATTTCGCTGCTCACGCTTCTCACCTCATTTCCTGCTCCCCAATGCATTGTTGTACACTTTGTGTCCATTCTTTGGTCTCCCTCCTGGACCCTCGCAGATAAGAGCACTGCTGTGTGTTTTTCCCCAGAGCCATAACAAAGGCTGTCCCCTGGGCTGTGGATCTGGCACCCTCATGGGCCTGGCCCCTCTCCAGCCCACGCAGTGAATGGGGCAGTGTGCTGTGCACAGCTCACAGTCAATGGGGTGCCACTCAGCCCTGGGGCCAGCAGTAAATAATGCAGGATTATAACCTTTGCTAGTCTGTGCCTGTGAATTCCGTGCTTCCCTCGCCCTTTGCTGGCTTCTGCTGTGGCTGAAGCTGTGCACTCCTGGGGTGGGCTACGAGCAGCACAGCAGGAGCTAGGTGCTCAAGCCTTTCACAAACTCAACAGGGAGATGCTTCAGAGAGCACCGTGCATTCAGAGAGCACCAGAGATCCTGGCTGGCATCCTCTAACTGTACAGGTGTGTTAGGGCCTGGTTTTTCAGTTGTCTACTGAGAATCCAAGTGAAAATGCTTTTCCAAGTAACTGGCACCAATGTTGAGCTGCAGAAAAGAGCAGGTAGAAGGTGGCCCTGGGCCTGCTGAGGATTTTATTTGCCTCTTTGTGATTTTTTTTTTCCCATTTGTTTGCTTTAGGAGTGCTGATGTGGGAGGTCTTCAGTGAGGGCAAAATCCCTTATGAGAATCGCACCAATGCAGAAGTGGTGGAAGAAATCAATGCAGGATTTCGGCTCTACAAACCCAAGTTGGCCTCCAAGGCAATTTATGAGGTGATGAGCCACTGCTGGAGGATGGTTAGTATTGTAGAGCCCTACTTCCCAAAGACAAGAACTCCCTTCCCCTTGGCTTTAAGGAGGAGAGAGAGGTGTACACTCCACATGCTGACATGAGATAAAATCCTGGATGTGAAGCACTATAACTTTTATCCACACTAGCAAGCCATCTCTGGGCTCTCTGCCTTTTATTTGACTTCACTGAGAAGCCCATGTAGTGCACCTAACTCAAGTGAATTCCACAGTTTCCTTCCTAAGAAAGGAATCTGTGGGGCTGAGTTCTAACGGTGGTAACAATGACAGCCAAGCTGTTACAAGGTATTTAGTGTCCACCAAGGCAAATTCACTGGTAATAGAAAAGAAACATTGCACGGAAAGAAGCTGCTGGTTCTTCCACTGGCATTAGTTCTATAGGGATAGCTGTATTTTTGTTAATTCTCAGTTTCTTCCCAAGGTTTTCCTTGCTAACCTTCCCATTCCTCTCCAGCTGACATTAATGTTCTTCCTCTCTCTTCTCTCCCTTGCTCAGGTGAAAGACGAGCGCCCACCCTTTTCTCTTCTGCTGTTTCAGCTGAGTGAAATCTCTGAGTTTGATGTGTAATTGTGGCACACAGCTGAGAGAGTCCTGAGAAGGGAGAAGGCTGGATTTTCCCTTACAAAGCATTAACAGGAATCCTCTCACCATAAACACTTGCCATATGCCTGGGGAGAGGGAGAGTGCAGAGGCTGGTACTTCCAGACAGACAAGACACCCCCAGGTCTTCCAGAGCCTAGACAGACACAGGCTTTGGTTTGGCCAAGAGTGTGGTTTGCATCTTCAAACCAGAAGTGACTTTTGAGCACGGAGTCCTGACCCACACAGTCCAGCAAGGGTGAGGAGACAGCCTCAAAATTAAGAGATCTGACATTGCTGTTCTATTTCTGTGAACTCCCAAATGAAGGTCTTCCCTGAAGGGAAAAAAAAAAAAAAAGAAGAAGCTGTATTTAACTGAGGGGGAATGTTTAGACATTTCCCTGGCTCTCTAATTCAGAGTGGGCTGGACCTGAAAGCTCTGAACAGGAATAAGCCTGGGAGACACAGAAGCAGGCTGGATTCAGTGACTGTATTTCTGATGCTGGTATTTCAAGGTGCTTTTGTTTTCCCTTTGCATGATTTTCCCTGCAGCTGTGGCATAACAGGAACAGGATTTGGATACCTGGTAAACTGAAGAGGTGTCTTGTGTGCATGAGAGTTTGTAAGGGAGGAAGAGAAAAAACAATGTGCTGAAGAGTCTTGAAATTCTCTCAAATTGCATTGTACAGTGAGTACAATGGGACTCTGATGCAAATGAAGACATTCTTGAGGCGGGGAAGTCAAAGCTGAATGTTTATATTGATTTTTTTCAGTCTTTCTGCATCAGAATATTAATATGTGACCTCCACCCAATTTCTTTGAACAAAGTATGGAGGACTGAGCAGTGCAGAGTATTATGTGTTCCCAGTCCAGGAGAAGACAGTCCCAGAACCTGATTACCTGTGAAAGGCATGGGAATCCACTCCTGGTGTGTTTGGAAGGAAGGGGCCAGAGGGCTCAGGAGGGAGCCATGAGGAGAAAACATGCAGAGTATGTGCTCAGTGCACCAGTGATCATGAGAAGAAATTTTTCATACTTTAAAAAGTAACTGAATCACCACAAGACTTCTCAATCTCTTCTGTGAACAAAGGGACTGACCAAAGAAAAAAACCAGTGTGAATGGAGTGCCTGAGTTCTTCCTCCTCGAGGAGTTCCACATTATAGCAGAAGGTATAAACAAAATTAATCTCCTGGTATTTCCATTAAAATCTGTAGTTTCACTGCAAGACAGAGACACTGTTTTGACATAACTGACTTCAAACCCAAATGTGTGGGTGTTGGTGTCCTGCAGAATTTGTAAAATAAAATTAGGACTTTTTGCTAAGCATTAACAATCACTAGGGAAGTCAAGAGGCCTCACAGATTATATGTGCAGATATGCAATATGTATTTTTGATGCTTCTCTGTTTGGGCAGGTGAGAACATGAGGAAACCTTACACGACAGCAGCTTACAAAAACTCTGAAGTGCCAACTTTGAGCAGCAACCTCCTGTCATTACAGAAGTCAGGTTCAAATATGTTTGCCAACAAAAATGGAACTAGGAAATAATGTAATCCCATGATCTCACATGTCCTGTGTCAAACTATTTCTTCATAGAAGGAAGCTTAACTTTTGATATTTTTCGGACTCCTTGTTCTAGGGCAGCTTTTAGGAGCTAGAATACCTTTTCAGGCATATGGATATGGGCAAGGCATCAGTTCCTGCCTTATACATCTTCCCACACTGTGACAGGGGTGCTGCAGGCTCACAAAGTCCAGCTTCTGGCTCATTGGCCCCACCATCCTTGAAGGAACCAGGGGTCTGCTGAGCATGAGGACATTGCTATTAAGGAGCAGCAATATTGCTCTGCTATGTGACATTTCTGAGGTTATATTTATATTTGGATAAGTGTAATATTTATTAGCTAGAGTGTGTTGCACAAAACATTATTGTGATGATTTATATTCAGTTTTATTTTGTAGTCTTTCTATGCACACAATACAGACTTTTGCAAACAATACAATTACTGAGTCCCAACTGTGACTTTCATTATATTTGAGCAAAACTGCAAAAACCATCCTTATGCACTTAAAATCATACAGCTTACTCTTCCTCCAAATTCCCTCCACCAAGATGCAAACAGGCATCTTCTGCTTTTCTGAAATATCTCTGTTCCCCAGAACTATGGTTGTGTTCGGGGATTACATTATGTGCTCTGTTTATGGGGGTAGGAAGCATGCAGATTCTCTGCAAATCGGGTAATTTATTACATAGACACCAGATTTTTAGGTCTAAATATCCATTATGGTGGCTTTAAATTCTCTGAATCTTCATAAAACTGGGGGGCTGATATTTGAGTGCTCCCAGAGGGTGTTTTCCCATGATAATTTACAGGGCACTTCACTCAAAAGATCAGTGCCAGAGTGGGGTGACTGCATGATATCAATGCACTCTGACAGAGTTTTCTCCCACCACAGCAGGGCCTGAGGCAGGTTTAGGTGGGTGCCCTCCATGTGGCTTGACCAGATACATTCCCCACAAAGCAGAGGTGAGAATATCAGTCTCCCACTGCAAAGTGAGTAACCTTTCTCTGAATACCCCTTCCCTGCCCCCTTAGAAAGCATTTCCACCGTGCTGAACGTTTAAGCCACTGCCCCTTTGCTTGGCTGTGTCTCACCAGGGTGGGAGGTTGTGCTTGTCCCTCCTTTTCCCCGCTGGTTACCTGAGGTGGGTGCACAGCTCTGCACACTTGGCTGGAGCCCAGAGCTGTGTCCCAGCGTGTCCCCAAGCTGCTGCTGCGATGGCCAGGCACAGGCACGGCCAGGCTGGAGCCCCTGCTAGCAAAAGGCAGTCAAGCAGTAACCTCGTCTAGAAAGAGCAGCTGATGCTTCTCAGCGGAGACCAGGGATTGGAGTGTGGCAATGTTAGCCATGAAAAGCTCTTTTCTGGGCATGTGTTAGTCCCCCTGGAGAAGTGGGTGTTGTTCCAGTGCACAGTTACTTTCAAATCAAGCCTGAGAAAAAATCTAGAATTACCTGAAATATTTTTTAATGAACGTGTTTTTATGAGATGTTTGGCATTGTCCCTCTCTGAAGGCTTGTCAGCACAGCAGGATTCAGGTGAATGGCTCTGCTAAAGCTCACTTGGCAGCCACCACAAATTCATGTGTATTCTTGTGTTCAGCTCACCCCACCATCGTGTTCTCTCTCCCCTCCACACACTGATGCACACAGTGCTGCTGTAGCTAAATGGGGCTGCCCCTCGCTGTCATTCTCCCCAGCCTGCAGAGAGATCTGCAGGACAAATGCAGGGAAGCTCATCCTATCATTCTACCAGGTAAGACAACATGGAGCAGAAAACTAAAATAGTATCACAACATTCATGGCACTGCCATCACCCCGAGCCTGGTTGATAATGGGACCAGATTCAACTGTGAAGAAAAAAAAAAGAAAGTCCACAGCAGTTTTTGCTGCCATTTTTCTTGAACTAACCTTGTTTCACCCACAGAACAATATTAGCTGTTAAACCCTTTGTGTCTGCAGTAACAATGCTCACTTACTGAATTTCTCTGACAAGTATTAAGTAGTAAAAAGAGGAATGATGGCTACAGTGTTCCAGCCAAAGGTGAGATAGAGTTGTAGATATCACAGAATCATATAATAGTTTGGGTTGGAAGCAGCTCTTAAAGGTCAACACCCAAAGTCCTAGTCCAACACCCAAAGAAGAAATGCTATCCAGGGAAAGGGTCTACGCCCAGAAGTTTATTGATACATGTTTTCAGGTGTGGTCCTGTCCTTTAAAACAAAGCTAGTTCCTAAAAGTGTTCTGCTGCTTTTCTAGTTTGAAGACCCCACTGCCTCCAGCCCATGGCATCCATCCCAATTACAGCAGCAGAACTGCAGCATAAACCTGGTGTCCAAGGTTCCCTGCAGAGCCAACAGACACCCACAGGGAGCAAGCTCAGCCCCACACTTCCACGGACAACAGCAGCACTCTCTGAGGAATTGCAGGGGTCACTCTAATCCAGGAGAGGCCAGGGAACAATCTGATTCTGGCATAAACTCATGCTCAGGGAAGGGAAACTGCCAGGGCCGACAAGGAAATACATCTAGACCTGTATCCAGCCTTCCATCAATCCTTGGGTATCCACCAGTGTCTTTCAACAAACAAGGCAGCTCCATACAGGGCTACATCAGTCACCATGAGGCAATGTCCCTCTGAAAGCCCTGGGTTTGGATTTAACACTACAGCTGAAGAGCTCTATTAGAGCTTTAAACGGAACTACGAGCAGAAGGACTGGAAATTTGTCTCAGAGAAAAAGCCAGATGCCACAAATGCCAAAAGGAAGACCTTTTGGATGCGGTGCTGACTCAGAAGAGGATTGAAGCTCTCAGCAAAGGCGCTGCCTTCTGGTTTTGATCCCCAACACGCTCAGTCATCCAAGGCTCTGTATGTTTTCTATATGTGTGTGTATTCTGCCACCAGGGCGATTGCTAGGATGCTAGGTGACGCCTAACAATGGTCCTCCGAGGGGCACAGGGGCCGAACACCCGGCACCCAAGCGAGCCCTGCAGCAGCGAGATGGGAGAATCCCAGCCGGCTCCTGCCTTCCCAGGGACCCAAACCCACTCTGCCAGCATCAAGGCTTCCGAGGGGCTGCCTCCCCTCCGTGCCCCGGGGGATGCAGGAGGCCTTCCCCTCCTCGCCGCGCCGCCGCCAGCCCGCGGGGAAAGCGGCTGGGGCAGAACTGCGGCCCTCGGCCCCGCCGCGCTGAGGGAGCGGCCCCGGCCCCGCA
>VZRF01000927.1:552742-669232 GCA_013396875.1 Vireo altiloquus
GCATCCCGCGGAGCATCCCGCGGCGCCCAGCATCGCGCCCGCGGAGCGCAGGTGAGCGGGCGGGGGTGGGCGCGGGGGCTGCGCGGCTCCCATCCCCTCCTTCCCTCGGTGCCCCCGGGGCTGCGCGGGGCCGTGCCCGCCGCCGAGCCCGCTGCCCACGGAGCTCCGAGCGGGCTGAGCGGGGCAGGTGCCGGGGCGGCCCGGCGGGCCGGGATGTGCGGGATGTATCCCACAATCCCCCGAGCTACCTGCGCCTCAGCCTGCCCGCAGCCGCCGCACAGCGCCGGGGAAAAAATAGCGCAAATCCCCTCCTTGTCCTCCCCCCGCCCGCAGCACGGGGGAAGGAGCCGAGCCCCGAGCCCGCGGGCGCTGCAGGCCCCGCCGCGGCAGCGCTGGAGAACGGGGCGCGGAGGGGATGCCGATGATGGAGGAGCGGCCCCGGCGGGGGCTCCGGCCGGCTCCCGGAGCACCCGTGGCACGGAAATACGGCGTTCCACGGGGATGAGGGGGATGGAGGCAGCGGCGGAGTCGGAGGCAGCGCTGGGGGTGATGGGCTGGAGCGGCGGCCGCAGGTTCGGGCTGTGGCGTGGGGTCGCAGCCGGCGGAGCCTCTCCCGCCCCGAGGCGCCGGTCCCAGTGCGTGGGGCCGGGCAGCGCTCCTTTGTGCTCAACTTTGCCCCCGATGCCGCTGGAAATGCCGCGTGCCAGCCGCATCCCACCGCGCTGAGGGGGAGGGAGGGAGTGGATGGATTCCGCAGGAAATTTCCGTGGGTTGGAAGGACCGGGAGAGAACGAGGAGGAGGAGGAGAAGCGCTCGGTCCACTCTCGCTGCGTGCCCAGGGCTGTTGTGCAGAAGGGGGCAGGGTGCAGGGTTTGTGTGCTGTCAGGGGACACTGCCAGCAGCAGAGCGTGGCCCCCTTTGCCATCTGCCGCTTCCCACGGGGGGTTCCTGCCTGGGGGCTTTGGATCACAAAGGTCTCAAAGAATTAGGCTGAGTCGCTAAAGCCTCTGCACCCTCCTGCCCTGAGATACCGAAAGAAAAATCACCCTCATGTTTTGCACGATGACAATCGTCTGGGGTTAGTCACAGAGAGGGTGGCTAGCCCAGCGTTCTGGTGTCGCAGCCATATGATTCTGTGCTAATTCCCTGCAAAGGAAAATTCTTTTCTCCTTTTCTCTGTACAGTTAATTGTTATTAATGAAGCCTGAGGAATATGGAAAAACCTTCCATTTTCTCACCAGTCTCTTGAGCAAAGCAGAGTATGCTGAATTCATTTTTGCTGAACTCAATTTTATTAACAAAGTTACCATCTTTGCATGAAAAATGGGAAGATTGGGTTTGAAAGATCGATAATTGGTTAACTATTAACAATGCTGGCCTCTATGATTTCGTTTCCCAAGAAGTGCTTTAACTGTCAGCAGTGGGATTGCTTGTAAACTTGCTCTAAATTTCTCAACTCTGTTAGAAATGGGGTTTCATATACCTGTCTCCTTCCTTGACCCGCTTTCTTGGGCACCAGAAAAAAAAATATTACTTAGTTGTTCTAAAAGAAATAAATTCCAGAATAATTGTGTTGCTGAGAGACAAGGATGGTGCAAATGCCTGGAACTCAGCCCTAATGGGATGGCAGAAAACATAGAGTGGAGACGGAGAAAAACAGTTTCAGGAGTCGTGCACTTTGGCTTCCTTTTTTAATGGGAAGGGTAATTCATGGCTTTTAACATCTATGTCTGTGTAGGGCAGAGGCCCAGCTCTGCCAGCCTCACTCACTCTGCAAAGAACCTCCTGACTGTGGTGGTGGTTGCAGTTAGAAGTAATTCTTCAATCCTGTGCATTTTAGGCAGGAGTCAAACTAAACTTTTACACTATGAAGGTATTTTTTACTAAGTATATGTTGGTGGCCAGGATCCTTTATCCTCCTGTTGCTGTCATGCAGTGGGTGCCAGAAACACTCTGCTTTTATGCAGCTGACACTTGGCTCTGCTGTGTACTTGTTGGGCTGGGATAGTGCCTGCCCACTGGTTCAGTGCAATTTTTGGAGAAAGAGAGAGAAGCATTATCACAGGGGTAAAACTAAATTCGATGACTTTCCCAGGTTACCCTGGGGCTGGGAATCAGAGCTGGAGAAGAATCTGAGATCCTCAGGGGGTCACCAGGTTTGTCCTTCTTCTCTGCATTGCCACCTCCCCAGAAAAAGTGGTTTTGCTGCTCATCTCACCCCAGGCTCACAGGACTTGGACTCTGTCTGAGCAATTCCCATTTTTTCTTGCCTCCTTTCCTGCCCCTGGTACTCTAGAAGCAGGCAAGCTGAAAATCTGAAACAGCCCATGCCACTTCCCCAGAGCTCTGAGCTGTGCAGCTTGGGAGCTGAGCACACGTGCATGCAACATACTCACTATGGCCCTGCTTTTAAAAGTTATTATTTCCCCAAGCTGCTTGAACAGTAAAGTTGTCTTTGTGCTTCTCCCTGCAAAGGGAATGATATTCCACCAGTACTTCTGGGCAAGCATTTTGGTGGGGAAGGTAGGAAATGCCTGGCAAGTTCAGACATCTGGGATGTCCATCCTCACTCCTCAGAACCTTCCTATGCTGTCTGTGGAATCTGCTCCCCAAGCTGCAGCCACAAAAGTCACTATGTTGGGAATTCTTCTTTTCCATCTCGGGGTGGTGGGGCCATGCCCTGTGCATGGGCCCTGCCTGGCTGGCTCCCCGCAGTGTCTGAAGCCCCAGGCCCTCTGTGTGGGACTTTAGAAGGTGTATGAGATGGCCAGAGGGTTTGCAGGTGATGTGTGGGAAGGGGACAGGAAATTTCTACAGCAAATGAGCATTAAGTGTGGACAACATTGCACCCGTCAGCACCGACACTCAGGAGCAGAAGGGATAATCAGCCTGCTGGCAGCATCCCTGCCTCAGGTTTCACTGGGGTGGGGTTGGTTTCTGCCAGGCTCACCTTCAGTTTTGCCAAAACATGTAGGTCCAGAGGAACTTTGGCTTCTCTAACCAGGGGCAGGATATGGAGGTGGCTGCTGGCAGCCTGTGAGTCCAGAGAGGCAGGGTATGCCGGGGGAAGCCTCGCCCCGATGTGCCTGTGCTAGGGCAGAGAAAAGCCCCTTTCCTGGCCAGGCTGCTGTGCTGCTCCCTGGGTGGAGCCCAGCCCCACGGCCACATGTGCCCAAGCACTGTCACCACACCACCACCGTGGGCTGAGTGTTCTCTTCCCAGCACGGCCACCCCACCCCAAAGCCCAGGTGGTAGATGGCAGTGAAGGCTTTGTGATGAGTGTCCCAAGGGATCCCTCAATTCCCTGAACTGGAGCTCCCAGATTACCTCTCAGCTGCCCCCCTTGTCACTGGACAGGGGGGATGAAGCTGGATTTACAGGACAGCACCAGCGTGTATGTTTTAGAATGTTTTTTGCAGGAAGGTGAGGGAGAGCAGCATGGGTCTGTGGGAGCAGGGCTTCACCTGCCAGCTCTCCCAAGCAGCCCCTGTGGTGGGGAGACAGTGCAGTGCCCCATTGGGCTGGGTAGGGCAATCATTGATGCCTTCACAGCCTTCCCCAGCCTCTGTCCAGTGCACAGCCCCTCTAACTGCTGGATGCTCACAATTGTCAGGGGACCCCCCCAAGGGCAGGGCCCCCCATCAGCCCTACAGCCACTGCCAGGAGCAGGCCAGGGGCCATGGCATTGGCAGATGTCAGGTCACTCAAGGCTGCTCGTCTCTGGATGATCTAGGGTGATGATCCATGTCTGCTGGCCCTAAACCAGTGGCTCCTCTGTCACACACTCTGTCTGTGAGGCTGCTGTCTATGGCAATGTGCTACAGACACAAGGTCCAGAGGAGGTCCTGGCTGACCACACTGTTCCCTGTAGCTGCTGTTGGATTCCCGATTGGTCTTAAGAAAGTGTGGAGTAGAAACTGGAAGTCCCCATAAAAATTTGTGTGCTAAACCCTTGAAGTCTATAGTTTTTCCAGCTGCATCTGGATCCTTGCACTGCTCAGCCATGGCAAAGCATGGGGTGGGCTGGCAGCCAGTTGCACCTCTCATGCAGTGACTCGATGCTTTCTTTTCTTTTCACATATTTCTACATGCTGCCTCTCTGAGTGCAAGATTTTTAGAGCAGGGACTGGCTTAGCCTGGCAGGTGTGTGCACTGCCTGGCACAGCAGGACCCTGATGCTGTATTTGGGGCTTTGTCTCCTGGGGTGGCCCAAACAGCAGCAATAATTTTGTCCCTTAGGTGGACACTCCCATGAGCTCTGTGGGTGTCACAGGGCTCTTGGGGGAGGGCCTTTGATTACAGCAAATGGACAACACCTTGCACAAATGGCCTTAGAATTGGACTTAGAGAAAAATGGAGAGTGAGCCCAAATAAACAGCCACAGCCCTCGAAGCTGTGAAATGGAAAGTTTTGCCTTCTCAAGCCTGAAGTATGTAATGAAGCCTGAGTGAATAGCCAGGAGTGTTGTTTTGCATAGAGTTTGGTGAGTCCTGAGGTGCTGGAGGATGGTGGTGGAGTGTCGTGGGCAGTTCTGTGTCCATCTTGGGGGCTGGGCAAGCTGAGCCTCCCCCCGGTGCAGAGCAGCCCAGGGAGCCTGCAGGCAGGCAGGGAGGAAGCTGCAGAAATGTAATGTCTGGGTTTGACAGTTGCTGCAGTTTGTAACAGGAAACCATTTTACCAGAGAGGGGCGAAGGAGGAAACAGAAATTTGAGTGTGGAGGGAAAAGCTGCTTGAGATTTTGATTCTTTTTCCAGGCACTCATTTAATGATGCTTCAGCTGCAGGTACAACCAAACCTGTTTCTCAGCTGCCTGGTGCCTTGGGGAGGCATTTGTGGAGGTGGAATGGGCTTTGCCAGGCTCATAGGTATTCCTGCAGCCCATCATGATGGGGCACAGCTACAGACTCCTTCCCTCTCATCACCCAATGTGAAACCACCCCAGGACTGCACACTGTGCATCCCCCTTAGCTGTGGCCCTTGCTGGGTTGCCTGTGTGACTATCCATGGATGTCCCAAAGCCATTATCCTTTGTGCTTCCAGTGCTGGAAATGGAAAGGAAACTTACTTTCTTGGAAGCAGTGACTCAACCGGGGTAAAAAACAAGAACCTGAGGGATTAGTAGCAGATAATTAGCTCAGTATGGGCTCCTATAGAGATGCTGTTGAGACCAAAGGAGCTGCTGGGGTTTTACTTGAGGAGGGAGGTTTATGCTGCTGTTGTATTTGGTGTTTGTGCAGATGCTGCCTTGTGTCCTGCCCGCTACCGTGTCTGGCAAAAAAGTTGCAAAAGCTTAGAGAAAAGCCAAAGAGATGATTAAAGGATTGGAAAACATGCTCTGTAATGAGGCAGGCAAAGAGTTTAGTTGGCTTGCAGGGTGTTTTATTGAAATGTGTGAGTATCTTGATGGGAACTTTGATTTAGGGAGCTCTACTGTCCTGCAGATCAGAGGGATGAAACTCAAAGGCTCCTATTTCAAACTAGACAGGCTCTGAGTGAGCCAAGCAGCACTGGCTCGGGGGGGGGGGGATTTTCTAATTGAATGACGTGTCAATATTCAAAGAATTCTGTCTCTGCAAATGTCTAAGTGCAGCAGGGTGTTTTTCTGGGAGACACAGGCTCTAGGTCAGCCGCAGCTCTTGCACAGGATTAGGCATTAACTGGGGAAGCCCTGTGGCTGTGGTTACACAAGGGCTCAGCCTGGCTGACAGCACCAGCCCCTCGTGCCTGTGCCCTCCCAGCCAAGGTGAGTGGCAGGGGAGATGGGGACTCAGAGCTTTGTCCTGTGGTTCCCACTGGGCGCCGGCCTGGGGAAAGCGCCAGGGAGCTTTCAGAAATGTTTCCCTTTGATTTTATTTTGTGTGCAGCTGGCACTGTTGGCAGCTCCATGGCAGGCTGGGGCTGGGCAGGGGATGCCACGTCAGTGGTAAAAGTAGGGAAATTTAACAGCAACTTCTTTTTTTGCTGCTTGCAGTGCCGCAGCTTTGCCTGCACAGCACTCGAGCCTTTCCAGTTCACCTCTGGGAATTAATGCAGTTGGTTGTTTACAGTTTCCAGCACTGTTCATGTGTGCGAGAAGGAGAGCATGTGAGTGTCAGCATCCGTCATACTTCTCTAATCATGCTGCTTCAGGAGATATTCTCGATAGCATCACTTTGCATTTCGGAGCACACACTTTCACCCGGGGCTGCTAAAGCTGCACTGCAGCACCCAGCTGTTCTGTCTGAGTTTTGCATAGAGTTAAGAGAGAAGTGCCTGGGTGGGTAGTTGTGTTTCTCTTATTCTGCATTCCTGCTCTGCTGTTGAGTTGCAGAAGGAGAGAGAGCTGTAGGTTTAATGCACAAGAAGAGGGAAAAGAGATAAACTGGGATTTTGTCCCCTGCAATGCCAGCCAGTCATGGCTCTGGTTTTGTCCTTTCCCACTCAGTCTCCTGCCTGCTGGAGACTGTCTATCCTCTGTCTATCACCTTCTCTTTTCCTTTGGATTTAGCACAGGAACTGAACATCCGCAACCATGACAACTCACGTCACGCTCGAGGATGCCTTGTCCAACGTGGACTTGCTGGAGGAGCTGCCCCTGCCAGACCAGCAGCCATGCATCGAACCTCCTCCCTCCTCCATCATGTACCAGGTACTTCAGCTCCCCGAGGCAGAGGCTAGGGAGGGTTGTTCCAGTGGCTCATGCAAAGCTCAGGGCCACACATGCTATGAGAAACAGCCAAAAACATCCAGGGTTCAGCGTGTTGAAGGAAGTGTTCAGAACACATCTAGCCACAAATCTGTTCCCAAGGACTTTAAAAGAAAAGCACCAGAGATTGGTGAAAGGGACTTTTAAGGCCGAGCAAAAATGAGGACCAGAGTGCATGAATGGGTAGGAAGCGGGAGATAAGATTTGTGATAACAGCAAAAAGTTCTCAGCGATGTTTATTTGTGCACATATTTCTGTGCTTCCTTTCCGTGGTCGTGCGTGCATCGAACTGAGCAGGGCAGGCTCAAAGTCCTGCCTGACTTTGCCTGGCCTGTGCCTCTAGCACAGCTGGAGCTGCTGGCATGCAAGGGAGGGCAGCTGCTAGAACCACTTCTTTGCCCTGAACAACTCAGATTCAGCTGCAGCTGCACAGACCAAGCAGAGCTTGGCAGGGGCCCAGGGCACAGCTCGACTCTTGCTTTTGGTTCCACAGTGGGATGCCTCGGCTGCCTGGCCACCACACCCTGCCCTATAGCACACACCCAGGGTTAAATATAATAGGGTGTTCCTTTCTCCATCCTGCCGCTGCTGAGTGCCTGGCTCACCCGTGGCAGTGTATAAATACACCAGCACCGTGATTGTTGTGCCTCGTGTACAGGGCTCTGAAATTACAGTATCTCTTTCAGCAGGTCAGACCCCAGGCTCATTCCAGAGCCTTGGTATCTCTGCGGGTTATCAGACCCAAAGGTCATCCTGGGCTGTTCAAATTTCAGCTCTCCCTGAAAAATCTTCATGTAATTATTTGCTTATCTCTTCTTTCAATAAATCTTTAGCCTTTGCTGGCTTGTGTCTCGTGAGGGGCTCAGGGTCCAGCCTTATGGCACAGCCTTCTTTCAGGGCCATGTGTGTGTGCACACAGCCTGGGACTAAAAACATCCTCTAAGCTGGATCTGGAGATGTTGGCCTAGCCTGTTTCCTCATCTTGCTCAGTTTGTGTGTAGCCCTCTCCCCTGCTAGCCAGAAATGCACATGCAGTCTCAGCTTTTGTTGTCACATTGGTCACGTGTGATGTCCTGGAGACACTGAGTAGCCCTGTGGCCAAAAGTCTGGGCTCCCAGGTTTCCTGCTCAGGAAATGAGTTATTGAGGTGAGCATGGTCACTGCAGTGCTGCTGTCATCACAAGGAGCAGCTCTGGGTGCTTGGGACCTTTGTCTGCCCTGCAGCAGATACCATCAGCCAGCCTTGGCAGAGGAAATTACTGAGTGCAGAGCATGTGAGGGGCCCTCCAGAGAGCCAAGGGAGCTGCTTTTCCATCCCCCACCTGCCTCTGCAGTTTCTTGCTCCCCTGCCCCAACCCAAAACTGTATCACAGCTTCCAGGGCAAATGTCCCAACAACTCCCTGTGCTTGCAAGAGCAACAGGAGCACTGATAAGAGCACCTGGATGAGGGCTGACTTTCATATTTATGTTTTCCAGACAACTCATTCCTTGCCCTTTCTCTGTGTTTATCCTTCGCACTTCCTGCTGACAGGATGTGGTCTTTCCCCAGCAGCCAGGGCACAAACAGAAATTAATAAGGCTGCATCTGCCTTTGAGTTACCAAGCTAAAATCCTTAGAATAACTGCTGTAGTTTTTCTCTCTGGTGTGGCTGCAATAAAGTTTGGCTTGATTTTACGAAGATTTGTCAGTCTTGATTGCCATATTTCCACACATATACCCTGCAGGATGAACATGTGTGATTCCAAGGCATCTCAGGGTGTGTGTGTGCATGAAACTACTTCAGACTTAAAGGTTCAGCACCTCAAATAGCTCACAAGCTCCTCCCATGCCCCAGGAGCCTTACTAATTCTGCTTTTTACCAGCACATCCCATGTTAGGCTGTACCAGGTGAGCAAACAACCAGCTGTGTTTTAATCCCCATCTCTCTGTTTTGCCCACAGGCTAATTTTGACACAAACTTCGAAGACAGGAATGCCTTTGTGACAGGCATTGCCAGGTACATCGAGCAGGCCACGGTGCACTCCAGCATGGTGAGTCCCCCAGTGCTGTCCCCAGGGTGCTGAGCCTCCAGTGCCTGCCCTGTCCCAGCATCACCCCTCTGTCTTTCAGAATGAGATGCTGGAAGAAGGCCACGAGTACGCCGTGATGCTCTACACGTGGAGGAGCTGCTCACGAGCCATCCCTCAGGTACTCAAGCACTTTCCCAGGCAGGGGTGCACCCAGAGCACCTTGTTGGTTTTGTCTTGAGTATGGGTGAGTTTGGAGTGGAGACAGAAGGACAGAGAAAGCCAAGAAAACTAAAGCAGATGATGCTGAGACTCAACCATGGGGAGATTTCTGTTGATTGGGTACTTCATATGTGCTGCTGTGCTGCTATTGCCTCTCCTGGCAATGCCAACAGAAGGCTGTGGCTTAGCTGATGGCAAGACAGCACTGCAAGTCATCTGGTTTAGTGTCTTCCCTGAGACATTTGTGCCTCTCTGAGCAGCTTATGGGATCCCTGCCCTTTCTCCCCGTGCTCCTCTCAGGGCTGCTGTCAGTGCTGTGTGTGATGGGGGAGCAGACAATGCCACGCCAGAGGGTTCAGTTACAGATTCACCAGGTTTGATCTTGCAGTGACCCCTGTGCTTTGCCCTGGGGCACGTGGATGTGGCCAGGGGGGTCCTGGGCTAGGCCCCCCCAATCTCCCTGCTTGGTCAGGTGCATGTGGCTTCACAGGTGAAGAGCAGAGCCTGCACCTGAGTGTGCACCACTCCTCCCTACCCCGACTGCCTCCTCATGGCCATCAATGCATGGTGGGATTCTCAGGGCTGTCCTGGGCAGGGCCAGGACCTTGATGGTCCATGTGGGTCCCTTCCAGCTCAGAATGTTCTGTGATTCTGTGGTACTGCCTGACTGCAGTGTGGAACACCATGGCAGGGACATTAGATTGCCCACTGCAGAGAGAGCAAGGCTACTTTGGCATTGTCCCCCATGTCAGGCTCGCTGACATGTCCCCCAGTCACCCCAGTCCCTGAGAATCAGCTGCTGGGTTACTGAACGTGCACTGGAGCTGTCAGCCCCATCACAGCCTTGTGGGAGCAACAGCTGCAGACAAAACCAGAGCAGGACCGCAGGATGCCCTGGGCAGCTGGTGTTTTCCCTGGAAGTTTGATAATGACTCCAAGTAACTGTTTTGGAAGAAAGATGGGTGACAACTGAGTAGGTCCTTAAATTTAGCTTCCCAGAATTCCAGCGACAGTGACTCAGTTCATTCCTGTCAGAATGAACACTGGGCAGACAAGCCCAGTGAACAGGAATGAATCCTCAACAGAGCTAAAATAATCCCAGCGAGGCTCCAGCAGAGCTGTAACCTGCTGCCTTGTGTGCCTTGCAACTCAAAGTCTCAGATAATGTCAGGCTACAACATTCCCACATTGTGCAGCAAGTCCAGACTCCATAATGCTTGTGTTCTGTCCCAGACAAATGCATCAGGAGACTTCTGTCCCCCAGAGTCAGGATTGTGCCTTTTTAGAATGGGTGGAGAGAACTTCAGATCTGAAATACCCTGTTTTGCTTTCACCTATTTCTTTGAGAGCCAGCTCCTTCTCAGGTCCCTCTGTTGTCCCTGGGTGGGACAGGACTCCCTGTGAGAAAATGAGAAGACGGTGCTGCAGTGACCCTCAGCTGGGTTAGAAGCTGATGCTGACATGAGTGATTTTCTTTGCAATGCAGGTGAAATGTAACGAACAGCCAAACCGAGTGGAGATTTATGAGAAAACAGTGGAAGTCCTGGAGCCAGAGGTCACCAAGCTTATGAAGTTCATGTACTTTCAGGTAAGTGGTGAAGGAGAGAGGCAAAACTAATCTGTTTACCTTGGTGTTAACATCCTAAGCATGGCTGTGTTATCCTTGCCTGCCAGGACAGCCCCCAGGAGGTCCTTGAAGCCACCTGAGCAGAAACCTGAGACCTGTGTGAAGGAAAATCTGTGTGTCCCTTGCTCAGCCCCAAAATCTTCTGTACAGATTGGGAAAGAGCACACCTCAGCCCTTCAAATTCATGGAGACCCAGACCCCCCACTCTTTGGAGCTAAGGGTGTCACAGGCTCCTGTTTTTTGGGGGTGTTGGCTGATGTGAAGAGCTGATTCTACATTGCTGTGTGGCAATCACAGAGCTGCTGTGGGCTCCCCATCTCTGCCTGCATTATAACTGGCTGCAGTTGAGTTTCACAATAATTTTTAGGTTTTATATCCTATGAGGTCTTTGTGTCCCACCTAAAAGATGCAGCCTGATGTTGCAGAACACCCCAGGTGCAGTTGGAGTGTTCGAGTGCCCTTCTCCCCTCGGGCACTGAGGGTGTTTGTCAGCAGTGATTTGTAGCAATGCTTCATTGCATGGGGACAGTGGAGAGGGACCTTGGATCCTCCATCCTCAGCCAAAAACCACGTTTTTAAAGGAGCTGGTGGTGGGTGGAGGGGGTTCCTATGTTGGTCCATGACCCTCTGCCCCTGCCCTGCAGCGCAAGGCCATCGAGCGGTTCTGCAGCGAGGTGAAACGCCTGTGCCATGCTGAGAGGAGGAAGGACTTTGTGTCTGAGGCCTACCTCCTCACTCTGGGCAAGTTCATCAACATGTTCGCCGTCCTGGATGAGCTGAAGAACATGAAGTGCAGCGTCAAAAATGATCATTCTGCTTACAAAAGGTGAGAGGGGATGAAGTGACAGGAATGGGGACAGGACTGGTCTGCAAGGGAGTGCCTGGTCTGCCCAGCAGTGAGGGCAGGAGGACGTCAGAAGGCTAGAGATGGGTTTTCCGTGCTGTCCCAGGCTCTCTTTGTGAGTTTAGGCAAATCTCTGAGCCGTGTTGTGTTTCAATTCCCTATTGGTAAATAGAGTTGTTTTGTAGAAGGGTCTGAGGCTGGGGCATTGCAGCTGCAGGTCGGACAGGGAAGGTGGGTGGTGACAGTCTCACACTGGCTCAGTGACCCTTGGTGACGTTGGATTTGTCCCTTCCAGAGCTGCCCAGTTCCTGAGGAAGATGGCAGACCCCCAGTCCATCCAGGAGTCCCAGAACCTCTCCATGTTCCTGGCAAACCACAACCGCATCACTCAGGCAGGTCCCTTTTCTCTGAGCCACTGAACCTTTCCATCAGTAGCGAGAAGCAGTGATCTTACTGAGGCTGACAGCACTTCAGCCCAGGCTGTGGCAGCAGCTCTTGGGTCTTGGCCACTGACTCTGGTAGCCTTTTGGTCAGGCTGTGTAATTCTAGCAATGTCTCATGTGTCATCCTGGGTGGCTTTGAAGGTCTCTATGTCAAGACAAAGATGAAGGTCTAAAAGATGTAAGAAGAGCTCTGGGAGGGGGAGGTTCTGCCAGAGCTCCATCCCCTGCAGCTGCACGGGGACTGCAGCTCAGCCCCCATGGCCCTTCACACTCCACAGGCTCCATAGCTTCTGCTAGCCAGGTAAAATATTGCAATGAGACAGGAGTCAGACAGTCTGCTCAGAGTCACCTTCCTTTGCATCTCACTGTCTTAAGTTTGGGTGTCATGATCAGCCTGAAAGGGAATTGTCCTGCAGACAAAGGTGGTTCCTTCCGGGTGGTGCCATGAGCTCAGCCTTCTACTGGTAAACTGAAAAAAAAAGCACCCAAATGAGGTTTGAAAGAACCTCTTATTGTTCTACTCTTATCCTTCAAGTGTTTCTTCCCTGTTTTCTGCTGTTCCTCTGCCTCTATGGATAATGTGGCTTCTGTTGTGTTTCAGTGTCTGCACCAACAACTAGAGGTTATCCCTGGCTATGAGGAGTTGCTGGCTGATATTGTCAACATCTGTGTGGATTACTATGAAAACAAGATGTATCTCACCCCCAGTGAGAAGCACATGCTCTTAAAGGTGAGCTTGGGCCATGCTTGTGGGGCTGGGTGCTTGCATGGTTTCACTGTTGTTTTAGCAAAATGAAATTCACTCCTAGGACAACATTTCTCCTCAATTTCTTTATTTCTTGCTCCTTTGGGTTTATCTGCATCCCTTCTCTGCAGAGCCAGTGTCCGCTGCTCTCACAAGATGCTGTGAGCACTCTGCAGGCAGCAGCAAAGCTGCTTTGCTTCCTCCTCTGCCTGTTCCCTTTCTGATCCCTGGTGCTTTGTGTCCTCTGATGTGGTACCTCAGTCCTCTCACTCACCTCTTTCTGTGGCTAGCATGGCCCTGAGTCGGGAATGTCCCACCCCAGGGCTCTGACAGGGCAGCTCTGCTGAGCAGAGCTGCTTCTGTTCCTGCCCTAACTTAGACCTTCTCCCACCATTTCTCTGCTCTTCTTTCTGGCCTTCTCCCTTATTCCCATTATAAAAATCTTCCTTCCTCTCTCCCTGTCCTCTTCTCTTCCCCATCTCCATCTCTGTTTTCCCACAGTCCTTCCCAGCTCTGCCTGCCTGGGACTAGGCACGTGGTGGATGAGAGCACTGGTGGGTGCCCTACATCCTCCAAGACTGGAAGGGGTTTTTTTGTTGTACACAGAAGTGCAGGATCATGGGCTTGACCTGTGTAACTGCAGAGGACATTGTAAAATCACCACCAACTTTGTAACCCAGAATTTTCTTCTTGTTGCCCATTCCTAGCAATAGTTCCCTGCAGAAGGCAGATGCTCCCAGGTTTGTTTTTCTGACTGTAAAGAGTCTTCAAGATGAACATGCCGAAGGATCTGTTTGTTTGGTGTATTTTTCCTTGCTGTCAGTCAGTTATTGGCAATGATAGCAGTCACTATTACCATAAAAACTTCATTACAGTGGTGTGAGTCAGCTCAGGTTCTTTGAAGGGTAATGTGGGTAGTTTGACTCTGTAATGATTTGTACTGAATTAATGGGGAGGGAAATCAATCCAGGAGAATATTTTAAATTCTTCTTCAGGAGTAAACTTTTGCCTTCGGGTGGAGACGACTTTTGGTTTGTTGTTATGTGAAGAGAGGAGGAACAAATACCCAAAGGAAACATCCTTGTTTTTGCACAGACAACAGAAGCAATCCATCGTGTGTCCTCTGCCTAGCATGTGCATCCTGGCAGATACAGGCAGGAGAAATGTTTTAAACATTTTAATATTTAACATTAAACATTAAATGTTTTAAACATTTTCTCATGAGGGTCAGGTGGTAACAGGAACCTGAAATGGTCTTTCCTCATGCTGAGTGATGGAGAGCTGTCTTTGACTTGTGCTGCTGACTTCATGCTAACAAAACCTTACCTTTCCATCTTCTCCAGGTGATGGGGTTTGGCCTGTATCTCATGGATGGGAATGTCAGCAACATTTACAAGCTCGATGCCAAGAAGAGAATCAACCTTAGCAAAATAGACAAATTCTTCAAGGTCAGTGACCTGTCTGGGTGAGGCAGGTGTTTATTGCACGCCGGTGGGTTAGTGGCACCACTGCACGTGCTGCTAGCAAAAAACAAACCACAGGAATCATTTACGGGTCCAAAAAACGCAAGGGTTGAAAAACCATCTAGGCCAAAGGCTGAGGAATGGAATTGCTGTGACCAGGAATGGACACAGAGCTGCAGCAGGGGTGAGGTGAGCAGTGCTGACCCTCAGTACCTGCAGAGCTGTGGATGGGCAGCAGTGCCTGGCTCTGGCTCTGCTCCCATGGCACCGGAGCTGGGCAGGCAGAGGGAGCTGCAGCTCTGGCTGCTTCCTGCCGAGGGGCAGAGGATGGGGAGGCTGTTTCATGGATGAGGGAGGGATGTGCCAGACTGGCATCACTTCTCTCTCTTTGCACATTCCTGAGGCAGGTGTGCAGTCTCTGTGGTTTCAGGCCACCAGCAAACCTGGCTGGTTTGCTGAGGCCTGTGTGGGTGATGGTTGTGCTTCTCTTTCCCTCTGCAAGCTGCTGAGGTAAGGGACAGAGGACGCAGCTGGCGAGCCGTTGTGTGATCTGGCAGTTTCATTTTGTGTATAAACTGTGCTCCCTGTAGCAGAGAAAAAGCTTTTGGGGGAGTTTGTGTCAGCTGGGACTTGGAGGTGCTCAGCGAGATCATCAGAGGGTCACACTGTGGTTTGATGAACCATTTTTGTCTTGTCTGAGATGCGGATTTTGGGGAAAGGCCCATGAAACCTGGATGCTCCCAGTGGCAGGGTGGGAAGCAGCTGCATAACCTCCCTCTGCTGAAGCACATCTGGCCATGGTCTGATCCACAGCTGGAGGTCAGACTCCATTGCCCTGGGACCACTCAGCACAAGAAAGGTTTGGGATAACCCTGTTGGTGGAGAGGAGGGCTGAGAGCCCACACAGCACCTCAGGGAAGGTGGTGCCTCCTTTCTGCTGGTTCTGGGCACAGGCTGGATCAAGGAGGCATTTTGGGTTTGGAATAGGTCAGCTGTAGGAGGCATGGTGGGATCTGGCAGAAGACAAATGTGTTGGCAGCGAAGAATAATAGCATAGCAAGAGGGCAGCAGAAAAATTTCCCAGATGGAGCAATTAGATTTTTTTGGAGACCTACTGAGCTTGAGCAGTCCTTCCTGAGTCCTTTATTAATCTTTCTCCTGAGATGGAAAAATTAGTTTCTGCTACCAGCATTTGCACCACATAGGGGAAAATGAGAAGGTGATGATTTGTGGGAGGGCACAGAGGGCTCCTTCCCCATCACTCTTCCAGCACACTGGATTCTCCCTGATGCTTCACCCAGAGGTGGGGTGTGGAGCCTGGATGAAGAGGTTGGTTGTGGTGTTGGATAGAGGATGTCTCCCTGCTTGTTGCCCTGAGGTTCAGTTTATGGGTGATGTCCTGGGTCAGTGCAGGAGAGGGAACAGGTGAGCCCAGGTTTCACGGAATGTTGATGTCCCAGCTGCTGCATCCTCCCCTGAGCAGTGGGGACCTATTTATCCCAATTTGCACCATTTCCTGGAGACAGCCTGGAGAGCAGGGGCCCACAGACACCCTAACCTCATGGACAGGGTGATGATGAGATGTTTAAAAACCCTCCTGTCACATGGGAGACTCCTCTGGAAAGGTGATTTATCGTGTCAGTCTTCAGAGTGTTCTCGGTTTTCGCTGGTTCAGCTTTGCTAATTCAACCGAATCTCTAAATCAAGCCTTCAATGTAATCTCTAGAGTTTGGTCATCTTGGTGCATTCAGGCAGATTTGCTGTTCATTGTGAAGTGCTTTGGGCCATCAGAGAATGAGGTAAAATACCTTCCATTTCATAGAATAACTTTCTCCTTTCCAGCTTTATTTCCATTTGCACTTCTCCAGCATCTGCGTGGTCTCACCTAATCAGTTAAGTACCACTCCAAACTCTCAGATCTCAATAAGGAAACACCAACTTCTCCTTTACTACATCTGCTTATTGCCTTCTGATTAAATTTCTAGTGGATTGCCCAGGAATTTGAGTAGTGAAAATGAACTACCCCTTCATTTAAGCCTTTTATGGAAGTGCCAGTGGGAATTCCTGATGACAGCATTACACATCCTGTGCACAACTCAGCCTGAGAAGAGAAGTGTGTCCTAATAGGACAGGGAATTTTCCACCATCTTCCCTGAATTTTGGGGCAAGGCTTTTGTAGCGGGGTGAAGTTGAAGCTTCATATTTTATTGATGAGCTGTCAGTAGCCCTTGGTTGGATTTTGTTTGCAGGTAGAAGTTTCGTGAAGGAGGGACATGTCTTGAGCTTGAGGTATCTTCAGAGCATTTGGAGTTTATTTCCCATCCAAAACTTCCTGAGATGTAAAGGGCAAGCAGAGCCATGTTACATTGCCTGTGTCTTGTCTTTTATGGAGAAGTTTTAAGACACATCACAAGTAACCACAGTGCTGAGACCCTGGGGAAAGCTGACACCTTCCTGGTTGTCCAGAAGAGCAACACACTGGCTGTTCATCCTTCTGTTCTCTTGGAGGATTAGGCTGGGAGACAGTAAGGCCTGCTCAGGAATGCACTTCTCTCTTTTTGTTGTAAAAAGAGCCTTTCCTCTGGCTGGTTGCAGCACTGAACCGTTCTGGCCACAACCAGCCTGGTAGCAGTGAGTGCAGGGCTCCAGGGCACTCTCAGGGGGTGATTTCCTCCCACAGAAAGCCTTGTGATCATTTTCTGTCATTTCCTCAGTGAAATGACCCTGGGTCCAGGTTTGCACTTTGCTTCGAACAGCCTGATACTTTCCAAAGCTTCAGAGGTGCAGGATGCCTTTCTCAGTCCCTTGTGTTGTGCTGGGGACAGGCTCTCTCTCTCTCTCTCATTCTCTCTCTCTCATCTCTCTCTCTCTGCCGTGTTTCAACCATCTTTTGTTTTCTTTTCCAGCAGCTGCAGGTGGTTCCTTTATTCGGCGATATGCAGATAGAACTGGCCAGATACATTAAGACCAGTGCTCACTATGAGGAGAACAAATCCAAGTGAGTGCCTGCCATAATGTCTCTTGGCTTCTGTGTGTGTCCTGAGGGCCGTGGGAGCTGCAGCCCCACGGTGTGTGCACGTGTGTGTGTGTGTGTGTCCCTGTGAGGTATGAGTCCAGCGTGCCAGCTCTGTGTGCCCGTGTCTACCTCCCTGTCCCTGCATGGGAAGATGTCCTCAAGGTGCAGCCAGCTCCCCCAGCTCCGTGTAACCATCCCCTGGGAGCAGGCAGGGCTGGGAGGGGGCTGGCAGCGAGGCAGGGGGAAGGAAAGGTGGCTGGTGCATGGATCGGGGCGGCGCCGAGTGCTTGCGAGCTGTGTGAGTGTGAGCAGCGTGTCCCTGCTCTGGGGAGATTTTAATCCACAGTTTGAAGCCCAAGGACAAAATCGTCCAGAGCATGAACACAGCAGTGGATCTCTGCAGTAGCCAGGGCGTCTCCTCTAGCTCAGGCAGGGTTCGTGAAGAAGGATGGCAGGAATGAGGGTTGAAGCAGAGGCTTAGATGCTCTGGAAATTAATGAACTGGAAACGACTGAATGTGGCACTCGGAGCTCTGGTTTAGTTGACAGGGTGGTGATCAGTCAAGGGTTGGACTCGGCGATCTTAGAGGTCTTTTCCAACCTTAATGGTTCCGCGATTGTGAATATTGTGAGAGGAGAGCAGAAGTGAGGAGCTCAGGAGCAGCCTGGGCTCATGGGCACTTTGCTGCTGCCACCAGATGAATCCACAGACGTTGTTTCAGTCACAGCAGGCGCGTGAGAGGCCCCACCTGTGTTCGTAGCTTTGTATCGTGCTCAGTTATTGCCAGAAGAATCAGTGTTGGGTGTGGATATCCTTGGAATGAGGTTTGCAACCACACGTGAGCAAAGCCTGTCCGAGCTGTGTCTGGCTGCAGTGGCTGGTGGCAACCAGGCTTTCACCAGGCAGTGGCCTTCCACCTGTGGGACTGTATTGTGTGGAAATCACAGTCTCTGGTGTCTGTGAGGAGCAGCCAGGCCGGGCTGTCTCTTCAGCAGGACAGGAACTAACCTCTGCAGTGTCATTGCTTCTGTTCACTCGTCCCCTTCCACCTTCCACCCTGGAGGGTCTGGCTTCTCTGCCTGCCCGGAGCAGCCCTCCTCCCCTGCCCTCCCAAAAACTGCTTGAAAAGTGCCCGTTAATTGTTCAGGAGAGATTTGAAAAAAACATGGCGAAATTTCCTGAGCAAAAATCTTTGAATTAAAATAGAGAGGGGAAAAAAGAAAAGAGAAAAAAATACGATTCCGCGTAATGCAAATTTAAACAATATTTTTGGAAAACTCAACTTAGAAAAATTTCTTGAAGATTAGCAGTTTTTTATCCCAAATCATTCAGGAAGCACATTTCAACGAATCACGTGACAGCAGCATTCCTCATTTTCTCATCTCAAAACCAAGGTAGCTCATGGGCTGTTTTACCTGTGCACAATTTTAATGTCTGTCTTGAAATCTGTCTCACCAGGTCTGTGTGCCATACTGTACTAACCAGTGTTTCTTCCTCACTCGCTTTCCCAGCAAATTGCATGGGACTCCCAACTCTAACTCTGCCAAGGTGGTTCCGTGTAATCCCCATTTCTTACTAATACTGTTTTTGTCACTTTCTCTCCCTCCTTGTCTCCGTGCAAGTGGAATTAATTGGTGTTTTTCCCGCATGGCGCTTTGTTTCTGCACTGTGGAGTAGGTTGTGTGTGGCAGGGAGGGCTGGGGCAGCCCTGGCCATTCCTGCTGACCTGCCGATTGTCCGGTGGGGAGCTCGTGGAAACGGGTAAGAGCCGAACAGGGGGACTGGGGGAGGATGGATTTCACAAGGATTGACGTGGCCCAGCATTTCCAAGACCTTCTGCCGCCACAAATACTGGCAAAAACTGCATTAAAGTGTAGGGATATGTCTGCGTCCCTCAGGGGCAGGTTTCTCACCCTTCTTTTGTATGGCCAGTCTAAATTGGAGAACATGACTGTCATGAGATGGACAATTATTTAGGGGGAAAAAAGGTATAATCTGAACTTCTACATTGTGATGACAGACAGACCTAAGACATGAGAATCTCACTGACAGATGTTTGCTTGCACAAAACGTTCTGGTTCTACATCTAGGGATTAATACATTACAGGGAAAAAGGAGATACTAAATAAAATAGACCTGGTTTGTCCCATTCCTTCATACAACCGTGCCTTTAGAAAGGGAGTGCTGCCTTTTTTTAGGATGGCATTACACAGTTATGTGGTGCTTAGGGCTCAATGCAATTGAAAATCTAGTTCAGTTAATCATATTCTGCTCATCGTCTGCACTCAGGATTGTTCACTGAGCTGGTACCATGAGCCAGAACCAAAAACAGTGGGAGGGCTATTTCTGTGCAGAGTTTTTCTTTGCAGGAGAAGGCAGCACGACCCAGACATGGTGGGATGACATCTAAGGGGATGATTATCCTTAGGTTTAGCAGAAATAATGCAAACAATGCAGATCTTTGAAGTTAACCCTTCCCTAAAAGCTTGTCCCATGATGGCCTGGGAAACAGCCATCTCTGCCCTTGGGGTAGGTGAGCCCACATGGAGAGCAGCCTTCAGGGAGGATGGAGCAGACACATTCAGGCTGAAAGGTGAGGCAAGTGTCCCCATCACACCATGTGAGACCACCTCTGGAAGACCCCACACACCAGAGAGACGACACAGGCTGACCTTTGCCCTGAGGGGTGGCATGCCTGGAGCACGTGCACGTGAGGAGAGCAGCTGTCCCTGGGGCCTCTGAGTGGAAGCTGTGTCCTGTCCTTGACCCCGTTGCTCTTTTGCCCAGGTGGACATGCACTCAGAGCAGCATCAGCCCCCAGTACAACATCTGTGAGCAGATGGTGCAGATCCGAGACGACCACATCCGCTTCATCTCGGAACTCGCCCGCTACAGCAACAGTGAGGTGGGTACAGCTGCACTCACTGCAGCCAGGCTCCTGAGATGGACAAGCCTGCCACAGAACCACGTGGCAGGACCATGGTGTGCCACAGATGTAGAGTGAGGGGTGGTGAAGGACGCGGGTGGGAAAAACAACTCTGGGAGCAGCAATAAAAAAGCAAGTTATGAAAGGCTCCTGCAGGTAGAAAATCATGTGCGCCAGGAGATCTTCTGCTCCTTGACCACAGCTTCATTAAAATAAGCAGAAAAAGCCTGGCAAGTAAATGTTTATTGTCAGCCAAATGTCAGAGCACCAGTGACTTGCATATAGGGCTTTTCAATTCCACAGGCCTATCAGGGCTTTGAGGAAAGTCCACGGAGGCATCTCTGTTCTTTTCATTACTAAATACCAGTGCACTCTCTGATGCCATTGGGACTGGTTTTTGTACATGTGTGATCCTCATTCATCAGTGTCAGTTTAACAAATTGTAGCATTCTCAGGCGCTTCTTTTTTGTCATTTGTAAGAGCTTATTTGAACTTTTAATCAGTAAAGGACTCTCAAGGATTTCAGTAGTATTAAACCATCAAAAATGAATGGGAAAGTGGAATAAAAACAGTCAGTTATTTGCTCTGAGGTGACAGGTCAGACTCATTTTTTTGTAGGAAATAATTTGACTGCCTGTGTAAAAAGAGCCTTGCCTTTTCCTGAGGAACAGAGTGTGCTTTGCTCAATTCTAGCTTGGTCATAAGGTGAGGAATTCATTTCAGGTGGGATTTGAGAGAGGAATCTGTTGATTGAGTGAAGTCCCTGCAGCAAGCTGCTGATTGTAGGCCTGACATGATGTGGTGTCTTCCAGGTGGTCACTGGCTCAGGTCTGGACAGCCAGAAGTCAGATGAGGAGTACAGGGAGCTCTTTGACCTGGCTTTACGGGGGCTGCAGCTGCTGTCCAAGTGGAGTGCCCACGTCATGGAAGTGGTGAGTGCATCCCTGCGTCACTGAAAGCACTTTGGGATGAGTCTGGGTCAGTACCAAAACTGTAATGCGAACAATGATGGAAATTCTTAATTTGCAAAGTTTTGACCAGATCTCAACACAAGTCTGTCGAAAGCCCAGTATGACTGACAGCCTCCCAAATAAAGAAAACCAATACTCACTGAGTGATAATAAAGCCAGGATTGTCAAAACTGTAGTGATGTCTAGGGAATGTTGTCCTGGCATATGGCCTTACTCAGTTTTTCTAGCCTGTCTTCTTGCTCATTGCAATGTTGACATTGTCTCTTTCCATCTTCTAGTACTCCTGGAAGCTGGTTCATCCCACAGATAAATTCTGTAACAAGGATTGCCCAGGAACAGCCGAGGAGTATGAGAGAGCCACCCGGTACAACTACACCAGTGAGGAGAAGTTTGCCTTTGTGGAAGTAGGTGCCACCTGCACAGGAGTCAGAGCCAGTCTGTGCTGGTTTCCTGTCCATGTTCCTCAGGCCTGGGGAAGAGGATGGAAGGGTATCTCACCAGTTCCTCATCCCTGTGACCTGTGTTAAGGGATTAAGGGCTCCTGCATCCCTTAATTTAGCCTTTAAATTGCCCTTGGCCAGCATTGGGTCTGGCGTGGAGCCAGCTGACATTGGCTCTGTTGGACATGGGGGAAATGTGAGAAGCAGCTTCTCACAGAAGTCATCCCTGTAGCCTCCTGCCTCCAAACCCTTGCCATACAAACCCAGAACAGTGGGCTTACAGAGCAGTGTGATCTGAAGCAAGAGCAGCAGCTTCATTCAGGAGCTGTGCGAGCACAAGAGATTCTCACCCAGGACACATCAGCTCTCAGCCTGGCTGTCTGTAAACAGTGAGAACAGTCCTCTGAGCCTGGCTCTGGGAGGCCCTCACCTTCCTCCCGCCTTACACAGTCCAGGCTGGTTTGAATATTGCCTTAGGGCTTGCTTGAGTTGGACAGGAAAGGCTGTGCCCTGCTGTGGATGCAGGGCTGTGCAAGCTGTACCCACATGTAGGGCATGTACAGTTTCCTGGGATTGTGGTGTTAAAGATGCCAAGAGATCAGCAGTGGAAACAAGGGACAGGGGCCATTTGCAAGAAACTGGTGTTATAAATGCTTTGCTCAGCTTCTTGTGATCTGTAAAGCAGCTAACACTCAAAAATCAGCTGCCTAATCGCTGGGCCTATGCTACTGGAGTAGAATTAATCGAGTCCCAAACTCTGTTAATGCTGAATTTATAGATCTCTTCACACAATGGGAGAACAGCAAATGCATCTGGGTTTAACTGTTTCTTCAGGTGATTGCCATGATCAAAGGCCTGCAGGTGCTGATGGGGCGGATGGAGAGCGTCTTCAACCAGGCCATCCGCAACACCATCTACGCGGCCCTGCAGGACTTTGCCCAGGTGACCCTGAGGGAGCCTCTCCGACAGGCTGTCAGGAAGAAGAAGAACGTTCTGATCAGGTCAGTGTGTCCCTGAATCCAGTGCAAAGCTCACACATTTATTAGTGTTACACTTTGTAGTACACAAGCACATGGCCCTGTGTACGCTCCCACACACAAGCAGCCAACAGTCCCTGGCCAGCAGCTCCTCCAGAGGTAACTTTTGGGCATCATCCCACCAATAACAACTGTGTATGATCCCCCACCTCAGGTACCTTTCCTCCCATATGTGCACAGCCATAAGTATTTTCATCTTGAAGTAAAATCGAGCTGAAGCACTGCTTTCCCTCTCCGCCCCACTCCAGTGTCCTTCAGGCCATTCGGAAGACGATCTGTGACTGGGAGGGAGGTCGAGAGCCTCCAAATGATCCTTGCCTGAGAGGTGAGAAGGATCCCAAAGGTGGATTTGATATTAAAGTCCCACGACGAGCCGTCGGACCATCAAGCACACAGGTGTGTGGATGTCTGTCTCCTGTGTGGGGGATTAATGGTCACAGAGCCATGGAGGAGTCTCCCACGCTGTGGGTTAGCAGCTGTTTCCGTGGTCTGTTCCACAAAGTCTTCATCCTGTTGTATGTTAAATGTTGCTTTGGTGTCTAATTTGTTGTGTAATTCCCAAAGCCTTCTGTTTTAAGGGTTTGATTAACTCTGAAGGACAGTGCCTTATGTGTGCAGAGAGTGGTCAGTACTTGGGAGAAGTGGTGTTTTTTGTTTCAGAACACCACAGCTGTGTGTGATGGTGTCTGGAGAGTGGTAACTGCATGTCACCTTTCTTCCAAAGCTTTACATGGTGCGGACCATGCTGGAGTCCCTCATAGCAGACAAGAGTGGCTCGAAGAAGACTCTGAGGAGCAGCTTGGATGGGCCAATAGTCTTGGCCATTGAGGAGTTCCACAAGCAGTCCTTCTTCTTCACACACCTTCTCAACATCAGTGGTAAGATGATGGCAGGGGGAGGCTTGAACCCAGCTCTTGTGTGCTCAGAAAGGCAAAAGCAGATCAGCTTTGCTCCTCAGTGACCTATGGAGAAGATTTTCCTTGATGTTTCCCAAATGTCCTACTTCTGCCTGGTTCAGGCATGTTTGTCTGTGGTAGTTATTGTGTGAACAGGACTGAGTCAGCAAGAGCAAATAGCTGCTAGTTTATTTTCTAGGACTGGACTTTCCTTCTGTCCCAGACAAACTGAGCCACTGGCCACAGAAAAAGTCTCCCAGAATAACTCTGAGCCATTTCAAATGTTCTCTCTAGGGCAAAAGGGGTGATCCCTTCCTTCTCCTTGCGTTACCAAGTGCTCAGGCAGCATGGACATGGTCTGGGTTTAAAACCAGAGGCATGAAATGTTCCATACCCAAAAGTGAGGCTGCAACAGCTGCCTCCTGTGCCATGCCCTCACTGCCATCCCCAGGGAGATAACATGGAGGTAACATGGATCTCCTCTGCATTCCAGAAGCTCTGCAGCAGTGCTGTGACCTGTCCCAGCTCTGGTTCCGGGAGTTCTTCTTGGAGCTGACCATGGGCCGCCGCATCCAGTTCCCCATCGAGATGTCCATGCCCTGGATCCTCACAGACCATATTTTGGAAACCAAAGAACCCTCCATGATGGAGTAAGAGCTGATGGGACTGTGCACGTGCTGTGGTTTGGGATTTTGTTCAGGAGGAAGGGTAGGCTGGTGCTGAGCAGTCTTTTTGACGTGGGAGGTAAATAGATGTTCCTTATCTGCTGTCACATGGATGGTGCTGTGTGAACACCTCGTTAGCAGACACAGGGGCGACTTCCTGGCACTGGCACTTATTTATGTGTCATAAACAGCAGCTGGCAACTGTTGGGATGTGGGCAGGACACGGTGGCACTGTCACCTGCATGCAGCACTGAGACAGATGTGTCACCAAAGGGGGTGGGCCCAGGCTAAGCCACCTCAACACACTTTTTTTAATATGTCTGATAAATGATGAGAGGAATTGCTGTTACACAAGTGTAATCATCTTCATAACGTCTTCCTTGTTAGGAAAACTTGATTTTCAGATGTGTGGTCATTGTCAGAGCACTCTCTGGAGTGAGGGCAGGGTGAAAGAATTATTAAGGGCAGAGAAGAAGCAAGTGTTGATTGAACAACTTGCAATTAGCTCACTTCCATGTCAGTTGTAGCTGCTTCCTGCAGAACCCAAGGAGCAAGAGGGACTATTTGAGGGGCTGCAGGGAGTGGCAGTGATAGGCATGAAGTCAGAGAAAAGCCATTTTTTTGCATCAAGCAGGGCACATACACTGGCTACAGTTGGTAAGCTCCAAAGTTAATTTTAGATGTGGTCTGTGTTCTTGCCCTCAGGTATGTGCTGTACCCCCTGGACCTCTACAATGACAGTGCATACTATGCTTTGACCAAGTTCAAAAAGCAGTTCCTGTATGATGAAATTGAAGCTGAAGTAAGTGCTCTTCATCTTTATTGTATGGAAAAAGCTCACTGGTGTCACACTGCCCTGTTTGACCCAGCAGTTCATTACAGGCTTCTCCTGAAAGAAATATCTCATCAGACTGAGAAGTTTTCAAAAAGATCAGCATTTCCAGAGACCTTTCAGACTTTCCTGATTAAGGGCTTTGGCTTAGCTGTACCCTTAGGGAACCATGGAAGCCAAAGGCTGTCAGATACTGGGGACATGGAGGAGTCTGATGAGCAGAAGGCTTGAGACATCAGAAGGATGATTGAGGGTGGGGGAGCAGGACCTGTAGGAACATGCAGAAACTATAAAGGGAGAACTGTAACTGCAATTTTCTGCTTATCTTTAGCATTGGGAGAACTGCAGTGTGGGTTTTAGATAGTGTGACCTTTAATACATGTTTGTGTTAAATGAGAGACCTGTGCTGGGTTGTATTGATCTTGCATGCATAGGAAGGAGCTGTTCTGTGCTGGTGACACCCTCACCAAGTCTTGTTTTTTCTCCCCCAGGTGAATTTGTGCTTTGATCAATTTGTGTACAAGCTGGCAGATCAGATCTTTGCCTATTATAAAGCAATGGCTGGCAGGTAGGAGAACCTGACTGCTGATGGTGACTGATGATATTGCTGCATCCAAATTGCTGTTAACCAAAAGGTTTCCCTCAGGGAGCAGCCTCTGCAAGCAGATGAAACATAGATAATCCTTGTCCCCCAGAGCTGGCTGTCCACGTCAGACCGGTGTAGACAAGGAAAATTAATTAAGGAGACGCAGTTAAAAGTGAAAATATAATAATTGGCATCCCGAGTAGCTGTCGGAGTACAGTTTGTGAGAGCAGCAGAAAAGCAAACTGAGCTTATTAGCGACATGTCCTTGCTTGACTTCTGTTTGTGTACCAGGCAAAGGACTGGAAGCCTCCCATCTCTACAAAACAGGAATATGCACTTGTCCTCACCCTAGTAAAGCAGCAGGACTTGTTCTCCCTTTGGGAAGATGGAGCCTTTATGGCATTTCCTCCTTACCAATTTAAAGAACATGGATGAACTCTAGTGAGAGTCTTCTTCTTGTGGCCCCAAAGGTGAACCAAGTCTTCCATGTGACTGCAGGTTTTTCCTCTAGGTCACGTTTGGCCTTAGAGAAGGAGGACAATCACCATCACCAATCAAATGCTCCCACAGCAGGTCTTGAAGGAGGGAGCACACCAGGGGAACCACCCAGCACCTGGCACTGATATCTTTCAGCACACTTTTTAATCTTTTTGAATGTTTTAACCGTAGACAAGCGTGGCAGTCCCTAGGTAACAAACACTGCTCTGTGATTTAGCATGCAGAAATTTCTTGGCATTCAGAGCCAAGATAAAAAAGAAGGACAAAAACAGCTCTGGAAAGATGCACAGAGAAGATGATAGTGTATGTTTCTATCTTCCTGACACTGCTTCCCTTTTTCAGTGTTTTGCTGGACAAACGTTTCCGGGCTGAATGTAAGAATTACGGGGTGATCATTCCATACCCACCCTCCAACCGCTACGAAACGCTGCTCAAGCAGAGGCACGTCCAGGTACAGTGCAAGCAGCAGGCTCCAGTACTCATCACTCCTGGTCTGTTACCCTTTTAGTGGTGGTCAGCAACCACCACCACCAAGTTGAGATTGGCTCTGGATTGAGAAGGGTTGAATCTGTTTCTGACACAAAAGTGAGTTGTGCTCCACATTTCCCTTGTCCCTTCTAAAGTAATCTAAACTCCACCAATACATTTGCATCACTTCTTTCGCGTTGAAGCAGACTTGGAGGTTTGGTTTTAACTTGTGTGTTGACTGAAAAATAAAATACCTTTTCCCCATCAGTATATAACGTGCAGATCTCTTTTTTTGCCAGTTGCTGGGCAGATCAATCGACCTGAACAGGCTCATTACCCAGCGCATCTCTGCAGCCATGTACAAATCATTAGACCAGGCCATCAGCCGCTTCGAGAGCGAGGACCTCACATCCATCGTGGTAAGAACTTTTATTGACTCTGAGTATGAGCAGGGAGAGTAATACACTGCTGTGGATACACAGTCAACTGCCTTTTGTTTTGAGTCCCCCTGCAGTAGGTTTCAGCCAGTCATGTATCTTCCTTTATGCTGCTGAGTCTTTACTATTTCTGTTTATGCAGCTTTAATTGCATTATTATCAGACCATTAAGTATCTGTGTAAATCATAAGGTGGCAGTCAGTAGTTAGACTTCGCAGACCTCATATAAGAGAGTTCTGTAAACTGGGAGAAGGAAATCTTGGCTTTAATTCCCTGTTGGATGAAGGTGGCTGTGACACTGTTTGTGTGTGTACAGGATTTGCTGTCTTTGATATGTTACAGGATCATCAGAGTCAAGTAGTGTAAAATTGCCAGTTTCCACCTTCGGAGGATTCTGAGGTGAAAGCCAGCCAGTGCTCAGTGGGGAACAAATTAATTTTGCTTCCTGCAGGTTCACAGAATACTGGACCAGGACCCCCTTGAGTGGAAGTGCAATTGGCCTTGGCCACCGAGTTAAATTGATGTCTTTAGTTCTGCGTGCGTGTGGATATAAAACCGTTCCCCTGGCAATTAAATCAGCTGTTTCTGTTGTAATACATTGCATTTTCTGCTGCTTTATGTGCTGCAGGAGCTGGAGTGGCTCTTGGAAATCAATCGCCTGACTCACAGGCTGCTGTGCAAGCACATGACTCTGGACAGCTTCGATGCCATGTTCCGTGAGGCCAACCACAACGTGTCCGCGCCCTATGGGCGCATCACCCTCCACGTCTTCTGGGAGCTCAACTTCGACTTCCTGCCCAACTACTGCTACAACGGATCCACCAACAGGTGAGGAGGGAAAGCAAGGCCACCTGGAGGCCCTGCTTTTCTTTCCAGAATGTCAAACCTGCCACGTAAAATTGACGTGCGTTGTGGTAATGTTCGTCCTCCCTGCGGGATGCAAGTTACTCTTAAAATGAAGTTGAAACCCATCATCTCCCCTTGGTCTTGAAAATGTTAGTAACAAATTCAAGCAGTGGTTAGATAGTGATTGAAGTGGCTGAGGGTGGGTTTACTCAGCAGTGTAAATAATGCCAGAATAATTTTTTTTTTTTNCCCATCCAGGGGGCCTGAACGAGGGGTTCACTCGAGCCTCTCATTGGAAAATCTTTGATAAATATGTTAATTTTGCAAGGCCTATAATTGTGTGTATTTCTGTGTGATGGGGTGCATGCAATTTTGGGGCATTCTGCCTGGACGAAGTGCTGCACCCAAGGATCCTGAAATAAATACCGAGGCAAAAATCCCCTTTTCCCCATAAACTGTGTTTTGGTTTTAATTTTAAGACCAGAGAAAGGCAACAGCAACAGAGCTCTGGTAGCTGCTCAGATACCTCTTTCTTGCCTGTCAAAAACGAGAAGAAACCTCACTTTAGGTGGGTTTTACAACAGATTGTGGCAGGATTTTGCATTCCAGTTGATGTAGCTCAGGTGATGAATTCTAACTAGCCTGCCAACTGCAGGTCATCCCAGACTGTGCCCTGTGTGTGCTCAGTTAAGCAGGCTCTGACCACTTCCCCCCCGTGTCCCGTGCTCGCCGCAGGTTTGTGAGGACAGCGATCCCGTTCACACAGGAGCCCCAGAGGGACAAGCCAGCCAACGTCCAGCCCTATTACCTCTACGGGTCCAAGGTCAGTAAATGAGCCACAACAGCCAGCAGGGGTGGATGTTGGAAATATTTATTTAGGAGGAGAAAGAAGTGCAAAGACTGGGTCATTAACAGAGTGTGCTGGGTGTGAACGTGCAGGGTCACATTGCTGTGTGCAACCTAAAGGCCATGCAAGAAGCAGATTCTGTGTGGTGATGCTGTTGCTTTTCCATATTCTTCTCCATCAAATGCCCATGTTAAGGGATGTCAGCACTGCTCTGTGCTTGGTGTTGGTACTGAGTCACATCCATCTAAATGCACAGCAAAGTGAGCAAGTTGGTGCTCTGATGCAGTGATGCTCCCGAGGAAGGTACCACTTCAGGAATCCCACTTTTTGTTCAAAATGGGAATTACTAAAATTCTTATGTGTGCACTGCTTAATACTGACAAAAAGCTCTTTTCTCAGGCTGCAATGACTGTTTATACAGGCGTTATGAGGGGGGTGATGCTAGTGGAGGGGCACTCAAGCTTGAAACTACTTGAGTGGAGTTTATTTCTTGTGCACATTGATTGATGACTCTGAAGTGAACCTACAGCACTGATGCACATGAGCCAATGACACTACAGTCTGCCAAGCCTGGCTGTTCCCAGAGAGCTGACTTGGTTTCTTTTTTAAAAATCCTCAGCAAATGAGAATATTTTTGTCACTTGACAAAAATCTTTCTCTCTGTGACCAATGTCTATGCCTCATGTTTTACCCTAGGACAGACAGCTGCCATGGACACACAGATCGTCCTCTTGGCAAGAGCTGGGAAAGAGAGGGACAAACCAAACCTCTAAGCAAGATTTTGTTTTCTTTTGCTCTCACTGAAGGCCATGCTGTGGCAAGATGGCTCTTTTATCATCACTGTTTTTATAGGAAAAAAAGCAGTGAGGGGAGTTATAGGGGCTCTCTTTCATGAAACTGGAGCTCCTCATTAGCACAGTGGTCATGGGCACTTCCAGGAGCTCCTCTCTCAGTCCATCCCTCAGTGGCTCCTCTGGCGAGCTGCTTCCTTCGACCACTTCTTCAGGGCCGGCGTGGGGATGCTTTGACCTCGCAGCCCGGTGGCACCGCGCAGACCAGAACTGCAGGCAGCCATAGGCCAGGAGGGCGAGGAAGCAGAGGAGCAGGAGGCTGCTCACCATCCACACGGACGTGGCGGGTTCGTGCTTGGAGCCGCCGAAAACCAGGGGGATTTTATCCAGCGTGTGGAAGGTGGTGCAGTGGTTGCTGGAGGGGTAGGAGTTCTTGCAGGTGATGCAGAGGACGTAGATGGTGGACGGCGTGAGGCGGTGGAGCACCAGGGAGCTGAGGGGGTGCGGGACTCGCTCCTCACGGTGGAAGTTCTGCCGCAGGTAGCCGGCGAAGACGCTGTTCCAGTTGGGGCGGTACATGACGTGGTAGTAGTTCTCTGGGCAGGGGCTGCTCGTGGCCCAGGACACAGTGGCACTGGTGTAAGTGATGTTGTGCACTTCGATGTTCATCGTGCCCCTGAAACCAGATGCAGGGAGAGGCTCAGTTTTCTGATTCATGTCAAGGCTCGAAGGCCACTGACGTTGGTGAAGTCTTTCCACTGACTTTTACTCTCCCTTAGATTGGATTCAAGACTATCCTGGCTCACTTAGGTTACATGCTAGAATTACAAAAGACAAATCCTGCTTTTGCCCAGATCTTCTATATCACTTTGCTTCATAACAAGAACATCCAGTTGGAACATAGGGTATACTTTTTGCTCCAGTTATATTTTTTTAAAAATCTCTCTAACTGATTGTCTGTATTGGAAGCTTTTTTAGCTTTTTGTTTCCCACAAAATAAAAAGGATACTGCAAGTGTGATTAACATAAAGTGATCATTAAACTAGCTCCAGCTTGCCTTGTGAAGCTGCCAGTCAATAAATATTTTGATTTTACACCTAAATGCCATTTAGAAAGCTCCCTAACGGCTAATTCACTGTTTTAAGTTGTTGGTGCATTTTCTGTACCTTCCTTGCTTAACAGAGTATAAACTCTTACTGTTCCTGCAGCATCTCACACTGCAATATAAGGATCTTAAATGTGAAATTGTAGGTTAGCGAAAGATAAAATCAGTGCCTTTAGGGAAACACAAACATATGAATAATAAGAACAAAGACAGAAAAAAGACACTGCCCCCCTAACAAATTATAACATTTAAACCGATTTAAGCGAGAGACAGTGAATAGTAGATTATCATCCCTGATGGTGCAAAGTCCAGTAGTTCATTAATACTTTCTGAGCTATGTGGCTGTTTAGCAACAGCCACGAATTACTTGAGCGCATCACTGCTTCAGATCCCCAAAGTGCTCTGTGAGCCTCACTGCAAGCTTCTCTCTCCCAGCCAGCCAAGTGCTCAGAGCAGCACCTCCGCTCAGTTGAGCTGGTTTATATTTTCCTTTTTCCTCTCTCTCTCACAGTAACTAACTTTCCTTTAATTCACTCAAGAATAAGCTCACCTTAATGACCGCTTGTCTGTTCTGGCATGAGGCTGCTCGTGCCCATGGCTGAGCCCTCCCAGAGCCAGCACTTACCTCCTGCCAGGTCCGTGGTGGCCCCGTCGAGGTGGCTCTGGTGACAGAGTGGCCACAGGCAGTGCCTTGCCAGCACTCACCTCCCTCCTGCCTCTGCTAAATCCCTTCCCCGCGCGCTCCCTCGTTTATACCCAGCTCGGGCTCCGTCATCTCTCACCATGGCAACCAATAGGAAAGGATGGGCAGGCATCTTCGAGTGATTTGGGAATGTTATCCCTAAAAGCTTCTGCCTGGGAGAAGTATGCGTCTCCGAGGCAGGAAAAACAAGCCAGGTAGGTTTTTTTGCTGGCTTATTTGGGTTTTATTTTTCTCCTGTATCCACAGTCCCCCCAGCAAGACCAGAACTGAGCCCCAGCAGGGTCTGGGGTTACAGACACGCTGACACGTGGTGTGAAATCTGGGATCCTGGCCCATGGTACCCATTGACTCAGGGACTTTGTCTTTAATTCTGTGATTTCATGCACACTTAAACTACTGATTTAAGCTAAAGCCATAAGCAGTACATTTTGATACCTGATGATGCATCAATTTCCAGTAGCCTTTTAGTATTTTCTAAACCATGTGATGGCCATAGGAATTGGATTTTCAAAGACCTTGACTTCCTGGTGAGCTACATGGGATTAAGACCAGCTCTTCTTTCAGTGCCCCTGACTTACAGAAAACTTGGGGATGTCCCCTTGCAGTCAGGTGAGGGCAGGAGAGAGAGGCAAAGCCAGTGTCTGTGGTGCTCAGGGGAGCAGCTCAAGCCTGTGGCCAGGAGGGGACAGATGGGCCTGGTAAGGAGAGGCTCGGAACAAGTGACTTGCTGCTCTCTAAAGCCAAAATGTGCTCGAGAGGATCTTGCCCAGAAATGTTGGTTCTGAGTCTGGAGTTACTCATTCCACTTTCTAAGACACTCTCAGCTGTTGCGCTGAAATTAGGTTGGCTGAGAGCCCTGACTTGTCTTGGGCTGTGTGCAAGTCCTTTTTTTGTCCCTGAGTATATTCCTCTTTCATTAGCTCTTCATTTTTCCAAGAGAATTCTGTTAGAGTCAGTGCTATCTATTATCTCTCTCTGTTCAGTTTTATCTGATAAAACTCCCCCTGCCTTTCCTCAGGTGAGCTGAGACAGGTCTGAGTAATGGCCAACAGCAAGGTCAAAGACATGGACACAGAACTGGGCTTTGATTTGCTTCATTTGTTGCTAAGTCTTCTCCAGAGCATCAGTGGTAACCTCCTGAGCTCCTAAAGCAATGCTGGGACCTTCCCCACATGCTCACAGTTACAGATGGCTGTCTCTGAGACCTGGGTGCAGGATGGGCTCTCTAGGACACTGGGAGCTCTGCCCCATGCTGCAAATCCCAGCCTCCTATCCCCAAAACCTGCCCATTTGGCTCCAAACCAAAGGGGAGACAAACCTCCCTAGTGTCTCCAGCAACTGCTGCTCCCAGGAAGCGTCAGGGTCAGGCTTTTGCTTTGGTTCTCTGCGGGGTCAGAAGCGGCCACCCAGCGTGGGGGAGTGAGCTGTGCTGTGCTGTGCAGCCAGCTTGTGCCTTCAGCTGCTTTGTCTTAAAATACCCACTGGTGTCATTTTTTACATCCTACAGCCTTTACCCCAAGCTGTGTGTCTCACCCTTAAATGGAGTTATATTTTTAATTGCTGGCAGAGCATTATCATTAGATACAAGCCTGCTGTTCGTGCGCTGTGTGGCTCTGCAGAGAATTCCATGAACCTACCTCATCCTGCAGACAGGGAGGGGTGAATCATCCTGCTCATCTGCAGCCATTGCACATCCTAAAATGTGTCTTCTCCCAATCAGGCTAATTACTGAGACCCCCCACTCGAGGGAGAAGCTGGCTGGGAGCTGTTCTCCAGCCCCATTATCCCGCTGAGGAGTGAAGGAGTGCTGCGAGCTGGGGGCTATGCAGCAGCACCAGCTGCTGGCTGCCTGAACAGCCAAATACCAGCCCTGTTAATGGGAAAACCTGACCAGTTGCACCACAACTGGTACCAGTGGTGGTAGCCCATCTCAAGGGACCAATGCACATGCACAGACAGAAGTCTCCTGGCCATGGAGTAGCAAAGAGGCCTCCAGAAATGAAGGTCCCACTGAAATAATGATTTTTTTATTCCCCCAAGCCAGGATGAGTCCCAGTGTGCTAAGCCTGGGGAAATAACAGGGTAAAGGAGACTACTGTGAGGTGTGCAAGGAGGCATCTCTGGGCCACTTGGATCACCCCTACAGCACTTGGTTTCCAGGGACACTCAGGGCTGGGACAGTGCCTTGCAAAAGTTAAAGCAACAAAAGCTGTCGGAGTATGTCTGGCTGGGGCCCTGGAGCACTGGCTTCCCTCTGGGATGGTCCTGTTGGCCATTTGGCAGATATTCCAGGCTGGGCATTACCTGGTGTTTAAACAGACACACTTTTCAAAAAAACACATTGCAGTTTTTCAAATGTATCAGGGTGCATAACCAGTGGCTTTGGATCTGTCTCTACCAGATTTTTAAAGACTTGATTATGTGAAGATGCAGACAGAAGCCTAAGCAGGGTGCCCAATTCTCTTAAGAATTGGTATCCAAGGAGCTTTGAAAGTAGGCTTCTGTCTGCCTAATAATTCTTAACTCTGACACATACTCAGGGCCCTTTTTTTTTTTTTAAGTTTTGATAGGAGAGAAAGTTCTTGCTCATTGTGAATGAGCCTCCAAGGCAGTCTTTCTGTACTTAATAGTATTACAGGGCTATTTTCACCTACCAGGAACAGGAGGTGAAATTACATTTCACAGAAAATAGGGGACTTTCTAGCTGTGCCTTATTTCTGCTAGTTCGAAGAGCACTTAGGAATTACAACAGGTAACAACCTGCTGGACCAGATCCATGGGGCTGTGACAAAATGAGAGACAATTAATTGATTAAAGTAACTGACAAGTCTGTGAAAGCGTGGTCAGTAAATTGATGAAATTCTATAGCTGAGAGCAAAAGAAAATACTTTTCCAATTTTTAGCAAATGACTTTGCAACCCATTAGTAGCTCAGATGAAGTGTTAAAAGTAAATCTTGTGGAGTGAGTCAGGAGTGGAGGGTGGAGGATGACTGGAGCCTCCAGCTGAGGGTATTGCAGCAGTGGTGGAGCAAAGATGACATTTTGCCCTGTTCTGCTATTCCAGCCCTTGCTCCCTTCCACCAAAACCCCCTCAGTGCCTTCATCCCACCACTCCTTTGGCTCCATTATTGGCAGGAAAGGGGATCCCTCTAGAGTGTAGTCTGCAATATCCACAGGGAGGCATTTGGAATTCAGTCTGATTTGTTTCCTTTTCTTTGTTTTACCTTTTGGTAAGCATGAGCCCGGGGTTTTGCTGGAAAGAGCACTACATGCCAAGATCTTTTCCAGGATGGCTTTTTGCTGCTCACTGAGGCTACAGCTGGAGATGTCATGGGGCCAGAGTGCAGCCCCTCTGCTGGGCTGAGTCGTGATGCCAAAACTTCCATTGCAGAGCCCTCTCTGAGCATCTGGTGGCTCAGTTAAATCTGATTCTCAGTACTTTTTCTCTACAGAACACACAAGTGAATTAATTCCCCCTACTTCTCTTTGCCTCAAACCAACTGGATCCTGTAAACATTCCAGTGATGAAACGTTGCAGCAATTTCCATGTTTCCAAGATGACACTGATAGAGTACATTCCTGGAAATCACTTTCTGTTCTCTGCTGCTAAGATTTTTTGGGGGCAATGTCCTGGGCAGTTCTCCATAGACCAGTGTCAGATTCTTACCCTTTGTCACAGCCCCATGGGATGTCTGTTAAGTAGAGGCTGAGGTAAAGCTCTGCAGGATGCAGAAAGGATCTTTATGGTGTTTTTTCCATCTGCCCTTAAACTCAGTTGCTGCAGTTCCTGCTTTCCTTAATAAGCCTCATTTAAAGCAAGTGCCCATAGGGGAAAAAAAAAAAATCTGTCTGCTTAAATGTATTTAAAGCTTTTCATTTTAGTAGAGAACAATTTGGTTTTGAAGAGGTAAAGGGCCACTGAACTGAAATACTTGGTTGGGAGCGTATGGAAGATTAAATTTGCTTGGAAATGAAAGTGGTGTTGCTACATAGGAGGATAATAAAACCTTGTGACATGACAGTGTTGAGAGTTAGAATAGATCTGACTACACAGAGAAAAGCAATCTCCTCTCCTACAAGAAGCAGAAGTGGGAATTGCCATTGGTATTATTATTTCTCTTCCTCCTCCTTAAAAATTATTTGAAGTGATGGAACATAATCCTGTGGTAAGAGAATTGCAGGTCTGGTCGATGGCCCTGCCTGACTGTCACTCTTCCACTTTCCCAGCCCCTCAACATCGCCTACAGCCACATCTACAGCTCCTACCGAAATTTTGTGGGGCCACCTCATTTCAAGACCATCTGTCGGCTCCTGGGCTACCAAGGCATCGCTGTGGTCATGGAAGAGCTGCTGAAGATCGTCAAGAGCCTGGTAATTCTGAGCCTGACCCTGGTGATGGAGAAGCCCCAGAGCCCGGATAGGTGCAGGCAGGGCAGTCAGTGTGGGCTTGGGGATCAGGGTGTTCTCATCGGGGCACCTCCGTGTGCCGTGATCCACACTGGAACCCTTGGAGCCGTGGGCTGATTTTCCCTGAGGAGGAATCCCACTGTGGGATGATGGAGTGTTTCCAGTAGGATCAGACAGTGTTCAGTACAAAAACAAAGATTTTACAGTTGATTAAGTGCATTATCTCATAATGTATCCACAGGGTGCAGGTGTGTAACTCCAAACGACAGCAGGGGCTTTAGAGTAAGCAATGTGCTCTCCTCTAATCCATGTATGTCCAAAACATCAGATCTGCAGAAACTTCTTCTATCTGAATGTAAATTCTTTATTAAACTCTTGAGTATCCAGTGATCGTTCCTCAGGTGGAAGGAGCATTTCCTGTGCTAGGGAGTGACTCCTTTGGCAGCTCTGGTGAAATGCTTTTTGGGTTAGATGCACAAGTCCAGCTGCAGCTAAGATTGAATCTTATTTTGGATTTCAGCTGCAAACAATGCAAACACAGCAAGCTGTATTTTGAAGTCGAAAATCCATGCAGCTGTGATTTATTCTTTGGGAGGAAGCTGTAAAAGCACTCTGACTCCATACACTTGGGCTGAATTTAATATTTGAGTGAAATCCAAATTAAGCAAGTTCTTCCCGGACTCCAGCTGAAGCTTCATCCTGTGCTATCAGATGTGGACCCATCCACAACCAGCCTCTTTCAAAACCAGTGCCAGGAGACTGGGCAGTCCAGTTTAACCTCCCTTTGTCTCCAACAGCTCCAAGGCACCATCCTGCAGTATGTGAAGACTCTGATTGAAGTAATGCCCAAGATCTGCCGCTTGCCAAGACATGAATATGGCTCTCCAGGTGGGTGCTGCAGATGGATCCTTGAGCAGGAGCTCAGCCATGTGTTGGTGCAGCATTTACTCAGGCCCACATTCAGGGTTGATCCAGGCTGGGCACCTGTCCTGCCAGTGCCACTTGCAGTCAAGTTTGCTGAGACACTTCATCTGCTTTGCTGTTGACACTGGAACATGTATAGGAAACCTCTCTGGGAAATCTGTTGGAAGTTTCCTTTTGGACACACAGATGGCTGATAAGGGAATGTCTTCTGATAGCCTCTCTTATATTTTCAGGATTCTGTAAGCTTTTGTGAGTTCACTGGTATTTTATAAATGCTCTTCTTAGCTGGTGAAGAGATTTTTTGCATCATGGCTGCAGTTAGAAAGTCTGGCTGCTGTACATGAGCCAGCACCAAGTCATCCACCAGTCTCGAGCCTCTTTCCTCCTCTGATGAGGAAATCCAAGGAATTTATATGACTTACTCCCTATTTCCCAAGGCTTACTGAAAGCAGGATGACACTGCATGTTAGTTTTTCCCAATGTCTGTCTCTGTGTATCCATTTAGCAGTTGCAGTTTGTGATTAAGGAAATACCAGACACTGATTATCTTTTTATCCAAAATAATTGGAAGATATTCCAGTCTCTTTCTGACTGTCCTTCCTTCTCTTTTAAGGAATCCTGGAGTTTTTCCACCATCAGCTGAAGGACATCATTGAGTATGCAGAGCTGAAGACTGACGTGTTCCAGAGCCTCAGAGAAGTGGGCAATGCCATTCTCTTCTGCCTCCTTATCGAGCAGGCTTTGGTAAGGCAAAACCCCCACACCAACATCGTACCTGAAATTTCCAGCTCAAGAGTAGAAGTGGAAGTGGGTTCTCCAGCAGAAGAGTTTGGGAAGTGTTATTTTCCAGCTTCTCATGTTCTCTGGGGCTGTGTAATTGGAGTCTTTGGGCGTGTCCCTGGGGATGGTGTGTGTTGGCCCTTGGTCAGGCCTCTGGGATGGCTGAATACTGGAAGATCCAGATTTCATTCTTGGACCCAAGGCTGCCCCTTGTTTGTCCTCCTTAGGAATAAAACCAACTGGAGTTGATTTCTAGATTGTAAGCTCTCTGGGGCAGGGATCAATACTTTTTTATATACATATTTGTACAGTGAGAAGTAGGTTTGATCCCTCTGCTCTTTTGGAGTGCCAGTGCAATGGAAACAACCTGATTGATTGCAATGGTGAAATGGATAAAGCAATCTAACAGGAACGAAATCTGCTGATGACATATGTCCTAGGACATCTTCACTGGAAATTTGGCTGGAGTAACAACTTGGTATTGCCCCCTGCACAGGAGTTTTACATGTGCACAAGTCTCTCAGCCTCTCAGCTCATGTGATGCCCTTTCTGGTGTAGGGCAAAGGCTGTGGCTGAGTGCCACTCGTTTTCTTAGCTTCCAGTTTTTCACATAACAAGTTTACCAAGCAATGAATTTATCTCATAATTTGCCCCACAGCCAACTGAGGAGTGCTCAACAACACAATTGTACATTAAATGTGCATACTGTGTCATAATGGTTTGGGCAGAATTGTTTCAGTTTTTCCAGAAAAATTTCAAAATTACTTCCCTAGCATAAGACAGGATTTCCAAGCAATCAGAGAGCAAAGCCATAAGAAAATTGAAAGATTCCAAGTTTTACCTGGCCACAGAGCACAGAGAAAACAAAAAGTCTCTGCATGTCCTCAAAATGGATATTTCTGCCGTTGCCTTTGCATTTTAACTCCAGATCTAGAGACTTTTAATGCTTGGTATAGTGTATCAAACACATTCAATAAGCAGTGGTTGCATAAGATGAAGAAAATAAGAGATGTGTATTACCCAGAAGCTTGGCTTTTATAGAAATTTATAGAATGACCAGAGTTGCCAACTCTGTTCTGGCAGTTTCTGTTTCTTTTTGTGGCTTTGTCACTGCTTTCTGCTCTTCTCAGTGTTGGGTGTTCTGCTGGATGTACTGCATTTGCCTTTCCTGTCACATCTGTAAAGGGACGCTCAAGGGATGTGGTGATTTCTTCAGAAATCCATCATTTCAATGCTAAAATGTTCCTTCAGTCCCAGGAACTGTACATCAGCAGTGTACTGGCATTTTAGAATAGCAGAAAATAAAGATGGTGGGAACTTGGGGATCCCTTAAGGAAGGCTGCTAAAGTCCACATCTGCCTAGTTTCTATGCCAGATAAAATCTCTCCCTCTCTGATCCCGTTTTTCCCCACTGCAATAGACTCAGAATACAAAGCCATTTTGCATGCAGTGGGCACTGGTTCCCACTCGCTGGAGGATGTCAGATGCACAGAGCCATCACAGAACAAGATTTTCCCTCTAATGGAGCTCTTGTGCAGCAGGAGGAATTGCTTTTATACTGCAGTTACCTTCAGAGCTGTCTGAGTGATCTAAGGCTGGTGGTATTTGCTGGCAAAAATGGCTCTGATGCCAATGTCCAGTCTGCTGCACTTTACCCCCTTTGTATTGTTTAAGTTTGAGGAATGAGGGCTTGCTTGGGGTGAAATTTCTAAGCAGAATTGGTGCTCTCAGTTAATGGGCCTTGGGGAAGAGGTCTGTTAATAACATGACTAATTTTAGGACAGATATGAGGTGAATGCAGGCTGCAAATGGCTGAAAATACTCACCTTATTAGAAGGAAATAGCAATGGAAGAACATTCACGTAGGAATGAACACTTTTTTGCAAACAAAATTACCAAGGTGACAGGCCCACTCCGTTAGCATCAGCACCTCTGTGCCCATGGAGGGGCCCCAGACTGTTCCTGTCCCTCCAGCACTGTGTCACAAACTGCACTCCCACAAACTTGCTCTCATCCCAGCATCCATGCGCCAGTGCAGCCTCCTGCAGCTCCATGCTCCGCTGTCCTGCTGGCTGGAAGGGGGTGTCCACCCCTGCATCCCAAACAGGCCCAGCCGAGTCATTCCATCCGGCCCCCGGGTACCTTCTGCTGCGCTGTCATGATCTGCTTCCGAGTGTGTCTACATCCCTCCAGTGAGCTCAGAACTGAAAGCATGTCCTAGGAGTAGGCTTTTGTTAGGAGCAGGCTGATGCCTTGTCGTGACACGATGCCTCTGTGTTGAACAGCTTTGGTTTCCTCGCTGCTGTTTCCCATTGCAGACTCGTGTACAATGTACTGTCAGCCATCGCTCCTCAGTCTCCACCTGCCTATATCTAGGTCTCTCCTCCTTGTGCATCTGTGTTTGGGATTATTTTTTTCTCAAGTGCATTGGCATGCATCCCCCCAGGTGGCATCTCATGGTGTTATTCCTCTCTGGACTTCTGTTTTACTCTTCCTGGTGCCTGCACCACTGGGATTCTGATAGCCCTGGCTGAGAACACCACACCAACAACCAAATCATTTCAAACCAGTCCTAATGTACCTATTTGCAGAAGAGCTACATGTCAGTATATTTTTCATGTACACTTCCTAAAATAACTAAGCCAAAGGGTAATTTCCACCTGGGCACTCTCTTAAAGAACAGGCTGTAGGAATTCATTCAGGGTAAGATGAAATGGAAACTTCCATATTCTTTATCCCCTCTTACTTTCAGGGCTAGTAAATAAGACAGAAAATCGGTATCAAGGTCTGGCCTTGTAAAGGCAGGAAGTAACTTATTTGAGTTAGGGAAACTTCCTGACTGAAGCTGAAGTATTTCTTCCAGTTTCAGATCATTTAGGTTCAAACGACCGGAGTTACTACTGAGCTGGGTTGGATCTGAATAGGTGCTGTAGGCATGAACTGTTGTAGTGTTGCCCAGGCCCCTGAGCCATTCACTCTCCCCCATAGGTATTTTTTAACTTACTTTATCTTTCTTTCTTCCTGCCTCAGTCCCAGGAAGAAGTTTGTGATTTGCTGCATGCTGCTCCCTTCCAAAATATTTTGCCCAGGGTCTACATCAAAGGTAAGAAGCTGAGAGGGAAGCAGCGGGCAGACTCAGAGGTCTCTGCCCAGAGGCTGTTTTCTCTCCCATCTCTGCTGAGGATTAGCTCTGACCCTGCTTCCCCCTCCAGACAGATAAGTGGATACAGCCAAACATCAGGTGCAAACAAAAGCTAAGGGTGCATTTCCTGTAGGCCTGAAACCTCAGTCAGTTTGGGGGTTCCCTTAAGGTTTGGAAGCCATTTCCCAGCCTCTCTAGAGAATGACAGCATGAAATGTCCATCGCAACAGGAGTGCTTGGTAACAGGGACGTGCTTTTGGACATGTGTGATAAAGCTGCTGCTGAGACTGCACTCGCCCATCCCTCCCTTTTCTGCATCACTGGCCCCTCATTGCTGTCGGTTTGGCTCCCTGATCCCACAGTCTCCTCGGATGGTTGCTGGGGGGCAGCTCTGAGCAAACTCGGCGGAAAGTTGCGGGTCTCCACTTCCTCCTCTCATTTCACTGTTTGCTGCTCGCTTGACAGAAGGAGAACGCTTGGAGGTGCGCATGAAGCGTCTCGAAGCCAAGTATGCCCCACTTCACCTGGTTCCCCTAATAGAGAGGCTGGGCACTCCGCAGGTAAGGATTGCATTGAAAGGGATGGCTGTTGGAAACTCGTAGCAGTCCCCACGTGGCCTGTTTGGCCTTGGGAAAAGTGATCCTTTTCTTTTTTTTTTTTCCTTTGATTGATTGGTTGATTTTTCCCCCAAAGCATCAATTGGACGAGCAAATCCGAATCCTTGCCCGAGCAAACACTCTGAAGGGAAATTTGTGAGTGGGTCCGGAGATGTGCTGCTGCCTCCAGTCAGGAGAGCTGGCAGGGAGCTGTAAGGAAAGTGTGCTAGAAGCCAGTTCTGAATCAGAACAACTCAAAAAACCTCTTCTTCTCCACTTTAGAAAGATGGAGAATTGCTGGAGTGGTTTGAGGGGAAACTTTGCAGGGCTGTCCTAACAATCAATTGCCATCGCTTCTAGGGATCTCATTTTAGGACTGCAGTGTGGTCCATTTAAGCTCATCCGTGTCAAGGAATACATCTGAGATTTGTTTCCCTCCTAGCACATGCTTAGAGCTTCAGCACATGCTTAAAATTACGGCTCCATTTAAGTGTCTTCTTGACGTGGGTCTCAGCTTGGGAAAGATCTCTTGTGCAGAAACTCAGTACTGTTAAAAATATTTCCACAGACTCATCAGTGTAATGGGCAAAATCTGACCTCCATTGGTAGTAATAATCAAACTTCAAGTGCCCATTTGCTGGGGTTGATGGGATATAAGTCTTTTCAAAGCATCAAATGAATCAACACCCTTCTCCTGAAATGTATGGATGAGGGAATGGAACAGTCAGGTGGTGTAGGAGGTGACAGATCTGTGGCAGGCAGAAAGTAGCTGATATTTTTTCTTGTATTTGTTTCTAATGGATCAAGGACATTTTGAACTTTGCATCATTGGAAAACATCTGAAACAGAGAAATTGACTGGATAACCGAGGACTTTGTCTTACTCTGTAGATACTTCCTTTTAAAGAATTCACCTCTGTGTTTTTGTGTCTTTGTGTTGGTCTTTCTATCTCTCCTTCTTTCCATGCAAAATCATCATTGAATTCTGCTATTAGAGTCCACTCGTTGCTTATTTCTGCTGTAGTTATAATGGTGATGAAAACAAAAGGTATTCATGTCCCACTAAAAAGTTATTTTTCTGTAAACTGTTCCCATATTCATCACACAGGTACAGTTTGGTACCAGATTTCTTTTTTTTTTTTTTTGAGTTCAAATGTAAAGGAACACAAGAATTGCTTTCTATAGGTGCCTCCATAGCTTCTAAGCTTGCTCTCTTTATGCAGTTTTGGACATGCATTTTGGAAATGCAGTTTTGGACACAGGCCCTACAGGATTTTTTCCTGCAGAATGCATAAATGCCTTGTAGCAATTGTCCAGAATCTAAGCAGAAGTTGCCTGCTTGATGCCTCTCCCAAAAGGTGGCCCCCATGCCTGTTACGGAATTCCATGCTGTGAAGGGGCTGAGCCAGAGTTAGTGGGGATCTATTGGTTTTTGCAGGTTTTGGGTAGGGTTCTGGCAAGTTCACCAGTAAACAGGCTGTAAAAGAGGTTCAAAAACTGGAAAATCAAAACTGGATTTGGGCAGTGGCAGAAAAACTGCCAATGATTCTTGTAAATAATTACTTTGCATTGGAAATCCAGAAGCAGCTGCTTGATGGATCGTTCATAAAGAACCAGGGGGTCAAAGTGGTTCATTAAAGGAATCCTCTCCTGTTTAATGCTGACCATAAAGGTATCTAGTAAGGGGTTTTCAAAAGTGCTTGGTCAGTCTGGTTTCTTCACTGGAAATAATCAGAGCTTTTACTTCTAAAGGAAGGAAAGAAGGAATAATTGAGTCAGCACAGTGGCATCCTTTGACAGTTTACCTTGAGAGCATCCTTCCTCTCCTGATCTTAGAAATCAGTGAGACCCCAGACTGTGAGTCAGCTCTGGCCACAAGACCAACAGCTCTCCAGCTGCTTTGCCCATGTTAAGATATTGACCCTAGGAAATTGTCCTGTATCAAAGACTGGTCTTACTGTGATGAATTTTGGAACCAAACTCTTTGTCTGTCAGTGTGCATAACTGAGTGGCACCACCTACCCTGAAAGCCAGATGCATCCCTTTCTAAATTAAGACTTCTTCAGAAATCGTGTACTAAGATCACTGGAGAAATTTGTTCTCAAAAGTATCCCTTTTATCACTATATTTTAGTGAAGAGTAATGCTATCAATTTATATTTGAAATGGCTCTGTTTCTGCTGTGCCCTCATTTTGCTGTGATGGACCAGTGTGTGCAGATCTGTACCCATAAGAGCTTGGAGCAGGTGAGGAGAGGGACAGTGTACAGCCTTTAGCTAAAAGACAGATAAAATAAACCTTTACTTGCCAAGCAAACACATGCAGGTGTGTGCCCTGGAACCAGTGTTAAAATCATTCCTGCCTTTAACAGATCCAGGGATCACAGACCCAGTGTGGCCTCTGCACATCATTACAGCTTTCCCTTGATAATTAGTTGAACGCTAATTGAGCTGAGGTCCCCAGAACATCCTTGAAATTGTGACACAGGCAAGAATTGAAATGCATCTAATTTCAAGAGCTACCAAACTAAAAATGCTTGAGGTTACTGCCAGCAAAAATTGATAATGAGGAAAGGGGATGTGCTGGCACATTCATGCATTTTTCAGAGTAGAATGAATGACCCAGCTAAACTGAGCATAATTCATGTTCTTAATGTCTGGCCAGGACATTTGCCTGCCCTTTGTCGCAGCTGCTCTGAGTCCCCATCGGGACTGATTGGGATAACATTTTTGTAGGCCTTGCAGGGACAGCTGGAAATAGAGCAAATGCTTAAAAAGTGCTTAAAGCTGCAGGAAGCCCTCTGGGACAGGCAGGGTCTCAGTCAGTGTCACCCCTGTTCTGTGTGCCTGTTCCAGAGTGGTGGGAGGGGGAAAGGCTCTGCCTGTGCGTCGCTCCTCTGCCAGAGGTGAGGTGCTCTGAGGTGAGCACAGAGAGCCAGAGCCTCCCGCAGCCACAGGCACGACTCTGACAGCTCTCAGCTCCCATTTCCTGAGTTATTTTTGGCAGCACTGTAAAGAGAAGTCAGTCCTGCCACTGGAACAGCAGGAAATGGGGAGCTGACAGGATACCAGGGCAGTGAGAGACCCCCACACTTGCACCACTCAGTGAGCTTGGGGGAAGGCCCTGCTTGCTTGTTTTAAATCCCCCTCTTTTTTGTCCTCTGGTAGAACAATGAGGCTGAAATGAAGTTAATTCTCATTTTCCTCTAGTGTCAAAGCCAAAATTATTTCATTCAGTGCAGCTATTCCAGATTTGTATATCTAAATATGAGCAGGGACATCACAGAAATTATCCACACATGTAAAGCTTCCAGCTTCCGGGGAAAAAATTATTTGGCTTTCTTATAAACCACAGGTTTTCCAGCATCAAGTTTGCAGTGGCTTCTCATCTTCCTCAGAGCTTTTTAACCCTAACTACAAAAGAAATCAAGAAACCCACAGGCTATCTACATTTTCAAGAGATGATGGCAGTGTCCTGGGAAGCAAAATGTCCCTGTTGGCTCCGGTTTTATCTTCATAATCATGAGATGAAACCCATTAAATGAATCATGAAATGAAAATCATGAAACGAAATGCTGAGTAGCACTAACAGAGAAGAGCAGCATGCTAGCAGAATTAAGGATCAGTATTTCTGGTCAGAGCTTTGCCTTCTACTCTGGTGTTCTGACGTGCTCCAAAAGATACTGAGGTCGGTGAAATACAGCGGAGCACAATGTTAAGTCTCCTGTTTGAGGGATGAGTATTATCTGGTGGGAAGTGCCGTGGGAGCAGCCATCAGAGGTAAGGCTGGAGGTGAAAGAGCCAGAGGGAGACCAGGCAGCATTGAATGCAGTGGGTCTGGGTCGCATCCTCACTCGTGTCCCTCTGGTTGTCCCTCTCCTCAGCAAATAGCCATCGCCCGGGAGGGGGACCTGCTGACCAAGGAGCGGCTGTGCTGCGGGCTCTCCATGTTCGAGGTGATCCTGACGCGGATCCGGAGCTACCTGCAGGACCCCATCTGGCGCGGGCCACCCCCCACCAACGGGGTCATGCACGTGGACGAGTGCGTGGAGTTCCACCGGCTCTGGAGCGCCATGCAGTTCGTGTACTGCATCCCTGTGGGCACCAACGAGTTCACGGCAGAGTGAGTGTCCCCAGCCACCTCCTGTCACTGCAGCTCGTGGGTGGCCAGCCCCCCGAGGTGCCCTCAGCTGCAGTGAGAGCCGCTGTGGAGGTAGAGGGGGAATGTGGGTCTTTGGTGAAAGGACTTTGTTGTGCATGGACACAAAAAAGATGCTCAGCTTTGTATTGCAACAGCTGGAGAAAAGAGCGAGGTAAAGGGACGTGCCCAAGGTGATGGGGAGATGGGTAGATGGGCCAACCACCCAGCACTAGGTCCTCGCCCATCACCCTGTGATTCACCTTGCACAGTCTGGCCTGGGTGTAGTTCTGCGTGTCTCCTTCTGAGTTCATTTTCTCTAGGTGTACACTCACTTTCTAGGAGCAGGACAGAACCTGATTTTCCTAGGAATTCAGGAATTCCTGATGTCATGGTACTTCTCTTGCCTAATTCTCCATGATCATGTCTCCCCACCCGTCACCCTGTTCCTCCCTCCAGGCAGTGCTTTGGAGATGGCCTGAACTGGGCAGGTTGCTCTATCATTGTTCTCCTTGGACAGCAGCGGCGCTTTGACCTCTTTGACTTCTGCTACCACCTGCTGAAGGTGCAGAGGCAGGATGGGAAGGATGAAATCATAAAAAATGTGGTAAGTTGAAGGGTGGCGTCCCAAAGGACCCAAACCAGCACACTTCTTTCTGTTTTCTGTCCTGCTTTGTCCCAACTCATCAGTTACAACAAAGCCTGGTGTTACCTTAATCTTACTGGATGCCCTTGCTGTAAGGTTTCCATCTGCAATCTCAGCAGAGAGGCCAAGGTTTAATTGGCTTGAAAATCAAATCTCGTTTCTCCCAAAGCTTTTCCCTTCTTCCTGGGGTTGGAAAGCTGGACCTGAGGAGCTGGTATTTCCAGCAACCATCCTGTCATCTCAGTGGCTTTATCAATAAGCAGCTGGGAGTCTAGATTTTGGAACTGTTAACTTAGGGACCACTCACTGATCTTGTTAATGCTCTGTCTTGAGTCATCAAACCCAATAATGAAGCGAGTCTCCGGTCCCTGCGAGGTGCTAAGTGGAACAGGAACATGTGTTAGAGCTGCTTTGCCTTAGCAGAGCTTTCCAGCAGCAGGGCACAGGTTCTGCTACTTCCTAGCTGCTCAGATGACATAAGACCCTTCATGTGCTGTTTCTCTCCCTCACCATCCCCCCAGCCCTTGAAGAAGATGGCCGACAGGATCAGGAAGTATCAGATCCTGAACAACGAGATTTTTGCCATCCTGAACAAGTACATGAAGTCGGTGGAAACAGACAGTTCCACGGTGGAGCACGTGCGCTGCTTCCAGCCCCCCATCCACCAGTCGCTGGCCACCACCTGCTAGTGTGGACACGGACCCCGCGTGGGTCGGGAACGGAGCAGGGACTGAACCCAAACCAGCTGGGAGGGGTAAACTTGATGGTGTGAGGCCTGACAAGGAAGTGAGGCTGGGTCTGCCTCTCCACACGAGGACACATCTTCCCCTCGGCCCCGTTTGAGTGCATGTTCCTCCGTACCGTCCCTGTGATCGGTTTTACTCGTAGCTTTCGGACTTGAGGGGGGGTGGGGGTGGGCGGGCAAAATGTGCTTTTCTTCCATGAAGTGGTCCGGTTTTCCCTGTGATTCACCCAGTCCACACATCACTCTGAAGCCATACTGCAGCCTCAGGTGGGAGAGTTCCACGCTCCCGTGGTGCCGGGAACCCGCTCCCACCGCAGAAGTGATGGCGTGTGCCGCCAGCCACGGAGCAGGAGGGGCTGAAGACAAGTCCCTGACGCACTCTTTGAGGGGAAGAAGGGATGAAGGCAGGATGTTAACCCATGGCAGTGCCCTGAGGAGCGAGTGCTGAGCGCAGAGGAGCCCTGCCAGGCTGGTCGTGCATGAGCTGGGGTGAGCTTTGTGCTCTCTGCTGTGTCCTTGGCCTTTCCGGCGGTTGTAGAGCGAGCTTTGGCATGTGGGCTTGAGAACAGCAATCATGCAGTCACCAGAGAACTCCTGAGCACTTCAGAGAGCTGGGGAAAGAGAAAATGGCCTGGCTTTTTCCGTGCTACAGGACGTCCACTTATTTTAATGCAGAGGTTCTCCCCTGAAGACATCTTCCATGGACTAAACCAGATTTCCTGTGGACTACAGAAGAGGCTGCATTCATGTGAATGTGCTCTCAAACATACTAATTTGGGTGGAAATAATCACTGGTGCTGACAGGATGCAGGTGTAGTTACCTTGAACACACGGGATCTTTGTTTATCAGCCAAGGGTGAGAGCCAGGGTGTGTAATCTGTGTGTGTTCTGGGATGCTGTTTTCCCTTGGTTTAGACAAATTCCTAGTGGCACAGCGACCAAATACCTTTCTCCAGAGAATGGTGACTACCAGCAGGGCTTAGGAAACTTCCCATCAGTCAGAAATTATGTGGTTGTTTAGAAAAGGTAAATATAGGATAAGCTTTAAAAAATACCCAGAATTTTCCAAATTCAAAGATGTTCAGAGAGAACACTGGAGTCTGTTTCCTTTTCCCACTCAGCTAATCTGAGATCCCTGGATAGTGAGAGCAAATGCAGGTGGAATTTCAAGGAGGATGTCATAACTCCTGGTCTAACCTGCTTCCCCTCATAGTGTCACTGGAGTGATACAAAAGCTTCTGCTTGATGTGAAAGGAGATCAAATCATGTGCTCCAAGAGAAAATTATGCCAGCCTCACCCCTGGCAGTTTTTCCTCAGCTTTAGCCTGGCCACAGCAGATAATTGCTGTATCCAGATGTGATAATATATATTTGTTTCATGCATTTCATCATGCCTTGTAAAATGCATGCTGTTACAGATGTTAAAAAGGCAGAGCCTGGGCATTTATTCTCTCAGAGGGAACATGTAATTAATTAGTAGAAATGTCCCAGCTGGTGTTTCTGTCTAAGGAAACAACAGCCAGCACACTAATGCTGACAGGAGGAGATCTAGATGGGTGGTGTGAATTTGTGCTCCCAGACTCTCATCACCTACTCTGTTGATAATCAATGAATACCCCACATGTGACAAGTGCTGGACATTTTCACACCTTGAGTTTCCTTTAATTACTGAGACAGGCATTTTCAGCTGCAGGGAGGAAATTGTACAGTAATCTGAAAGTAAAATGAAATCTCAGGAAATCTGGCTGAAATCTTGGAGTGGCAAGGAAGGACCCAGCCCAGCAAGGCGAGTTCTTTCCTCCATGTTGTGAGGAAGAGCAGCAGAAGAGCATCTGGGACTTCCTGTCTATTTACTCTTCCATTAAGGATGTCATTTCTGGTGTTCCATCATGTTTCAACCCTTCTATGCTACTGGAGTGAGGGTATCTAAAGACAGATATATTTTTAAAAGGAAGAGAAGCAATCAATCAAGCACTTTATTTTTTGTGGAAAACAAGATGCGAGGAAGATAGATCCAACCAAGATCTTATTTTTCCTGATCTAAATAGTAAGTGCTTGTTATTTTGGTATGAAAGTCTTGCTGAAAAGTTGGCACAAGTCCCTGTCTGGCTTTCAGAGCCAGCTAGGCACAGCACAAATTAAATGTCCTGGTACATCTGACAAGCTATGGAATGCTGGAGTCTTCTTGGAAACCAGCATGAACAAGAAGTTGCTAAAAAAGGATGAACTGTACCAAATGGCCCAGTCTCAGCTACCTAGACAAAATGGGATATAGTAAGGTGAATTTAAATCCCTGTTTTCATAAGTTTGGGTCTGGAGTGAGTCGTGAGGTATTTCACCTAAATCTGTAAATCTCTTTGCATTCTTTTCTTGTAGTTTTGCCATAATTCCCTGAAACCCTGCAAAACACAGTTGCAGTGGGAAGTTGTTGTACAGGCTGTACTGGAAAGAACAGGTAGTTGAAATCTATTTGTTGCCCTCGGATTTGCTAGTAAAAATGTAAAACCCTTCCAGGGACTAAATGTTTTGAGCAAAATGTCAAAGTGCATGAACAAAATGTAAAGTGTTTTGACTGTAGAGTGTATGCAGATCTTCTGCCTTGTTGCTCAAGTAGTATGAGATACCAGTTAGTAATAACCACAGTCTTAATTTCTGAGATTTGATGTTACTGTCCTTCAGTTATCTCAAGGATTCAGATTCTCCTTAGCTTCAGTTTTCTCACCCTCCTTGTCTGTGTATGAGAAAGGTCCAGGCTTAGGTCTTTAAACTCCATGAAAATGGATTTTTTTTTCCTCCCATGCTTTTTTAAATGCCATAATTGTTAATGGAAATAGGGAGCAAATTTGTAAGAGTAGGGCGAAATAGTAACAGATAGCCAGGGGGTCAGGCATATTCCCCATAGTTGCAGACTTTTCTGCCAAGTTTGGGAGTCTTCCTTGCAGATGTGCTTCAGTCCTATATTTTTCAGTCTTTTATAATCTGCAGACTTCTAATGTTCTTTTCCTAGGGAAACGTTGAGCCCTGTCTGAATACTCCCAAGTCCACTGACAATGGACTTGCTTTTTTACCTATATTTTCCTGCTTATGCTGAAGTGGTCAGCAAAGTCCCCAGCACCCACCAGCCACCACTTGGAATGTCTACTGCAAAGACAAGTTGTTGGCTCCATACAGGAATTCCAGGGCAGAGAAAGGATGGCCTGTGTTATGAATGAAGTCAGACTGGGTTATTTTAATGTTCCCTCCGGCTTTGCCATCATAAAATGTGGCTGTTGGCAGTGCACATGCTTTTCTGGGATGATGCTACACTTGACTTTCAATGCTACAATGGAAAGGGGAAGAAAACGAGTTCAAATTCAGCACTTCAGTGGTTTTCCTTTAAAACTTTTGACAGCACTTAGTAGCATTGAACAACATTAGTCCTTTTCCTCCTGCATTACTCCAGTCCAGTAGGTTCATGTGTATTGGAGAACAAAAGAGAAAAGAATTGAAGGTGTAAAAAAACAAGAAAATATGCTCAAAAACTGTTGTCAAATGTACCATATTTGTATGAAAAGCTGCTTGAGTTATTTTGTACAATGAATTTTATTTATGGTGAGGTATATTTACGCTTGTGATCTGATACAGTGTTAAATTTTTGATCCATATTTGCTATGCAGCTGAAGATGATATTTTGGTTTTGTATTATTATTTTTTGCTGTTGTTCTAAAATTCAGCCAACAGAAGCTTCCATCTCCATTAGAAGTGCTTCTGCAAGAGTAAAGCATCTGATACCTGGTGATATGTCCCGTAACACAGCAACCAACAGTGTGTACAACAAATGTGGGATGACTTTTGTGATGAAGAGAAATAAAAACTGGGCTCATTCATGAAATGGGCAGAATTTACCTTGTGGTGCCATCATCATTGTGATAACTATTGCCTGGGGAGAGGTTTCAATTGTACCTGGCACAAAAAAAAAAGCTAAGTTGATAAAAATGCTGAGCCTTTGTAAAAACAAAAGGAAAAATATGAGGCTTTGTGGCCAACACCAAAACAGATGTATTTTCTCATCAAGAAGTTAATGATTTTTGAGAAAAACTTCCTTACACACACACTTTTCATTTTAAGACTTATTTCAGTTTAAGAGGGTCAGGGAAGGGAAAAATCATATAATCATTTTTAATAGATTTTAAGACAGCCTCTTACCCAAATCTAAACGGAGGAAGTAATTTCCTCTCATTACTCCAGTCTTGTCAGCTCCACAGTGCCTTTTTTATTCCAGAAGATTCTCCTTGGTATTATTTTCCCAACTTTCCATTTGAAACCATTCCCAGTTTTGTGTTGAAAGCATCTCAGGAGCAGCTGTGGTTGTTGACTGCAGAAGGAGCAGTGGGAACCAAGGGGAAAAGATCTTGTGGGAGCTGAGGAATTAGGGAGAAACAACTGACATGGATCTATGGGAGATGGACCCCTGTGCTCATCAGCTCCAGACCAAACACTGTTACTGGTGTTCCCTTCCACAGCTTCTTCCCAAGCTTCCCTCATGGGAACAGCTTCCTAGCTTAAAAGAGGAATAGAAATGCAATGATTCTTCTCATAAAATTGGAAATTAACTTTACATCATGACCAGGCAGGTCTGTTGATCTTTCCAGTGTGCTCTGAGGCTGTGCTGCAGCTCTGGGGGTAATATCCTGCAGTGCTGGACTGTTTGCCTCGTGGCTCAAAGTTGCCCAATGTTTACTGATTTCAACATGGTTCTGCTACAGGGAACAGCAGAGAGGAGAGCAGCAGGACTTTCTTCTTGCCTCAGCCACTGATACTGGGCAGGTTGGTTGGGTTTTATCCTTTCTTCCATTAAGATTTCTCTTTTTCTTTTTTTTTTTTCTTTTTTTTTTCTTCTTTAAACTAATTTTAGCTGCTGCATCATGGACACCTCAGTTCTCACTCCATCTCTACGAAGTGCTGAAAGCTCATGTGTTCTAATTGGAGCCAGAAGCAATTCTTGCTTTGAGCGTCAGGGTCCAAAACTCTGAATTTTGAACAACCAACCCTAAGGGAGCAGAATCAAAGATACAGGCCCCCATCTTTCTTCTTCCTAATGCTCCTAAATATGTTTACATCTCCAGATGAAAGTCACTTCACCTACACAGAGAACAGTTTATTAATGATTGTTTAATTCTTCCAAAGGCATAACAAAATTACCCTTTCTGTGACCCCTCTGTAAGTCAGGAGTGCCTTTCACATGAAGCTTTGCTTGATTTAGGGTTCTGATGCAAACGCCTCCAGATAAGAAGTCAGTAAACAAACGATCTGCTGATTACGTGTAGCTTCACCCACTGCTGTCCATCACCAGCCCACCACTGATGCTCTGCCAACATGTGGCTTTGTGGGGCCACAGTGACCTAGGTAAAAGTATTTAGAAACTCTGGGAGAAAGGAGCCAGGATGTGTTTTATGGCCTCATGACCCTGGATGCCTCAGCAGCTCAGCACAGACCCACAGGTGCATGCACTGGCATGGGGAGGGCAGGACTGCAGGGGCTGGAGCTCACCATGGGTGTGACAGGCTTGGGAACTGTCCCTGTTGGTGTTGTCTAAACTCTGGTAGCACCAAATGACAGCCTCAGCCACTGCAGACATGGTTACCTTGAGACAGGCTGAATTAAAAGCTGTCTGCTCAGCAAAGTTAAATCTTTGAAGCTTTGGGCATCCTTTCATGTAGTGCTGCAATCATCCCAACACCAGGCAATTCCCTTAACCCCTACCCTATCAAATCATTGCCAGAAAAAGGATTCACCTCCCTCTTTGAAGCAGCAAACACCTCCTTGGAGCCCTAAAAGTGTACAAAGTCAGAGCAGAATATTGCAAAGCTGTTCAGAGTTTCAAGAGAAACCATGCCTAGCAGACATCCAAGAGTAAAAGTTTCTGTCACCTGTTAGCAGGATACTTCTGCCATAATTTTTAACAGATAATTGATACTCCATAGTTTTCCATCTTTTTTTCCAGAACAGAAGAGCAGACAAGAGCAGGGTCAAAACAGCCTTTTGATGTTGCTAGAGAGGTTATTTGCGTGCAAAGCTGCCTTGTTTCTGCCCCCTGGATTCCAGTCAAGGTTTGGCCTGGAAACCAGTATTACAGGAGGAACTGCATTGTTAAAAGATGAACTGCTAAGGAAGACTCCCTGATTTCTGATGAGTTATTTTTAAGGCAGCATCTGATGTGAGTATCATCCCGTGAGGTCATAGCTTGGAGCTAAATTCCCTTAATTACAGCCTTCCCATTAAAATGAGGATATGAAGCAATAAAAGAGGCATTGACTGCATCGCTGTTTTATTGCTATCAGTCTCAACTTGCCCTTGACTAAGCACAGAAGGCTCCATGCCAATCTTACCTGGCTCTTAACTCCCTTATTGCTGGGCATGGCCTCGCTAAATCCATCAAATGCAACTCCTGTGACTTCGTGATTTTACAGACTGCAGCCCCCGCAGTCCCTGTGCCAGAGAGAAGGAAATACGTGACACACTTGTGCCCATGGTTGATTGCAAGATCTGACTGAAGCTTTTCCCACAGTGGTGTCACCCAGGCATGCTTCTTCCCCAGTGTCTGACAGAGCCAGCTCACACTGCAGTGTCCCCTCCTTTTGGGGACATTTTCCTTGTCATGTCTCTCTTCTCAGGACTTCCCAGAACTTTTGGAGTTCTCACCCCTTTTCAAACCTGGCAGACATGGCCCACAGACTCAAATTTATCATTGGGGATGAAAAGGAGTACATAAACACACACATACATGGTCACATTAGCCTTTTCCTTTAGGAAATCAAGCTGACAGGGGAAGATAAAGCCTTTTTCTTTTCCCTGCACCATGCTGTGCCAGTAATACATGAGGCTGTACCAAGACCAAATGGATTATTTTAACCCCAGATCTCTTCCATAAAAATTTGCTCCCTTCTTCACACCTCTCTGTGCACAGTGAGCACAGATGTCAACAACACTCATCTGAAAAAGCTTGGAAATTATTTTGGACACAGTTTAACTGCCAATACCCACACCCCAATTAGGCCTCCCCAGCTATGAGAAAGACCTCGGGGTGTTGGTAAAGTTCCAGCAAAGGGGAGAGCCCCACAGTGCCCCAAGAACCAGAGTGTACAGGCAGAGCAGCCTGTGAGGGGAGAGGAGACACGAATTCCCCCAGACAGCACAGGGAGTCAGCACTGCAAACACAGTGGGAAATATTTGTCCCACCCCAGCATCACATCAGTTTCTGCCCTGTATTCACACATTGCATGAATAGTTCCTAACCAGCATCAGCTAGTAAATTTACTAAATAGAGGCCAAATCCTACCATCATCGTCTTGCCCAGGGTCTTGTCCCTTTTGGCTGCATAATAAATAACACCAGCAGAAGTTGCTCCCAGAACACTGATAAATTAGCATGTTTCACTTCCTACTTCAAATCCTGCTCTCATATGATTTGGATTGATTATCAAGTGCCCTGTGATAAAGGGGAGGACGTGGGATTTGGCTGGCACAGTCTCTCCCAGCCAGTGACCCGCAGGACTGTGATGGATGAACAGACTTGATTAAAATCAAATGACTCACAAAGCACTTGAGCATTACATTAGCTGGAGAAAACAGCTGCTCAGAGATAGGAGCAGGCACTGAGTGAAGGAGCCATGAGGGGTTAGCAATGCTGCAGCCTGATGGTCTAAGGGCAATTTCTGTAGTAACAGGCAATTCATTTTATGGGGAAAAAAAAACCAAAGCAATTTTTCAGATACGTTCAGATCCTACAAACCTTATATATTTATATTGCCTTATGACAGGGACCCTTTCTACCTATAAATGTGGGCTTGCTGAAGCAAAGCTCTTATTTCACTATTGGTTTTGCTTATCTCTGTTGACCTACAGCAGAACCTGGCTAATGGCAACGAAAGGACTTTTCTATCAGCAATAGGTTTCTGTGTACACACAGCCACTGAGCACAAATATAGGAAGGGAGGTGGGCAGAGGAGAATGAGGATGAAGACAAAACAAGGGAGGTCAGCAGAGTGGGGAGATGAAGGCAAAACTGATGTGCCAAACACTCCAAAACGTTCACACACCAATGTCAGCAATGGAGGCTTCGGCTGCCCTGGGAGGGGGAGTTGATGGAAATTCCTTTTCTACAACCCGAACAAACCAAGTGACCTCAGTTGCTCTTCACATGGCTTCTCCTCCAGACCCTTCGCAATCCTCATAGCCCTGCTTTGGATGCTCCTTAACAACTTTACATCCTTCACATATTGCGCAGCCCGAAACTTTTAGGTTGGAAAAGACCTCTAGGCTCATCGAGTCCAACCATTCACCTGCCACTAATATTTCTCCTGTTTATGTTTAATTTCCTTTCCACCCCACTCAGCCTGGGAAGGCCTTGCAGCGTGCATAGCCCGCTCAGCGCTCACCAGGCTCCCCTACCCCGCACCTGGGCCCACACACCTCCGAGTCACCCTCCTGCTGCCCCAGCGCCGCCTCCAGTCTCTGCAGCAAAGAAAACACCCTCCAGAGGAGACACCCCTGCGGCAGAAGCCTGGTCCCAGCTCTGGGCGAAGGGGCAGAATCCCCCGGAGACGCCACCGCACCGACCGAGCAGGCGGGGACGGGGATGGCGATGAGGGCTGGGGACGCGGGGGCTGGCCCAGGGCACCGTGCAAGGCTCTCCCCGGTCGGCTCGGCCCGGCCCGGCCCAGCCAGGGGCCGGCCCGGCCCGGGGGAGGAGCGGGGCGGGCTCAGGTGTGCCCGGCCCTGCCCTGCCCTCGGCCCGGGATGCGTGGAGCGGCCGCGGAGCGAAGGCAATGGAGCCGCTGGAGACCAACAGCAGCTGCAGCAACGGTGGGTGCAGCCCCGGGGCGGCGGGACCGGCCCAGCTCGGCCAGGCCAGGCCCGGCCCGGCTCGGCTCGGCTCGGCTCGGCCCGGCCCGGCCCAGCGGTCCCGCTGAGCGCTGGAACCGGGCCAGGATAGGACCGGGCCCGGGACCGGACCGGGCCGGGGCAGCCGCTCCGGCTCCGACCGCGGGGCTGAGCCCCCGCACCCCTCGGCCTTATCCTCCCCCGGCTTTGGGGCTGTCCTCTGTCACTGCTCTGGGCTTTTCCCTGGCTTTGGGGTTTCTTTTCCCTTTTTTGAGGTCTGTATAGGAATGGGGAAACTTCAGCAGCCGGCACCGCGCTCTGCCAGCCTCAGAGAAGGCAGGAGTTGGGGTTTTTTTCCTTTAAGGATTACTTAATCCTCTCGGTAATCACCCCATCATGCTGCCTTATGCTTGTGCCCGGTAGTACCTTCTGGAGATTTTCACCCAGCCGAGGAGCCAAGTTTCCCCCTTACTCCCCAGGAAATATTTCCACAATCAAGAATGTTTTTCTAGTAGGAAAAAAAAAAAAAGTTATTAGGGAACCCTAGGAAAATCCTCTAGAAAGTCACTGGTATTTTTTTCCTTTAGAAAAACAGTTATAGCCAGTCCAGATCCAAAACCTCAGCTGTGTGTGCCAGGACCAGGGATTGCAGCTGCAGAAGATCTAATCCAGGCTCCTGGTTCAGGAAAAATGTGGGGCCCATGCCCAGGCTCCTGGCACTGCTGGGAGCAGTTTAGCCATTCCACACTCCTGCCTGCAGAGACACAAATACTTGCTCTATAATTCCTGTGTGAGTTCAGGCAAAAAACTGAAGTCTTTTACAAAGAGACTTTTGTACTCCACCTGGCTGCTCTGTTCCTCATGGTCACAGTCACGCTGTCTTTACTACACTCTGAGTAAGGATTGCAAATAGAAGGATGTGCTGGGTGTGGTAGGAGCGTCAGGGGAGGAAGAAATTCAGCAATTTTCCCACCCCCACACAGCCACACACCTTGGCCAGGGCCACAGGGCTGCAGTGCTTTTGGTGTTAACAGGCAGGACTGAGTTTGCTTTAGGAGCACTCAGGCACTCTGCAAATAAATTAAAAAAACCCCCATTAAACAGCAGAGGAAATGTATTGTCCAAGACGAATGTGTTGTCTTATGACACAGAGCAGGAACAGATGCACAGTTACAAACTGTTGGTATCACTCCACATTAAACCCAAAGTTACAACTGCAGATGAGCTGGCAGGTGTGAGGATTAGTTGGCTGTAAGCACTAAAGCCTTTCGATCAACAAGGTTAAGTGTTGATAAGGCCTAGTTCAACCCCATAACATTGGAGTTTGGTGGAGATTCCCTGGCATATATATTTGAAAATTCAAATTATTTTTTAAAGGTCCTTCCAGCTCAGTGTGTAGACACATTCAGTGTCAAAGAGGTGCTTGAACTGCAGGCCATAAATCTGTCAGACAACACCCTGCCATTTCCACATGTGAGTAAAGAGGTGTCCTGAGCTTTGGAGATCTTTGGGTGTTGCTGTTAGGGTGACAGCATGGGTGGCTCTGCAGGGGGACACCTGAATGAGCCTAAGGGAATAGGTACACCTAGTTGATAGTCATGTCAGTAATTTGCTGTTTTATCTCCACTGTGGTCTCACAGGGTCTCTGATCACCCTTTCGTGCCTTTCCCACCGGGTCGTGTGCCAAGTGATCAGCAGTGCTGTCCCAGCTGACTCTGTCCAGAATGGGACTTCAGATAGTTCCTGGATAACTCGGCTGGAAAACAATTATGGATTCTACATTGGCCTGGGCTTGGCTGTCTTCTCCAGCTTCCTCATCGGGAGCAGTGTCATCCTCAAGAAAAAAGGGCTGCTACGGCTGGTGGAGAAGGGAGGCACCAGGGCAGGTAAGGCTTTGGTGGGGACAAGAGGGGGAAAGGACCACCTGTTCCTAGGACCACACACACAATCCAAACTCCAGCACTTTTAAGGCAAGGGGACACCTCTGGGTACAGTCAGTCTTCCATCAGCAGTGTCAATAAGACTTTTTGTGGATGTATCTTTGTGTGTGAGACTCAGACAACAGTGCTATGTGGGAGCTGAGGAGCTAATTTACAGGCCTGGTGTTGGAAAGGAGTTAATTTACAGTCTCTGTATTGGAAAGGAGCTAGTTTACAGAGCCCTGCACTGGAAGAGCTCAGCTAACGGCAGCGTTCCCCTGCCTGGCACCACAAATAACAAGTTGGGAGAGATCAGATGTGCCCCCACAGCAGAACAATGCATGCCCATCACTCAGGAACACATGAGGCCAGGAGGAAGCAGAGTGCTAAAAGCTCTTTGAAATGGACCCTCTTGCACAAAACCACAGCTTGTGGCTGTGCCCCAGCCCAGAGCAGAGCAGCACAGCTCCATGACCCTGCTCTTGCCCTACCTGAAGCACCAGGCAGCTTTGCCACCAGGTCACCGAGACAAGGGTGAGACAAGGATGAGACAAAGATGCAGCTGAATGTGCTTGGATGGCATTAGCAAGTTCTGTGTGGGAATGCAGGACAGGCAGGCTCTGTGGGAACTCTGTGGTTTCAGAAGGGATCCTTTGGAGCTGTGTTACTCAACAGCCTGCAGATAACTTTCCTCTAGCACCAGGCTCTTAGGGTGAGGCATGTGTTTATGTGTACACACACACACATATATATATGGATGGGCAGTGGTGGAGCAGCACTGCCTAGAGCAGGATTGCACTGTGGAATTCGACACATCCCATCAGCATTGCAGACGTGCTCCAGCAGCAAGGTAAGTCCTACCTGGAGCTGACCTACTTGCATAACTGCAAAACAGAGCAATAATAAAATAATTAAACTACTTCTGCTTCCCAGTTGTGGCCTAGGAACAATTCTTAAATAATCTTTGAGAGGAAGTAAATATCACCATCCCCATTTTAATCTGTGCCCATATGGGGACACAAAGGTGTGGAATGATGAAGTGACTGTCCAGAGACAACCACCAAAGCTACCAACAGCACCTGAGCCACAGACCAGTCTCGAGTCCATCTCTCCATCTCTGCCACATGCAGCTGCTGAACACAGATGGGTTTGCTTTTTGGCATTTTATTTGCACGATGAAATATCAGTATTGCTTCATCTGTAGATGTCTCTCTCCTCCTTCCCTCCATGGGCTCTTCCCACAGCAGAGCCAAGCGAGTAAAACAAGAGCAAACCCCTCCCTATTTTTCAGAATGTTTAACATTCTGAAAGGAATTAGAGATTAATGACAGAAAATTGCAGCTGACAGAAAGAGTTCTTGGGAAAAACCCTGACCAAGCAAAAAGACCATAAAACAAATAAACCAGCAATTTCTGAGGAATACCAAAGCATAACATTTGAACTTCATGGGATTGTTGAGGAACCAGAAGAGGCTGAACTCTAGCAAAGGATTTTTCCCTGTGTCCTGAAGTCTCCCTGTTCAACTCTTCATTGCCCCTTGCCCGATCTTGCCCTGTAATCTCTCAGTCCCAGTGTGTCACCCCTGCTCTGTGAGCACATCACTTTTCTCCAAGGCAAGTCAAGCACTGCTGTTACTGACAGCTCCAGTCGGGTCAGATTTATCAAAAACGTGGACTCTTCCTGACCCAGGAAAATCAGGGTTCACTGTGTCAGCAGGCTCAAACTCCTTATGTCCAACAGCTTGGGGGTTAGGACCAGAACTGGATTGGCTCCCAGCACAGTATGTCCATTCTTCCTTGTTCTTTGTCACATTCTTCCCCCTGCAATTTATCCCTCTCCAGAGGGACATTCTTATCTCTTGCTCTGAAGAATATTGTTGTTAACTCCTGCGTGTGCTTTTCTTCCCCAGGAGATGGAGGCCACGGCTACTTGAAGGACTGGCTCTGGTGGGCTGGCTTGTTAACCAGTGAGTAGGAGCTGATTCCCTGGGTCTGCAGCTTTTCCAGGGTCTGTCCCTGTGAATGAGGTGTAGAACAAACTGGGTGTTGTGCTTAAAGCCTGTTTAATGTCAAGTTCCTCCATCCTCAGCAGAGGTTCCTCAGGGAGAGGAGAGGCAGTGATCCCTGCAGCATCTCCTTCTCCGTCCTCCTGCAGAACTGGTAGGACTTGCTGGCTGGGTTTTACCTGATCAAAAGCATGAAAAGCCAGGTTTCAATAAGGCAGCTGGCAGGTCCAGGGCAAGCAGCCTCCCCTGAGTGCCCGCAGGCTTCAGGAAGGTTTCCTGCTCCACCACAGGGAGATAACAACGAGGTAGCACCACCCTCCATGAAAAAACTTACTTTCCCTTAAGCCTTGAAACCTTTCTTTCCTGCTGCAGCATTACAGGATCTCCTCAAATTGGACTCAAAGCTGCACAGAGAGCAGCAGACTTTTACAGCAGGGTGTTTTCAGAGCTCTCTTCTCTGGCTCTCAGCGTGGCAGCCCCAGGTGCCCCCAGCTCACCCTGCCCGTGCAGTTGCTGTGGTTGAGCACAGCTCTCACTGCTGGGGACAGGGACACTCCAAGGACACTGTGTGGAGGGAAGGAGCAGCCTCCCAGCCCTGGGGCTCCTATAGCTGCCCCCTCCCTCATTAACCCCACACGGGGCAGTCCCCTGGATGGGCTGGGAGTGGTTCATGAGCCCACCCGGGTCAGCCCTGACCTGGCCAAGCCCTGGCACCCCCAGCACCTTCTCCAGGCGTGCCTCTTTTAATTTGTTATAGATTTTCACCCTCTATCTGCCCCTTAGGCTGTGAAGCTCCCAGCATAAAACCCGCTCTCCGAGGGACGCCTTGCTGCTTTGCAAGCCCCCAAGAGAAAACACAGAAAGTGCACTGCAACTCACTGGTGTTTATTTTTCTTGTGTTTGTTTAGTGGGTGGAGGGGAAGCTGCCAACTTCGCTGCCTATGCCTTTGCTCCTGCAACTATTGTCACACCTCTGGGGGCTCTCAGCGTGCTCATAAGGTGATTTTTGTGTCTATAATTTGCAATTTACCTTTTTTTTTTTTCCTGTTTGACTTGTAAAAATAGACTTGAAGAGATGCTAATATTATTTATTCTGCCCAAAGGAAAAAAAGGTCTCAGCGTTTTCTGAAAAATGCTTTAACAGTTGCTGTACTTTTAGGGGATCATCTGAGAACCAATGAATTAAGTAGCTTGCCCTTCTGGAAATGCTGCATCTGGAGAGCAGCCACATACACTGCAGGTTAAATTATAGCAAATATCTGCAGTACTTCATTCCTTATTCCAGCTCTTTAACCAACTCAGGATTGGTGGGGTTTTATTGCTTGTTTGTTTTGGTTTGGTTTTGTAATCAAGAGTACTAAAAATTTAAAGAGGTCAAAAATAGGAGTCTTGTTTTCAAACTTCCTTTCACCTGCCTTTTATTTTATAAGCTTTTAGGGTCCTCTCATTTTGTAAGGTTTTATACTTCTGGCTGCTGCCAAAGGGGTTGAAACCCTATTTTCTTTCTTTATTTTTAAATCAGAGATTCCTACCAAAATACACAGCTCTGGGTACTTAAAGTTTTATAGAAAGACTGTTATTGTGAAATTCATAAGCAAACTCAGAGTTAGGACTGCTCTGGTGTCTTGCCCCAGATTTTTTTTTATAACAGCTAGATATTTTTGCAGGTATATCTGTAGCCCCAGTACTTCCAGAGTTTGTCTGAGGCTTAATAGTTCTGCTGATTTTGTTAAAATTTACATCACTTTTTTGTTGTTAGGTTCAGTTTTTTTCTGTGTTACATTGGTCTTTGAAGTAATTTTCTTGAGCTCTAAAAGCTTCATAATGCCCAGCAGCTCCTGAGTGATTCTGCAGACCCTGAAAAAATATTTCTGAGGACGTGCTAAAACATTCAGCATTTTTGCACCTCACTGACACAAGAGCTGTGATTTACAGGTCACACCTGCACCCCTGCAGGTTCAGCTGTCGATAGATGCCATGTGATTGTGTATTAGCACGCTGGGATCTAACTAATTTACACCAGATTTGCATCCTTGAATCACATGGAAACGTTCTTAACTTTCTTTGAGCCGCTGTTCTTTCTTTAAAGGACTGCAAAGCACTGGCTGATGTTTTTCTGTCCTGTGTAGTGCCATTCTGTCCTCCTATTTGCTTGGAGAACGGCTCAACCTGCTGGGAAAGCTGGGCTGCCTGCTGAGCCTGGTGGGCAGCACTGTGATGGTCATCCATGCCCCGGAGGATGAGGAAGTCACCACTCTGGAGGAAATGACTTCCAAGCTGAAAGAGCCTGGTAGGCAGCCAGTCGTGTTTTCCCTCTGGGGACTGGGCAGTGCAAATTGCTCCCTGTACCCACTGCTTGAGTTCTGAGTTCTTCTCCCCCTCCTGCAGGTTTCCTGGCTTATGCTGCCATCCTCCTGGCTCTCTGCTTCCTCCTGATCTTCTACCTCGCACCCCATTACGGCCAGAGCAACATCCTCGTCTACCTCACCATCTGCTCCGTTATCGGTGCCTTCTCCGTGTCCTCAGTCAAGGGCTTGGGAATTGCCATCAAGGGCTTCTTCACTGGCCAGCCTGTGCTGCAGCATCCCCTGACATGGATCCTGGTTGTCACCCTGGTGGCATCCATCACCACACAGATCAACTACCTCAACAAGTCTCTAGACATTTTCAACACCTCTTTGGTGTTCCCCATCTATTACGTGCTGTTCACCACCATCGTCATCACCACTTCCGTCATCCTCTTTAAGGAGTGGATCACCATGACCGTGGTTGACATCATTGGGACAGTCTGTGGCTTCCTCACCATCATTTTGGGGGTGTTTTTACTCCATGCCTTCAAAGACATGGACGTCAGTTTAGGGAATTTACCACAAGTCCTTCAGAATGAAGAGCCAGCTCCGGTCACCAGAGATGACAAGAACATCCTGATAGAGGTGGACAACTCCAGCATCGCCCCAGAGGACAAACCCAAAGTATTCATGCTCTACACCTAGGGCATTACATGCAGGGGACTTGGGTGGGTGATGTCAATATTCCAGATGCCAGGGGAAAATTTTAAAAAGGAAAAGCAGAAAATAAAAGAAACGGTATCTTTTCCAAAGCCAAATCTTTCTGGGCCATGCTGGGGATTTCTGTCATGGTGTGGCAGCAGGGAGTGTGTTTAATCCTCACTGGGCCTTAATACATGCAGCCACTGGAAACAAAAATCCTCTAGAAATATGATAGGCCTGGAACAAAGCTCCTCTCTGAGGCCCCTTCCCATCTCTTGTTCTTGGCACAGCTGATGTTCATCCTTTGCTCCTTCCCCTGGGGGGCCATTGATGTCTTTGTTTTCAGGCCTTGATGGATCACTGATTAGTGTTTTTTGTGTTTTTTTGTTTCCTTTCTAGACGCTTGCATGAACTCTAAAATACACACCAGCATCTCGAGAGGAGGTGAGAGACAAGAACAGTGCACGCCTGCTATTCAGACTCTGCTCACCCGTGTTTAATCACTTGCTCTGCAATAAGGGGACAAGAATATTGGTGAACATGGGCAAAACATGGTGAATTTTGCAGTATCTGCTCACTCAGGCTCAGTGACAGGACTCAAGCCATGAAGTGTTTTTTTACAGAGAGATCTTTTTCAGCTTTTGTTTTTTGCAAGGTGCAGGAGTTTCCCTGAAGCAGTGTTAATTATTTTTATGGAAGTTTTGTTTGGTTGGTTTTTTTGGGTTTTTTTTCCCCTCAGCATCTCTGGTGCCCAGGCCTTGGTGAAGTTGCTGGGCCTGACCCAGACCCCACCTGAGGAAGGGGCTCAGGCTGGGGAGCTCTGTCAGGTAAACCCACGTCAGGAGAAACTCTGCCATTGTCTCAAGACTTCTGGTGAAAATCTTTTCAGTCTGAAAGACCAAATGTCTGTAAACATTATGTACTTTTTCTCCTCAGGAAATATCTTGACCTTGGCAGCCCCTCCAATTCTTTGAGCCCCCATGAGGTTTCCTGCTATCCTCTGAGATGCTCACCTGGTCATACCTGGGTCTGAGCATCACTGAGCAAATACAATGTGGGGCTGTGGGAGAGAGGACTATGCAATCCTTATTTCAATAACATTTCACTACTATTTTTTTGGAATGTGGAAAGGGAAATAAAGGGTTTTCTTCAAAAAGAAAAAAAAACAGTTACAGGTGGATATGAAAGTTTTTAATGATTTCTCTCACCTTACTAAAGAGCTCTAAAGGATAAAGAGGCTAAGGGGCAGCTGAGAACAACAGAAAGAGCATCTGGAGCAGAGTAAAACCGCAGCGACCTCCTTTGGTGGCAGAAAATAATCCAAGTCACCCACTCCAGCTTTGGTTTTGGCATCCTAATCAGTGTGATGCTTTATGCATTTTATTTTAGAAAATGGCTGTAAATGGGACTCATCTTTCCTTACTCTCTAGAAGTGCATTTCATGAACACAATCCTGCCATCCCTGGAGAAATACCACATAGAAAATGAGGATTTGAACTGAGGTAATGAAATAATACACATTGAAAGAGTATTTGTTAATGACAACCAAAAAATTTTATTAAAACTAGGCAAAAGGCACAATGAATTGCATTCTTCAAGTATTTGCATAGATGCACAGAGAGCATTTTTGTAAACCATTAACGTGGACACTGGAGAAAGTGAGATGTATTTTGTTACAGGTTCTCCCAAGTAACATTATCTTGCTCAAAAATCAGGTTTTACCACCTTTTACTCCTCCTGCAATTCCCCATGTCTCATCCACTCATCTTGTACACATCTGAAAATTTAAAAGGACTTAGAACTACCTTTTGGAGATTTTTGTGATATTCCAGCAATAAAGTTTTTCATTAGAGTTTGGGCACGTCCAGTTCTTCTCCGAGAATTGTGTGTCTGGGGGGCATTTTTTAAAACCTTGATCCCATGCTCACATGAAATGAAGTGAAAATAATTTTAGTGCTTTTTAGTGGCCATTTGCTGAAGATCAGGGGCTGGAGCAGAAGTGCTGCTGTCTTCAGTGAGGGCTCAGACATGAGATCAAGTTCTTGTGGTTGAATCAACTACTACAGTGTATGTACAGTCCTGCTCCACCTGTGAGCAGCCAAACATGCCATTACATACCAAGAAATAACAGGTTTGGGGGCTGTTTGAATACACATTTTTACATACCCCAGCTAAAGAAAAAGACATAGAAAGATTAGGAAGCTGTTGTCTTTTACTTGCCCTCCCTTATTTCAGAAAGAAGTTTTTTAGGTTGGTTTGTTTTCCAGGCACATAGAAGGTAAGAAAAGGTCTACAATTAGTAAGATGGGGAATAATCAGTGAGAATTTCAAGACACACCATGTGAACTGTTTCCTTGTGGAGAAAGAGGTAGTAAAGTTGTGAAAACTTAATGTGGCTTAAATCATCCTACAGATACACTTCTACATGTAAATACAAATTTAATGAGTTCTTAGGGTTTATCTGAGGTTTCTTTAATAAGCAGATCTTAGGGAAAGAGAACCAGCAAACAAGACTCTTTCTTTATGCCAATAATACAGTTTCTCACATGTGGAGCAGCAGTCATGCTCTTTGAGGATTTGTCCATAATAAATCAGACACAAGAGAACTGTTGTAACCACAGCTCCAGATTTCCCTGTGTTCTCCTAGGAAATAATTTCAAGGAAAAAAAAAATCTGGCATAACAAAAGGTCTTATTTTAAAATCCTGAGGAAAGGAAAAAAACCCACATACAAAAGCCAAACTATTAGGAGAAGAAGAAACCAAATTCATTAGGGAGGGTCTCAGGGTCAGAACCATCTGCTGCTTAAAGTGCACACAGCCAGCTCTCTCCATCCATGGCCTGGAGAAAACACCTGGAGTAAGAGAGCTGCCCTACAAAAGCACCATGTGATGCGTTAATATTTCGGCTGCTTCACCACCTGGGCATTTTTCAGGTAGGTTTCTCACTGGTTCGGGGAGCAGACAGCCCATGCTGAGTTACAGCTCAGCACAGAGCAAAGCCTGAGGGGACATGTGCAAAAACATCCCCTGATGACAGTACCGCCTGCTGCAGAGGGGTCTCAGCACTGCCTTCTGCTGAGCTTCCTGCTGCCCTTTTGCTCTGGGTCTTGGCCAGAGCTTCACTGTCGTACCTTGAGTGTGTCCTAATGACATGGATTGGAGCTCCTGGGCCATGCTGGGGATGCTTCTGGGATCTACAGCACCAAGGGAAGACAAGCGAGTGCTGGAGGACAGAAGGGTTGCAACGCTCTTGCTGAAGAGGGTTATGTGGGGAAAATAATTAATCCCCTCTGCTAAAGCTGATCAAAATCCACAGTGGCCCCACAAATTATATTTCCATGGTTGGCTCCCTGCTGGGGCCCTACTTGCCACCCACTGTAAACAGAGAATAAACTGAAGAATGTTATCACCAGCTGCCTTCTGCTGTCCCCAGAGGCAGTGGGTTCTGTATAGCACCAATATGCTCCTGCAGCTGCATGGGGGGGCTGAGGAAGCCAACAGGGCTCACATGAAAGCCCATCAGGGCCAGCACCTGCACTCACAGCTTGTTCTCCCTGGTAACAATTAAATAACTGATTAAAAACACGTGAAACCCCCATCACCCCCATCCCTGCACTGGATATTGCACAACAATATTTAAATACCGTATAAACAAGTTATCCCTACGTGGAGAAGGCAGAGAGGGTCCAGCTGAGCCTGGCATGTACCTGGGGCACCCCTGCCGTGCCTGACTGCAGCCTGGGGAGTCACAGAGGAAACAGGGGTGGGGCAGGAGGAGAGGAACTGAGGCACTGTCCATGGCAGTGAAGGTGTGAGTGTGGTTTTGGGTGATGAAGGCCATCCAAGTGTCCTGTGAAGGGCAGAGCCAGCCGGGAACAGGCTGCTTCAGGAATGCCCACGGCAGCCTGACTGTCCCACTTTCAAGTTGTTCACAGCTCCAGCTGCCCAGGCACCAGGATTCTGGGTGAGATGGAAAAAAGGGAAAAAGGAGTGAGCAGTGATGGAAGAACAAGCGCTGCCCTCGCCCTCTCCTGGAGCTGGTGGTACTGCCAGCCAGGGGAAGCCCAGCTGCATTCACACCCCGATGCATCACACAGGAATTCTCCCACAAGGAGCACAAGGAATTTCCTGCAGTTTTCTCCCTTTTTCACAGCTGGTCTCCTGGGTATTGCAGGCTGGAGATGATATAACTGTGTTGTGTGGAGTGGAGATGTTTTGTGTTAAAGGGCTCGGTTTGCAGGGCACTGAACTCAGTCCCTAGAAGTCCCTTATTAACTGCCTGTATTCAGGACAGTTTTGGGAAACACTCCCTGCAGAGAAAGCACCTCCTTTAACCATGGCTAGAGAGGCTGGGAAGAATTTTTGTTCTTTACTGGGATCTTCAAATCTTGTGTGAATCTTTGTGTTTTGCTGCTCTTCACCGACTGTTCTCAGTCACACACCTCGTGACCCCACTGCTCTGCCCCACTCACACAAATGCCTTGCCTGAGGAAGTGTTCAGGGATGTGGAGGACTGAATTCACCACTTTTCTCAGCACAATAAATTCTTAATATGAAACAGGTGAAAACAGAGACCTCTGCAACAACAGTGACCAACCCACAGCCTCTCTGTCTCCACCCACCTGGGCTGTGCACAAAGGTGTTTTGCAGCCTTATATTCCCTTTGGAGTGTTTTTTATCCCCCAGGGGTGAGTGGTGCTTCCCACCACCCTTCTCAGTGCCTACCTCTGCCACGTGCTGGAGATGTTCTGGGGCTCTGGCGTGCCCAGGAGGCAGTGGGACAGCAGAGCTGCTCCCCTGCCAGCCTCTGGATCTGGATGGGATGGGATTCGCTGGCAGAGCTCTCTGGGGTGGCCGGGGCCTTGAAATATCCTAGGGAAGAAAGAAATAGTTTTGAATTTAAGCCCTAAATTGTGCAAGCAATGGGTAACCTGAGTTCCAGAGCCTTTTTAATTAGCCACTTTAACTGATGCACTTCATGGCTGGAAGCAAGTTTCACACACACACTCACTGTTGGTTGGCCTACACAATACCTATAAACACTATATACATGCATGTTCTTGTGCCCATACAAACACACACAGACCCACGAGCAGTTATTATTTGTTTGTGCACACAGCTGTACCTAATAGGATGCTCAGAGCATTATATTTTCCATTCATCTAATGGATTTCAGTGGAAAGTATGTCCCAGGGGGGAGAAGTTACCCCCACAAGAGCCAATTGCCTGTTGTTGCCCAGGCTCTGTGCTAAGCTGCTGCCTTACAGGTGTTGATTTAACAAACACAGCTGCACTCAGGACTTGGAGGGCACCCAAAACCCCTGCAGTCTCCTCAGACTATGCATAGATGTAGTGCTTGATGGCTTGGGGATCTATTGCTCTCCAAGGATCTTGCCCTGTGACTCCAGGAAGGACAAGGCAGGCTAAATTCCACTGACTGCCAGGTCTGAAGAGCTCCGATAGGAATAGCAAGAGAGCAAATCTGGCAGATGCTGCAAACATCTAGGAAAGACACTGAGACTAGCAAAAAGGGACATTAATTATTTCCCCTGTGCCTTCTCCAACTCGTGGCTCTCCACTAACCCACAAACAGCAAAGTTTCTTGTGGAAATCCTATGAAAAGTGTTCCATCTAGCAGGGCTGCCTGAGATAAAGAGACTGGATGTGTTGGGGAGGGAACACAAAGGAGATCATGGGGAACTTGTCAACAAGCAGCTGGAAGGATACCTATTCCTTATTGACAACACTCAGCTTCCTGCTTTTGTTTTGGTTTTCTTTCCGGCTCAAGTGCCGGCTGTTCACAGGAACAATGGAACTAGAAACAAATCCCATTCGCTAAGACCTTCCTTCATAGCATTTGTTTTCCTCTATGTCCTTCAGAGAGAGACTGCCTGGGAGCCAGCCTCCCCCTACTCACTGGAAACAGGCCCTTTGCTTCTTTGAGGGCCCCAATATAACAATATTTTGGCAAAATGTTAATCTGAGTGATTTACCATCTTTTCCATAAGAACGTGGGGTCCACAGCAGCTTTAGAACAGAGCTGCCAGCAAAAGAAATAAATCTTTCTTTCCAACCCTCAAAATAACCTCATGGAGAAGATGCTCACGTAAGATGGGGCCAGTTTGGGTCCAGCCTAAGAGTTCCCCCAGGGCGAGAGGCTCCACCAGAACAAACCTCCCATCAAACAGCATCCACAGAACAGCAGCATGGCTCCATACCTGAGAGGTTGGAGGTTTGGGAGCAGGAGGTGCTGGCCTGCTCGGGGGTGTCCTCCGGGGAATGTCCTTTGGAAGTGTGGGCTGGGCTGGTCCCACAGGCTGCCCCACGCTGCGGCTGTGGCTGCCAGGGAAGGTGGGTGGCTGCTGCCTGTTCATCTGGAGCCCTGGAGCTTGCTGAGAGGGAGGTTTCGGTGGGATTTCAGGGAAGCCAATCACCTGTGCAGAAGAGCCACAAATTCTCAGGTATTTCCACTGCAAACCACCCTTTACACTCACCGTGGCACTTCTGAGGATCTATGTGAGATCTATGAGCCACAGAGTAGAAAATATTGCCTGCAACACCAGTATGTGTTGGGTATGTCTAGCAGGTGTTGTGTATGTCTAGTAACTGTTGATTAAATGGACTGGGACAACTTGGGATCATGAGGCAGAAATGGAAATCAAGAAAACAGAGTAATCCAGGCATCAATGTGACACTTGCAAATAAACCCAGGGTTTGCCTTTTCTCCAGTTTTGAGATGGGGGATGTGACAGCAGAAGATCTACCAGGAGTGAGAAGCAGCCAAATAGGCCTGGTCAAATCCCAGCTCCTGCCTTTAAGGAAATCACTAGGAATAGGTGCTACACTCATCTAACACTGACTTTCAGCCACGGGTGATGCCTGTCTATTCATCCCACCCTTTGATAAACCACTCCCTAGCTGCAGTGTGAGAGGGAGCCACATCCCACATCTTGGGGCAGCTGCATCTCTGCCCTGGAGGTGAAGGGTGACCCTGCCCCTACCTTCCTCTGCTGCTGGGGGGTTCTCAGCTTGAAGGCAGGGTTTGCGTGCCCAGTTCCAGAAGCATCACTGACAATGAGAGAAAGAAAAGAGTGTTAACGTCTTGATCTGCTTTCTCCTTTCCTGCATTTTCCATTTTATCTTCATTGGAGTGAAAAAAAATGAGAAGCCAGTAGGGATTATACCAACAAACCCTACAATTTAGTGACATTCCTCACAGCATTTGCAATGTCTCGTCTGTCCTGACACTGAAGGCAGGAGGGGGGACAAGCAAATTGGCAACTTACCTGAACTGAGGGGTCTTCTTTAGAGAACAGATGGCAAATTTATTCCAGCATTTCAGATAATAGAGTGAAAACACGACTCCTTTGAGAACAAGGATGGGAGCCAGGATTGCCAGAGTTACCACAACCGCTGAGAAGCCTGAGGAAAGAAAGTAGATTTTTGTTAAATGGAAAACTCTGCTCCCAGCTAACTCAAGTCCTTCTGAAGTGGCACCTTCAGTAGCAGAGCTGGTCCCACTCACCTTCAGGCAGAGGGGGACCACTGTCCAAGCTTCCTCCTGTCCCCTCCTTGTTGCAGAACGGGGGAGCCCACCCCGGGTTGCAGTGGCAGTTCTTGTTGTTGTTGCAGACCTGGGGTGGGGACATTCAGAGATTTAAAAGTGGCAGCAACTAAGAAACATGCAAGTGAAAACAAATTAAGCCCTTGATGAATTAAACAATACAGGAGAGACTCTAATGGGAGCTGAGTGTCTGGAAACTCTTTCCCTCAGGGAGTTAAAGTGCCCTTTATTTCCTCAGAAATTCTCCCTTTCTCCAAAAGACAAGGGTTCTTCAGCTGAAGTGCCAATAACCTGAATTCAGCAGAAAAGCAGCATTTAGAAATGGCTTTCTCTTATCTCTAAACTGAAGGACATGAGTTTTCTCTTTCATCAAGTGAGGATTTCTTACTCTTTAGGCCAAAGAGCTTGGCCCATTGGTATTTATCTTTCCTTTCCATCCCCTGGGGACACTGGAGAGCAATTTGGGATAAACTGCTTTAAAAGTTACTTTTCACTATGTTTTTTCTTTAGTAAGTCTGATACTTTTTATTCAATCTAAACTGGGCCCAGAAGATTTTTCTTCAAGATTACTCCTTGTTTTTCATTTACTGCAATTCATATCCCTCCAGTGGACCTCCTTGAATCCTGTGGCAAAGGGACACTCAAGGACCAGAAAATGCATCAAACCGGAAAGAAATATGCAAATTAATAACCAAGAAGCCAAAAAGTCCAGAGTTCTGATACCTAAGGAAGGTATCAGAACTGAGCTGAATGAGCAGCCACAGAAGAATGGAAGCCCATCCTCCAGCTTCAGTCTGGAGTGGAGATGAAAAAGAAGACACTTACTCCACGCCCATGGCATTTCTTGCTACAGCTTTCAGCATCAAAGATGATGGACATGTTCTGGCAGCGCCCCTCAAAGCAAACCTGCACAGAAAGCATCCAAAAACTCAGTGGTAGCTCTCTGAGTTATGTACCATGTCACTGCCTTGTGCTATTTTGTGATTTGAAGGTCCCAGACACCATGGAAATACATCTAATTAATTCCCTGGGCAGGATTACAGGAAATGAAGTTAACCTGGTTCCCCAAGGAAACAGTTAATCACTACCCTAAATCCCAGCCCATGTGGATCAGAGAGGAGTGGGAGCTCAGCTGGCAATAGCTTGCCCATGCCCATGTGGCAAGACCCTGAAGGAGCTCTCACATGTCTTGATTTCCAATTGTGTCTCACCTTTAAACAAGAAAACTTCAACCAACTAGCAAATCCCAGATTTAGAACTGGTCCTGAACTTCATCTGGCAAAGACATGAAGCCTTTGATGTGTGTCAGTCCATTGCTTCTCTGAAGCCTCTAAGAGGCTATTTTCCTAACAAACACAGAAACCTCCTAGAAAGGCATTAGACATAAAAAAATTAATGGCTTGATAACCACAAAGCACATTCTGGGTGGAATAACAATACCCTGAACCTCCCCCAAGCCACTCCAGGCAGAACTGTACCCACATGATGGCTCCCACACTTTGTTCCTGTCAGCACCAAGCCAGGATCCAGCATCTCCTTCTCCTCACTGTCAGATCTGTACACGTGGGTCCCTCGGCACCGCTGCGTGTTCACAGTCGTGTCTATGGCCACTGCATTGGGCTGCAGGGGCTTGAAGGCAGAGCTCTGGCACTGGATCTTCCCACATTTAGCATCTCTGATTTCAAAGGAAAGGCTTAAAGTGATTATTCCTGGCTTGCCGAACATTTTGCAGACATGAGCTCTAAATGTGAATTAAAGCAGCAGTGCTGAGTCATTGTTCAATGAGCAGGTACCTCCCAAGAGCTATCCCAAGCAACAGTGCCTGATGGATCCTGATGGTACCACCCCCAGCCCCCATGGATGGGGGATGTCCCCACGGATAGCCAACCTCAACTAAGTCAGAGGTAAGATCAAGAAATTTTTGTCTCAGTTAGAAAGCTACATTTAACTCAGAGATTAAAAAAAATCCCCCCTTCTGTTGCTTTGGAAGAATATCAACTAGATGTTTGGAAATGTGAAAGGCAGGAAAACGGTGAACTGAAAGCTTCAGCTGGAAGGGCTCTAAGTCCCACAGGGATGCAGCTGGTTTCCCGGGAGGCAGAGGGAGGGGAGGGAAGCAATGCATGGATCAGTTTTATCTCCCGGCCCATAATTCTGTAATACATGAAAACATCTTCTCCAGCGAGCAGCTCTGGGCTGCCACTCTGGTTTTTACCTCATCTCACACTTCCTGTAATTGCCATAGATGTCCTTCCCACAGTTGCCGTAGATGTCTCCAGCAGCATTGACCTTCTCAAAGCAGGCGTCTGGCGCTGGCCGTGCTCCTGCGTGGAAGAGACTCATGTGGCTGCTTCACGTCACCCCACGCCAACCACTCACTTGTCCTTTTCCTGGAGTGGTTGGAGCATGGGAAATGTTTTGCTGCCTCCTCCAAGTGAGTGGGGCAGGAGAAAAGGCTCCTCAGACCCTGCTGCTGACAGCAGGTACGGAAGGTGCTCCTGCCTTGCACAGGGTGAGAACAGCACCACACCACATCACATCTGTTGGGTCAAAGGACAGCATTTTTTGCTGCAGGCAGGGTCCTTACCAGGTCCCCAGAGCTGCACACACTGGTCCCTGTAGGTGAGGCACATGCCACTGTAGCAGTAGGCCCTTCCTCCATCGCAGGGAGCCCCATCGATCTGGTAAGAGTTGAGGGGGCAGAATGGGGACTCGCCAGTGCAGTGTTCTGGGAGGTCACAGAGTCCTGAGCTCTTCCTGCAGAGAGTTCCTGGAGACATCAGCTGAAAAGAGATAGCGGGAAAGCCCCAGAATTACTGCTTGGCTCCTCTGTGGTTTCATGTCTGCATGTCTGCCTGTAGATAAGACAGAACCTTGTGTGTGTCACTTCATCCTCCCTGTCTAAGGTTTTTTGAGGTCAGCAGTGCCTCTGGGACTTCATTAATTGGGTGAACTGTGTAGAATAAAATTAACAACTGGAAGCCTTCCCCAGGTAGCAATGAGATCATGCTGCCAGACCTCATGGTGTCACTAATCCATCTCGGCCTACCCTAGGGTAGGATCCGATTTACCTGAACCATTTCTGACAGATGTTTGTGTAATCTGTTCTCAAACCCCTCCCTGGTTGGGAAGTTTGTTTCTGTGTTTCCCTGCCCTTTCTGCTGGAGACATTTTCCTGATGCATAACTGATGTCTCCCTTGCTGATGAATTTACTCAGTTCACTCTTCTCCTGTCTGCCACACACATGGGGAACAAAGGGCATTCACAGTTACATCTGAGAGGTTGTTCCAAGTGAGTCCAGGTGGATTTCTGGAAATGATTTTCCACATGCTCAGGATGGGTCAATAAGAGCATGCAATCAGTGTGCAAAAATAAAGATGAGCTTAAGAGAAACGTTTGCCTATGTTCATTTTTGAGTTAATTTGTTGTCAAATTTGAGATCTTTGGCTCCAAAATCAGAAACATATTTTAAGCAGTTACTATAAGGAAAGCTGAAATTTAAAATTATGCTCTTTGCCAGCAGTTCTTCAGCAAACACCTGAGCTAAAGGAATTCAGCTATACCTCAGAAAAAAGGGTTCAGAGCACACACAGCATCCAGTCTAATCTCTGGAAGTAAGTGTTTGCTCCATGAGCTCTGTCTAGATTTCTTCTGGAGCCAATGGAGAGAAATATCAGCTATGATTCATCCCATCCCTCAGTGTTTAAGACAGGCAGTGTCACTTCATTCAAGCAATATTCTCAGCTCATCTTAAGATATCACAGGAGTCAATTAAATTAATCAGCCAGAAGAAATGACCCCACTAGTTTGATTACACTCATAGCTGTTGCACCTAAAAAAAATCAAGCCAGGTGAGGAGTTAAACTCCATATTTGGCTGTGTTTTCTCCCCTTCCCCCACCAGTTTTATCCTCACTCTTCCACCCCAGTTATTCCCTTTCCCCTTAGGAAAACCCAGAGATCCCACCTTGCACTGGTGACAGCAGCTGCCATGGGCACATTCAGCACCAGGCTTCAGGGAGCAGGTCCTGGGGTCACAGCAGGGGTTCCTGCACTCCTGGAAGACAGAGAGATGCAGCAGAGTTTAGAGGGCAGGTCTGAGGCTAGCACTGATGTCTTCTCACACACAGTGAGTCACACACGAAGTAACACCCTCCCTTCCACTCGTGGTACCCAGCTCGAGCTGAATTCCAGCACTGCACATCCACCCTCTGACGGGCTACAACTGGTTGTGCTTGTCACTTCTGGAGAGTCTGGGCTGCTGGTTCCAGCTCCATTTTTTTTAATGAGTCAAAGGATGGATATGGAGAAGTGAGATGCAGTGCTGAGAGAAGCCCCATCCTTAACAGGAATGGAGCCATAGGTAACGTGAACTTATGTATGAAACTACAACATCTGGAAGAATTCTTCCTGGCTATCAGGAGGAATTTCTTCACTGAAAGGGTTGTTAAGCATTGGAATGGGCTGCCCAGAGAGATGATGAAGTCCCCATCTCTGGAGGTGGTAAAGAAACATCTGGACATGGCACTGAGTGCTCTGGGCTGGTTGGCAAGCTGGTGATGGGACACAGGATGGACTCACTCTTGGAGGTCCTTTCCAACCTAAATAAATCTGTGGTTCTGTGATCTAAAATCACTTTTTCCTCTCCTTTTTAAACAAAGTTTTAATCAGCTCTAGTCAGCTCTGGACCACACCATCCCTGAGTTCTGGGGTGGGTTGTGAAGTCAGGTGTAATATTTTAGAACCTTGATTTACATTTACATACAGGGAAGATATTTTTGTCTCCTGCACAAAGAAAAGCTGATTACAGATCACATAACTGTGTTTGCAAAATACGTGATAAAAAAACTGTGTCCCTCCAAACCCCAAATGGTTGGACCTGAACAATTGTTACCTCCACCTCTCCACAGTCACACTCCTCCCCCTCTTCCAAGTAGCCATTTCCACATTTCCCTCCACCATACATTCTTTTGGTATCTGGCATATTGGAGAGACACATCCCTCCACCAGACTGCAGATACTTCTCCAGCTCTTGCCTGTTGCACTGGTTGAACACCTTGGGGAATGGGTGCCTGAATATAGACAGGGTAGAAAAACACGAAGACAGGTCTGGGCAATGGTTTAGAGAACCAAAAAGGAGCATATGCAAATCCTGACAAGTACCAAAGGACACAGGTCTCTCCCTGAAATTCTTGGAGTTGTGCTAAAGCAGATTGTGATTTCCTGTGCCTGTGTTACGCTTGAAGACAAGGTGAGACTGCACTGTGAGACTGTTTAGTGATGCAATTGCCTTGCAAAATAAACTTTATAGAACCAAAATATGCTGAGTTGCATTTGACTGTGCTTGCTGACAAGCGTGGCTGTCCTTACCTCCTCAGTATTGGAGCTGTGGCTTAATTCCTAACTGCTTGAACAAGCCTGAGAGTCCAGTACTCAGCCTGTGAATAACTAACTCCCTGTGAGCCTAACTGCTAAAAATAATATTTAATTTTCCCTGTCTACCACCTTATTTTGACAAATGTGAATATTTTTTGTGACATGAATTATTAATTTCTGTTGCTACAATGCCTGTGCACTCCATGTGTGGCTGTGCACGTGTGTGGATGTTGTGTGCTCTGCTTGCGTGCCACTATGCTTTCACTTCTCACCCAAATGGTTTTCCTTGGAGGAAATGATGCACATAAAAGAAGATCTCTATGAAAAAAAAAAATCTGTTCAAAGAGAGGAAGGATTGAGAAAATGGTGAATGTGGCTTTAAGTGAAGGGGTTTCGTGACTGAATTGTAGAAATTGTTATGTTTCCTCATCCAAAATCAGATTTTTAATTCCTATGGACTTCTAGAGCCACTCTTGCTTCCCCTTTCTCTCAAAGACTTCTTTCCTGTTAAACACAGGCTCTCAGAAACCAAGGAGTATTCTTAAGAAAAGGGAACAGGGAAATTTTCCTTTTGACAGACTGTTCAGAGCTCCACTTCTAAATTACCTAGGGCCAATCTCAGGCAGGAATCAGTTCCTTGGGAATTAGCAAAGTGCTACTGCTCCGTGACCCAGGGTTTGTCCAGCAATACTTTCTCTATAAACACTGACTCCAGCAGGCAGCAACAAACTCACTTTCACTCTACATCTGTACTTCTTACTCCACTGAGGCCCTTGTAACAAAGCCCTTGGCCTTCCTCCCTGAGCCCATGCAGGATGAACTCACCCCGTTGCAGAAGCCATGATGCAGCCCCCATCTGCTGCAGGGGTGGTACAGCAGCCAGCAGAATCGTGATTCATGCCAAAATTGTGTCCCATCTCATGAGCAATGGTAGCAGCGACACCAATGGCATTATCAGAGTGGTCCTGTGCAAGGTCAAAGAGGCACGTCAGCATTTTACCTGTGCCTGTCCTGTGCACCTCTGGGTCAATGGGGTGGGTGGCACTTTTCATTAGTACATGTAGAAAACATCTACTGAAGGTATTTTTGCTTATAAGCAGGTGAGTGGAGAACTTCACAGGAAGTATTTTGTCCCCTGGGCTTTAGGAGGCATCTATCCCATGTATTCACTGCTGGCAAGAAACTTTATATTAGGTATTGGCAATTACTTACCATGTTTACTCCTCCTGACTGGAAATCAGAGCACATGGCCATCACGGGAGCCAAGCCTACCGTGGTACCTTTGAAGGGCACACCCCTAAAATCAACCCAGAAAGAGCATGAAATGGGACTGAGGCACTCGGGAAGGCAGGCAGAGAAGTGCACCCTGCAGTGCACAGCTTCTCACACAGTGTCAGGGGGACACTTTGCCTTTATAGCATCTTCCAGTACAGGACATCATAGCAGAGCTACAAAGCCTTAAGGTCTGTTAATCTTGGACTGCTACTCTGTTTTATGGGCCAGCCAGACAATCCTATTTTTCATAATGGTTTGGTTCCAAAAAGTGCTCCTGCTGAGCTTTGCAACAAGCACAGAAAAGACTATTTCTGGATCCTGTTTGCGAATACTTAATTTACCATAAACCTGATATTTGCCAGCTTGGGATTCAGGGACTTGAGAGAGTAGTAGGCAACACTTCTCAGGTGCAGCCACACTCTGCTCCTGCCTCTGAGCTGGAATTCTGCACCACCCTGACAGCATCTCTGAAATGGGAGCCCTGAAAATTGTGCTCAGGACATGACCAGGTGGAGAGGAAATACAGTAATGTTAAAGGGAAAAAAACCCAACCAAAGAAAACAAAGGAAAAGGCACTGGATCTCTGCATTTCAGTCCTACAGGTCCTCTGACTCATCCTGGTGGATGAATTTCCACGGAAGGGGATCTGAGAACTGCTGCAAATTTTTCTTCCAATGCCATCTGCATTGCTGGCCAGGCTAGTGGCCCTGAGGAGATGAGTGGGCCGTCAGTCACAGGCCATCATCAGCCAGCTCCCAGCACCAGGGCTCTGTGGGTCACTGGGGTGGATAAGGAATGAATGCTTTCCACAAAGCCACTTTTGGGTACAACCTGGTTTCTTACCCACCCAACCCACTTGTCAGAAACAGGAGGAATGAGCTTACGTGATTAGCTGGGCATTATCATGTTTTCTGTGCAGCCTCTCCTTGCTACTCCAGGCCAGAAAGGATTTGAGGGTGGAGTAGGGATTCTCTGTTACATCACATTTATTCCCATAATTCCAGATCTCCAGCCCCACCAAGGCAATCCGGATATTCAAGGCCCTGTAAAACTAAGATGCAGAAAAGAAAAGAGGTGATAAAATGAGTACCATGAAGTTATTTTACTGTGTTTTAAATCTTGAATATATACTGCTAATTGCTACTAGAGACTACCACATGTCCAGAGAAGATGCTCCCTCTGGAAATGCATTTCAGCTTAGTGCTGAGCTCTGCAGACAGAAATGTGCAACCACCCACAAACCTAAACTTGACTGAAATAAAGACATTGAACTTTCATTTTTGAATGAATGACAAAGACATGATCCAGAGAAACAAAGACTGGAGACTGACATCATGTTTAATCTTCTAATGTTAAAATTCCTGAAAAGAGTAAGGGAATAATCTTCTCCCCACGTCAGGTACAAAGAGGAGAAGCATTCATGGGTAGCAGGGTGAAGGGAGTGGTGGAAGGAGTTTAAGGGGAGCAGAAAGGTACATCTGTAAAGCAAGGAAGTTTTACTTCAGCAGCACTAGATACCACTGCAGGGACGACTTCTGAAGGCTCCTTCCAGCTCTACTTCCCAGGTTTTCTACCATTTCAGGTGAATACCTCAGTTCCTCTTCAAAAATCATTACTTAGGTAACAGATTTTACAGAGATGTAGTAAAACACAAGATACTCATGCTGGCTCTAAAGTAAGGAATGGAGATTCCCCCCACCCCGTTCTGGATTTGCAACAACACAATTGTTTGGCAGAAGCTCTCCCCAACTCACTGGGGAGAACTGCCAAAACATTATTCTCTCTCCCAAAAAAGCCAGCTGTCCTCTGGCCCAATTAAATCTCATATTTCATTATCTGGGCCTTGCTTTCCTCATGTCACACACACCCAGTCTCACCTTATCTACGTAATTAGCAGCCTCCACTAATTTAAGCTTTGTTGCTTCGATGCTGAAGCGATGTTTCTGAAACTGAACAAAATGAACACGTCAGGCAGCACAAAGGCAACTACAAAGATCTGAAATGTGTTAAAACAAGCCCCATTATTCTGGAAATAAGAAGGTATCTATGAAGTGAAGCCTCCCTGCACCACCCATCTGATTATAAGCCCACCTGTACACCTATATTCAGAATTCATCCCTGGCACCCCATGGCAGTGACGTTACCCAAGTGGTGGAGCACAGTGGAGCAACCCAAAATTATCAGTGCTCCCAGAGCCAGGGGCTGACAAAGAACTGGCAAATGTGCCAGGTAAAATGTGTGATAACAGGACTTCATGTCTGAGGTCAAGGCTTTTGGAGCTCTCATCACATCTCACTCATCCAACCAATCTGCCTATTTAAACCACCTGGCAATGAATGAGTTAATTTTAGCAAACTGGTTGGTTCAAAGGGTTAAAGTGGCAAAATGTTTAGATTTTTGTTTAACAGATGGCAAAACCTGGGACTATTCTTCTAATGAGGGACACAGCAAAGAAAGGGCAGTTAACAAAAACACCGTGAGGCTCTGTCCCAGTTTGTCTGATCAAATGGTGAACAACATATGGAAGTTCCTGGGTATTATGTGTTTTCTCAGTATCCCTGGTGTCCTGCTGCCTAACAGAGAAACCAAAATAGGTTCTGCCTCTTTAGTTTTGTTCAGAATAAATTATAGCCCAAAGCACTGTGTGGTTTTCCCTACTGGAGTTTCAAGTTGTAAATTATGGATAGGACCAGCCTGGCTCCCGTCTGTGCTGGAGATTAAACAATCAGTAAAACACTGTGTGGTTTGCACTGTCAGTGTGTCTGGCCTGCTGTCCAGGCTGGGGATGGGGGAGGGATTGCTGACTTCACTCAGCTTCCTCCAGACCTATTCTATGATCTGGAGCCTTAAAAATGTCTATTTATATATCTGCTACCAGCTCAGAGCAGAGCATAATCACAGTTATCTTCTCTAAAGATTAAGTGTACTGCAGTTAGAAGCACACCACTCCTGGAAACCCCCAAATTTCCCTATTTTGAAGGCAGACTCTCCCAGCCATAATTAGAACTGACCTCTGCTACCTTGCCACCCTCAGCCCTCATACAAATCACAAACTGCCTCTCTCCCTTGGCCAATGGTGGCTATCAGGACAAAAGGGATCAAGACACAGCTTTCCCTGTCTACTGGAGATGCTGCAGGTGAGATGCTCTGTGCGCAGTGCTCCGTGGGTATAAACACAATCCCATTTCTTACCTCAGCATAATCAGCTACGAGCAGGAGCTCCACATACTTTGTGGCCTGCAGAGTCTCCCGTTTCACCTGCAACAGCAGCCACAAAGGTTATTGGGTCATTCCTCAAATATTCTCCAAGGAACTCTTCACAAAATATGTGTACAGGTAGTTTTTCCCAGTTTGTTTCTCACTGGCCAAGCACCCCACCCCATCACACACAGAGACTTCCAAATGCAATTGATTTAGAGCAACCAAGGTCAGTACAGCTACAGCAAGTGCCCTCATGCCTGTCCTCAGCTCACCTTTTGTTCCTATATCAGAGGCAGGAACAGCTACAGCCCACAACAGTCCCCAGCACTCAGTTATTTCCCTGCTGGAGCCACTATTTCACAACCACCTTGTTATAAACCCTCTTAATTATTCTCCTCCATTTCCCTTTCAGAGCTCTGCTCCTAGAGAACAGCAGGGCTGGGAACAGGTGGGATATTTGGAGCATCATTCATGGACTCAGGCTGAGCCCCACTCACCCTCTGGCCTGGTGGTTTCATCCCAGTTGTGAAGTCCCTGAGCCAATCTTGGGCTACATCTGCAGTGCCCTGGTAGCCACAGGCTCCTCTCTTCAACCTCAGGTTGTCCCCCCTGTAAATCAAGTGCTGGTTTGGGCTGTCGGGAACTGGCTCCAGGACATAGCTGGAATTGCTGCTCAATACGATGAGTCCTCTGTTGAAACAGGAAGCAATAAAAGGGAAAGTTAATTACTATCACAGCAACTGGAGACAAATCCTTCTGGGCTGCTGAGCTCCCATCTGACTCTGGCAAGACTCTTATCCTTACGGGGCTGGTCAGTTCATTAATAAAAAGGGTGGGAATATTTTGAGTTCAGAGGGGGCTGAACTCAAAATATATGAGCTTCCATATATTAAAATCCATTCAGTGGGCCTCAGACATTGGGACATGTGCTGCAACCTGAGAAGTTTAACACACAGCCTTTTCTTTAGGGGCAAGGTGAGCTTTTCAACGAACAGAAGAAATTGAGAGAAGAAGAATGGACTTGAAAAATGCGAAGACTTTGTTTGTCAACAGGAAAAAACAGAGCTCTCTGAGTCATGCACGTAACCAGATGGTTCTGGTTTTCTCAATGAGCCTCATACAGCCAGCAGAGCTGGAAATCTGTGTGTGATGCCCTCTAGAAGATGTGTGGCTCGATGGGCACCACCCATGTCGTGCAGGCTCAGAGTGGGAACAGCCACGTGTGCTCAGCTCCTGTGCCTCCCCAGCAGTTAGAAATAGATATCAAGGAGTTGCCAGCAGACACTGACAGCTCAGGGGTGCAGGAAGCCTCTGCACAGGCACATTGAACATCCCTGTCCCCCTGGAGTTGGAACACAGATCTTAGGAAAACACAGGCTGACAGAAGCACGGCACACCTGCGACTGCTTTTGCTTTTGGAGTATTTATTGCAAGCCACAGGTGGCTGCACTGTCCTGTTTATCTCACTGAGCCCTTTGGCCTGTGCTACACTCACTAAGATGTCTCAGGTTTGCTTTGGCAGGGGCTGTTTCCTGGCTGGAGCAAGTCCCATCAGCACAGCTTCCAGTCGGGCTCCAGAGCAGATGACCACTAATGTCAATAAAGCTTGTGTGATGTTTTGGAAACAAACTCTGAGCTGGTGTAAATGAATGCAGCTCCTTGGTCACAATAAAGTGCTTCTTTTACTCCTGGCTGAGGATACAGAGCCCCTTTTCCAGCCAAAGACTCCATTACTTGCAAAGTAAAGGTTTTACACACGCAACCCTGGCACCACCTGGGATAAAAAGAGAGAGCAGGGCTGACAACACAGGAGGGAGCTCAGACTTGAAGACTTTGCCCCAAAACACACGCAAACTTGCCAGGTGTGAGAGACTGGGAGAAGATTTCTGCGCTAGTGTAGAGCTTTGGGCTGGGATGTGGTGATTCCTGTCCCTGTCTGTGACAGATGCAGCCCTGAGTAAGAGTCTTTGGCTCCAGTGGAGTCGAGTTAAACTCAGTCATTGTACCATTCCACAGTGCCAGCACACAGGGTGCCAGAAGGGGAACAGAGTTGGTTAGGAGGCCATGGCTACCCATGATACCCCAATTTCTGTGTCTTCCCCAACATGCTCCGTTTTATGCCCAGGCTGAGTGGCCTTGGACAGCAGGTCTATCTGCTCGGAGAGAAGCAGGGCAGCCAGGCTGCTGGGAGCAGAGCTCGGGCCGGCAGCACCAGAGCAGAGGCATGCCCAGAGGCATTCCCAGGGACATTCCCAGAAGCATTCCCAGGGGCACTCCCAGATTCCCGCATCGCCGGGCACTCACCGCAGCCCTCGGCATGTGCTGAGCGTGACGCTGGAGCGCTCCCGGCCCCGCACGACCCCGTGGTAAAAGCAGTGCTCCTGGAAGGGAAAGGGAGGCAGGGTTGGCAGCGCAGATTTGGGATGGACATGGGACATGGGACATGGGACATGGGACATGGGACATGGGCTACTTTCAGGCGTCGCTCAGTCCCGTGCGAGCGCTGCCGGCGCTCCGCTAATTTTTCCCTTTCCGCTGCATTTGGCAGCCGAGTATCACCGCTAAATCTCTGTGACTCCGCGGCGAAATTTGGCCTTTCAGCTGCCATGAGCCGCCCGTGCCAGAGCATCAAACAGCTCCTTGTCGCCAGTAAAAATTGAGAGCTTTGAATCCCCAAGGGAACGACTCGGGCGGCTGCAGCATCAGGGCCGAGGAAAAGCTTTCTGCCTTTCTGTAACAGGAGCTGCCCATCGATGGCAGCTGGCCCTGGGTCAGGCCCCAAAGGATGTGGCTTCAGCCCCAGAGAAGGGGTGACACCGTGGGCGGTGGGGAAGCCCCGATCTCAGGGCTGCTGGTGAGACAAGGCAGCCTCTGGCTGGGACAAGGAGGCTTTGGGGTAGAAACGCCGACAATATTCATGACATCCCTTCCCCTCACCCCGGGGCAGCAGTAGGAAGGATGATCTCATGGGGATTTTATCTCTTATTTTTGCTTTGTGACCAATGCACATCTTTGTGCTGCTGCAGCAGAGGCAGCCAAGCCTGTGTGAGATCAGTAATTTATGGGGTTTTTACTGAACAGGGGCTGCTTTTCCCAAAGGCTAGGAAGGTTCCCGGCATGGGGAACCTGGTGGCAAAACTAAAAGCAAAAGGGTGAGCAGTGTGAGGAATAAACAATTCCCCAGCACCCAGAGAGGGGAGCAATGCTGGCGGCTGACCTTGGCTCTCGTAACAGAGCTCGGGCAAAACAGAAAGATGTTTTTACCATTTTTGGGGGATAGAGCAGCTTTCCCACTGGAACGTCCCAGATCAGAAAGCTGGACTGCCCTCCCCTTTAGCTTAAAGCTGTGGCGATCTGTGCCCTCAAAAAAACAAATGCTCAGTAGGAAGAGGTTCACCTGCTTCTTCAAGCCCCAGCCTGGTGTCCCATGCAGGCACAGGAGGGAATGATCTCTGCACTCACCGTGTGGTTCAGGGGGGTGCTCTGGGCTTGCCCAGTCTGACTGTAGTGGGTCTCAGTGTAGCCTGGTGCAAAGAGGTTTCTGCAGACACAGTGAAAGATGAGTTAAAGAAAAGTGAATTAAAAAATAAAGATGGTAAGACCTTTATTTTGACCTGGATTTCTTCTTAGGCGTGCTGGAAAACCAGCTAGATCCAGCTCTTTCTGAGGTCAGTGTAAATACTCCTGCTGCTGTGAAACACTGGTGTGGATTTGGGGCAGTCAGTGTTTTCTACCCTTAGTGTGAAACCAACTGCAACACCCTGAGAGGGCAGGTGAGAGACAGGGATTCACAGGACACCAGCTGTGCACTGTCTCTGCTCTCAGCATGTCCCTCCTCCTGCCAGGCACTTGTCCAGGGAGCAGTGGCAGCTCCTGGTGGCCCAGGAGCCGTGGGATCCATGGCAGGAGCATCACCATGGGCTGTGCTGCCTGTGCACAGCATGCTGTGATGGCAGAGGGTCAGAAGGTGGGAGCACAGCTGACCTTGCCACATCCATCTCTCCTGCCCTGGCAGGAGCTGAGCACTTCTCCCAGAGCACATCCGCTCCTGGGAGGGCCCCACAAGCCATTTAAGTGCTCTTTCAAGCCATTTATTAAATTAGAACAGTAACAGAGAGCCTGTCCCTGAGTTCAATTAGGCACCAAGATCCAATTCTAATGGCTGAGAGTGAACAACTCAATTTTTACATGAGGACTTTTAAAGGCCCAACATCCCAGCCCCATTGCTGACCCTTAATGGGTATAATTCTCTGTGCAAAGTTTTCTTTCTATTGCCAAGTTATGCCCCAGATATACTGGGATTTGATTCAAAGCACCAAGTCCAGCGTAGCAAACACAACACAGGCCAGCTCAGGACACATCTGGGTGCTGGTGTGAGTCCTCAGCTCAAACGCAGACTGTCTCCACTGCCCTTATCTGAGTACAATCATAAATCAATCTGCATTGCATTTCAACTGCTGCCCAGAAGCCGGTTCACATCTTTGTTATAGGAAAATGCTGATTCCACAATTTGAATTTGTTCATGTCATCCCCATGTACACAATATTTTCCCTGTCTTCAACCCAGGATCAGACCGAAAGGCTATAAAAGGAGCTCCTGTGCACTGAATAGAAAGCATTTTGATTTTGTTCCAGAGGAAACAGCCTTCCCCTTCTTTTTAAACATCTGCATTTGCTAAACAGTGATGTAAAAAAGTACAGCAAGTCAAAATCTGGGCCAAACCAAAAAGGTCATATCCTGTGTCCATCTCAGCAGCCATAAAATGTAGGCTTAGAGCAGTTTTTAAAAACAAGAGTTTGACTTTCAAAAATTTGGAGAAGGATCACAGAACATACCCTAATGATGAAACACAATGCTGCAGCAACCCCACAGTGCTGTCAGGCCACAAAAGTGCCACATTTGCCATCCATGAGGATGCCACACACACTGGGAAATTTGTTGTCAGATTCAGCTGCAGCTCAATCCTTTTGCATCCCTGTTCAAAGCATGCCATGCACCAAATTTTAGAACTAAACTGCTAGAAAGAAAAAAAAATGTTTTCTTCTTTTCTCTGCCTGATTTCTTTAAGCTGGATGAAGAAAGCTGTATCACAAGCAAACACAAAGATTTTTCCATCTGCCTTGGCTTTTGGTACCTGGCAGTCAGATCTTACCAACATTGCAAGCATCCCTGTTTAAAAAAGGGACTGGGTGCCTGTGATATCTAGCTAAATTACATCAAAACAACATGAAACGAAACCTTTTATCAGTGTTCGGAAGTGCTTCACCCACCTGGCATCCGAAGGCTCAGACAGCTGAACAAGTACCCACAGCTCAACAACAGACAGCTGTGCCACTGTTGTGTTAGATATCATCTGATGTCGGGAAAACAGCAGCTTTTATCTCCACTTTTAAACTTCAGCATAGCCCAGAAAAGCTCATTTTGTCTCTTTCTGATGTGTTAATTCTTATCACTAGGTGCTGTCAGTGATCTGAAGGCGAGGTTGCTGCGTTTAGCTGTCCCAGGTCTGCAAACCCAAGATAAGCAACATCCCACAGAACATAACTCCCTTCATCTCGCTGACTGCAGCAGCTTGCTCAGCAAGGGTGAAAGAAACAAATATTTAATCAGCAGATTGCATTAACAATGCTCTGGCAGGTATCTGGTCTGCGTCAGGGCAGACAGTAAAGCAGTGTGATCTGCCCTGTGCTGTTAAACCAGACACCAGCCGCTGGGTTTCCAGTAGCTGAGGCTTTGCACAGCCTGCTCATTTCATCCCCAAACAAGCATGCTTGTGTTTTCCTCCCGCTCCTTTATTCTTGGGAAGACTTAGCTATGAATAGCCACTTGATCTCCCCTTCAGCATCGCCCATGAGGCTCCTCAGAGCTGTGGCTCCTGCCCAGCCCCAGTGCTGAGCACCAGAACCCAGGTTCCAAGGCTCAGGATGAGGCCATGCAGCACAAGGAGGAGTGCACGTCCCTTCCTACTTGCACACTCAGGCTCCAGCCCTTTCTAGAGTGGATTTAGGACCTCTGGTTGAATTTTTAGGGACACTCATGCAGCTGCTGCGCTGAAAGTCTGTGGCATCTCCATGTTACAACTCCCAAGCCTCTCTGCACCAGCTGATTCTTACTCTACACCACAGGGTCCCCAAGAAAAGCCTAGTTTCTTATTCTGAGCATGAAACAGTCCTATTTTGAAGACAGTTCCCAGCCTAAATGCAGGGGGGTCCTGGGGCTCTTGCAGCACTGCCAGAAAGGGCTATCACAGGGGATTGCACAGGGTAGGGTGGGGAGGGCAGTGAGAAAAGAGGAAAAACAACAGGATGTCTTGCAACACCCTTGGTGTCTTATTTTGAGCTTGTAAAATTTCATCCCCAGCCCAATTCACTTCTTTAGCAAGCACTAAGCTTTCCACCAAACTGCAAATAAACAGCAAACAAACCTTCTTGCCACCAAGAGTGCACCAGAGTTATCAGCCAGCCTTGACTCTCATTTCCATGTGTACCACTTGTTGGATAAACAGCAGAGAGACACTCATACCCCAAAACCCTCTCTGCCATCATTTCAGGACAGCATCCCTGCCAGGCTGAACAGCTGATTCCAGGGGAGCTCAGCCCTGCAAAGCACTGATAGGACATCACATTTAGAGAAAAACAGAGTTCACCTCCTTGTGGGAGAAGGGAAGTCTGGAAAAAATGGCACAGTTTGATTCTTTCTTCTCAGTTACATTACATGCCTCAGTGACCACTTCTCCGGCAGCTCACGCTGAAGCTGCAGAAGTCTGGATGCAAAATAACACCACTTAAAGGCTTCTGAGATCCAGTCAGGCAGCTGGCAGATCGCTAGCACACATCATCTTCCTAAAAGGCAGCACAGAGTCTCTCCTTAGAGGACTTATCAGCATGAAGAATTGATGAAGTCAGAGAAAAAGCTGGTTTGGGATGGGAGTATCCTCCTTTGCTAAAGCTCAATAGCAGCTGCAGCCGGTTTGAGGCCAGGGAAAGCTGCACACGAGCACTGAGGATGTTCTAGAGGGGCCTTACACCTTTCCAACAGGGACCAGCTTTCGGCAAGATCAGTCATTCCCCAAGATCCAGCTCAGCATCCAATCTCAGGGTGGATTAGCCTGCTCTTGGCAGGATTTGTTCCCCAGAAAGCCTTGGGAGCCGGGTTACATAGGAGTGAGGAAGACAAACGAAGGGAGGGTGGCTCGGTGCCATAATGTACAGATGGCCTGAGCCGGTTCCTGCTGATGACTGTCGTGGAGCAGTCCTGGTGCTGCTCCAGCCTGTCAATGATATCATTGTTTGACACAAAGCCCTCCTCCCTGCACTGCTCCCTGCATGCAGAGCTGACAGCATGGGGCAGCCTGGCTCTGCTGTGCCAGGGAGGTCACATACTTCACTCGTGAATGGAGATGGCTCTCAACAGGACAGGCAGGCTGAAGGCATGGGGCAAACCCAGCTTTCTTGGCAGGCAGCTGCCCCTGTGGCACTTGGGGATGGGGAAAGGACATGGCTTTCAGCTCATCTGGCCGCTGCTGAGGAGCACAGAAGCAGCTGGGGGAAGAGGGGATGCAGGGCACACCCAGACACTCCCAAAAACAGCAGAAGGAAAGCTGGGGCCCTGCATGACCATGTCCTCTTGGAGGAGTGCACATTTCCCAGCTGCTCTAGAGAACCTCACCCCCGTTTTCCTGATAATGGGAGCAGTTTTGCCTGTAAAACATCACTTGTTAGCACAAGCCTAAGAGAAGCTCAGGGCCCTCCATCCCAGGGGACTGCCATGAACACGCTCAGTTGCACCAGTCTGGGATCACCCACAGGCACCCAGAGTGCCCCAGCAGCACCCTGATGCTCTTGCTAATTAGAGCAAGAAGGACTTTTTATAATTTGGTCCCATCAGCAGTCTTGTTTGGGTTCATTTTACAGAGGGGCTAGTCTGCATGGACAGCTGCCAATTTAGAAACACCAAGCAGTATCTAGGAGATGGACATGGTTTTTATTTCCTCCCAAAAACCAAAAGCCAAATGGTCCATGAAGCTCTCATGAGAAACATCAATATTGATTTTTCAGTTGTGGGACCAAGAAAAGTGAAGCCTGCAATCTCTTACATCTCTTTCCCTGTCCCTTTCCTCAAATCACAATAAATCTGTCCAGCCAGGCTGCCAGCATCTGGGGGTGGAAGGAATTGATTTTCCCAAGAAACTTTAGACATCAGATTTCCATCTACAATTTGTGGTCCCACTCTATTGCCTCTCAACAGGATCCAAGTAGGGCAAGAAGGGGAATGTGAACTTTTGCCTCTCAGTCACTTAAATGTTCCCTAAAGCCAGAATTTATTATCAAAACCTGGTTTTTGGCCCCATTTTGAAGAGCACCAGCACATGACTCACGACAACACAAGCAGGCAGGCCTGCTTTCCACGTCCTTCACTAGTGGGAAATGGAAGATTTCAAGCCTCTGGAATATTGCAGTCAAAACCTGGCACTTCATAAAACCAATGAAATCCAACTTTTTTTTTTCTTGGTGAGTTCCATCCAGATGAATCCTGGAGCTCTTAAGCTCCCTTCCTCTAGAGCTTTTGCTAAGAACATGTTTATTGTGTAAACACAGCAGTTTGGAAGGAAAAAGTGGCTTCCCAGCTATTGAGGTGGAACTAAACAAGCCATTTGTAAGGCCTGGGAAAGCATCACAGACTAAAGACTCTCCATCCCCTTCTCCCACCAATATAATCTGTGACATTCACTGCGTAAATTATGTTACCCAAGCAAGATTTGTCACATAGACCCTTGGCTTACCAATAGGAATCACAAAGGTTGCCCAGGGAGGAAAAAGGAAATAAAATAAATGGAAAACTGGTTGATAATGAGTCAGTGCAGAGAAGATTTAAAAGGCTTCATTTCCTGGTCTCTTCCTCTCTGCCCCACACAGAGGAATCACTGAATATCCCAAGGGAATCAGGATGCTGAAAAGCACTTGTGGCTTTCCAGGTCCCACCCCTGTTTTTCTGATGATTCCATGAGACAGTAGAGCAGGATAAACTCAATTTCCCTACTTTGCACAACCCTTAACCCCTGCCCACGAAGGAAGCCCATTAGACACTGATGATGTGTAGCCCATCAGTGGAATATTCTCATATATCCTTCCTGCTCGGAAACGGGCAGCAACTTCCTCACTCAGTTGGTAGGAGAGGTCCTGGAAACGTGCAAAAGCAGGAAACACTGAAATACAAATGACCCACAGATCTTTTACTGCACCACTGAGAGCACCAGGCAGGGTGGGAGCACTTGTCACCGACCCATGTGGGGCCAGCAGAGATTGGAAATGATGCTGGTGCCTATCAGAGTGGCCTAAAAACAACTTTCTGATGGCTCTCGAGGTCAGAGCAGATGAGCTTTGGACCTCCTTTGCTGCACATCTCCCCTGGGAGAATAAGGAGAGGAAACAAACAGCCCCAGGCTGTCCCAGGGATTCACCCACAGGCAGGGAAACCCCCTGGAGAAGCCTCCACTACCCTTGGCAGCGGAGAGGAGAGGAGAGGAGAGGAGAGGAGATTTCACTTTGAAGGAACCTGCATTGATCATCTAGTCTAGCTGCCTGGCCACTTAAGGGCTGAGCAAAGGTTAAATCATGATACTAATGGCATTGTCTAAATGCCTCTTGAACCGTGATAGGCTTAGGGNAGAGAAGAGAAGAGAAGAGAAGAGAAGAGAAGAGAAGAGAAGAGAAGAGAAGAGAAGAGAAGAGAAGAGAAGAGAAGAGAAGAGAAGAGAAGAGAAGAGAGCTTTTTTTGATACCTTTCCTTCACTGAGGTGTTAAGACAAATTCCAGACAGGTTTCTGCTGTGCAAATGTGAGCTCTCCACTAAGAAAAGGCTCATACCAGGCAGTGCTGCCACACACATTGAGAAGCTCTCAGCCTCTCCCTGCTTGGCTCAAAGCTGCTTTTTATTAACAAATGCAAATGCCTTTTTAAAAAAAGTCACTTTTCATCCAAGGTTTGCAACTCAGATTCTTCCGCTCCTAAGCCCCAGCCAAATTTAAAGCTGCTTTATAGGCAACTCTCCATATATTTGTTGTTTGTGCAGCTTTGAGCTTTCCAATCCCACAGCTGCAGGACATGGTTTTGAGTCATTTAAAACAAGCCTGAGTCGTTTGAGGGATATATTTATCATTATTCTGAAATGTTAATGTGTCATGAACTCTGCTTGAAACTCCAGTGTGCTTCTGATTTCTTATCAAACTCCTGAACAGGAAATAATGCAATATTATGGTAACTGCTAATGCAATAATTGTATTCACAGATATATAAAGCCCAAATACAGATGTGTGATGAGCTTATTACAAAACACAGAAATTTTTGCACAGCTCTGAAGCAAGATATGCAAAAATTTCTGTGTTTCACCTCTGTGGATGAACACAATGTCCTTTTCATATGAAATATGAAATTGCATGGTGTGAACATTTCTTCCCCATATTGAAATTGGAACATTTCTTCCAAAGCTAGTGCATACCCACCAAAGTACAGATTATGATACTTTCCCCACTTTTCAAAGCAATTTAATCAGTTGTCTCTCCATAACGAGAGTGCAGAATGTGTAACAAGGCTGCCTAATCCACCAAGAACACCACTTAAAACAGTTTCAGTGGCCTGGCATATCTCCCTTCTAGTTTTGGGGAAAATTGGGTAAATCATATCCCAACCAAACCCAAATTGTGCCAATCATTTCATGCTTTCCTTGAATGATGTGGATACAAGAGGAAAATGTGGGCCAGGTGGGTGCACTCACATCCCTGTGCTGAGCCCAGGGACAGAGGGGGAGCACAGCACCAATGTCAGCAGCAAAGCTGGTTTTCAAATTGCTCCTCTAAACTGGAGCAATTAAATGACCCAGAACTCTGAGGCTTATTTGAATTTAAAAAGCCTCAAGCACCCTCCTTGAAGTTGCAGTTCTCTTATGCCCATTTTCACATGAACCTGAAACCTGGAGCTTACAGGCTTCGGGCAGCTTTGAAGGGACACTTCCCACTTGGGAGACTTCCCTTTCTCTCCTGCTGCCTGGGCAACAAACTCTTCCCAGAAGAACTCCTGGATGCTGCAGCTACTCAGTACCCCAAACCTCAGCCAGAACCTCAGCCTGCCTTGTAAGACAAGCAAGAGCAGTGATGAGCTCCTGGGTGCTGTGGAGCAGCCCCAGGCTGGGAACATGGGGAGCCAGATTGGGCTTTCCCTTGCTACACTCTTCAACAAGGAGAAGAGGTTTGAAGGGACCTGAAAGTGTTCTATGGATGCTGATAAATACACAGGGCTGCCAGGGACTTCATAATTCCTCTTTTGATTTAAGTCTCAAAACTACTTCAGCATTTTCACAAGTCTCTGAAAAGTAGAGCCTTTCCCCTAATTGTATTTTGGGGTTGCAAGGACTTGAGGCCAGGCAAGACTCCCACGTGAAGCACTTCTATCTTTGAATCACCTGCATTTTCCACAGAAAACAAAAAAAAAATCTCCAGACCAGTTGCTGTATGTATTTCACCAGCACTAGCAAAGGAGATCCATCCCGCAGTGGAAGTGTGTGCACACACTTCCAAACCCATGTGTATACATCTCAATGAATGAAAACGCATTTCAGGAAACAAACACAATAGAAACCTTCTATTATTATATCTCTGTTTACTAACACCAGCAATGGGTTTTTCTGTGCTGGAAATAGCACGGCACCGCTCCCACCAGGCACCTGGAGCTTACATCACCGTGCTGGGAGCACAAATGGATCGACCCAGCAAGGATCCTTTCTCTGGCCAGCTTCAGCTGTGCCAGAAATATTCACCTTTGCATAGCAACTGCAGAATCAGCAAGACCTGACAGTCCTGGAAGGAGACCCCCAGCAGCATCAGCAGCTGTGCTGCTTCCAGGCTCAGTTCAGACCTGGCACGGTACCACTGCTGTCAGCAGCAGCTATTTCTCCAGACAGGGCTGACTTAGCAGTGCTTATGGTGCCTGGTCTTATTTTCCCAGCTGAAACCTGCTCAAACACATAGAATTTGAATCTGTTTCTGTTTAGTTCTACACAGGTGCATGACTGAATGTGAAAAGCATTCGGTTTTTGCAGCACTGGAACCCTCAGTAGCTTTTGTGACTTTTTACAGAAAACACCTCATAGGAGGTACTGGCCTTCCATCAGCCATCACATTTCAGGCTTTACTGCAGACAGTGACAAAAAAAAAAAAATCTGGTTTTCCTCCAAAACACCCTGAATATCATTTAGATTTATGCATTGCCATCAGAACTAGTAAGATCTTCTGACATTTTACTCTTTCAGGAGGAAAGCTGAGCCCTCAGTCTCTGTGGTCGAGATGTCCATAAAATACATTTAAAATACAACCACGGTCATTATTCCAAGGTTACTATTCCTACTGATTCTACCAGACAAACATTTGCTTTTATTTCCATAGATAAATTTTCAAACACATTTAAAAATAAATAAAACACCAACAGTGCAAGTGGACTGCTGAGCAAAGACAAGCTTCTTGCAGCTAAATTCCCAGCTGCTATTCCACCACTGGAAACTAATGTACTCACAGAGCAGAGGGGCTCTGGAGTGGCCTCCAGACCAGAATCCTTCTCCCTGCCTTAATCTCCTGTGTCTTTAGCTGAATTCAGTATGCATTAAACCCTATGACAGCACACAGCATTGCTCTCACATGCCTGAGAGGAGGCTGCACTTCACTTAATGCAAAACCAGTTTTTCATGAAGGGCACTAATGGAATTGAAACTGTCAGATCATTTCTCCTAGGAAGCAGAGCAGGACCTCTTTGGATCACAGCAAATGAAATCCTCATTAGAGTCACACTGACTTGAAAGCACCAAGCCATTTCGTAAATAGAGAGCTCCATATCAGAAACATGTTCCGGTTAATGTAGGAAGAATTACGATGCAAAAATAAGTTTACACACTGAGGGCCAGGTCACCATCTGGTTTTTCTGCTGACAAAGCTCTGCTGTAGTGTGCTGCTTGGCTGATTAACATCTGAGGGGACTCAGAATAACCTTGAAATCCAGAGAAGGACTTCCTCATCCTGTCTTTATCAAAACCCTGTTGAAGTCAGTGGAGGTTTTCCTGTTGATCTCACTGTAATCCTTATTCATTATTTAAGTGGGATCACAATGCAGGGCACAAGCACACTTACCTATTTTTCTCCAGTTCCAAGATGAGCTCTTGGCCTTCTGCCTTTACTGTAACTTCAGCTCGGAGTGGATGCTGTGTGCAAGAGAGAGGCTGCCTGTTACTCACACTTCATAGTTATGAACACGCCCACAAATACAAACTGGGAATTGGAGCTGACCTTAAACCACCCCTTGCCTTCTCCCTGCTTCAGACCTGGAGTGATGAGGGAGGGAAGGGATGTGCCACGGTGGTTCCCTGCTCCAGGCACGCTGCTGCATCCCACAGCACAGCCATGCAGAGCCAGGAGGAAGCACAGGCATCTCCTGGGATGCTGTACCTGAGCTGGAGGCACCTCAGGAGGAATAATGTGCTCAGAGGAGGCAATAAGTCCTGGTGCTGGAGCCCTTGGAAGCGCAGTTGGATGGGAAGAGCTCCCTGCACCCCCCTTTCCTGTAGCCTGTGCTCAGCACCACATCACAGGACATCCCTGCTTGCCCCAGAGGCTGAAGAGTCAAATATCCGAGCTAGTTAACCAAAGCTTCCTTTGTTGTGACAGCAGAAAGACATTTTTAGGAGCCTATTTCAGGGAGAGAGGAATCACGCCTCTCACAGAGATTTTCACATCATTCCTTTACTCGCAGAAAGTGCCAGTAAAAGGCAGGCAACAGGGACCCTTGGATGCCTTCAGACTCCAGCCATTGCAGACAGTATTTCACAGCTGTTGTTGTTTTAGTCCCAGGAAACCATGACAGCAGCTTTCTAGTGTGTTCAAGCACACGCCACAGCCCTGGTTTGCAGTGTGCCTGCAGCTCCACAGCAGGACGCAGGACAGCTGCCTCCCCAGGGCCTGCTGGTTTGAACAGATTCACCCCAATCTCTCAGTTCAATGGCAAATGCATACACTAACGATTAAAATAAAGAATCATTCCAGAGACTTAAAGCATAGAATAAGATTTTTAGAGGAGAAATTAGAAGAGGCTCTGAGGTCTGCAGTTTCAGCTCCCTCAAAGTAGAACCACTGCCTAAAGGCAGCTTGGGGTTTCCAAGTCTGAATGCTTTCTCGTAAAGAAAATTGATGAACAAATTCCCCAGGAGATAAATAACTCATATTAATATAACAATGCAATTTATTCAACTGGAAGGAAAAAAAAATCACGAGGGCTGGTGAAATTACTAACCCATGGTGTTTTCTAAATCAGTGTTGGAGGAGACTTAGTGGAACGGAACACTGAAAGTGAAAGAAAGCAAGGCTGGTTGAATGGGACGTTCTGTCACCCCAGAGATATGCTCACTTGCCATTTCATCAAATGCAAATGTCTGTTTTCATCAGCTCCTTACACATATTCTGGGTTTTGCTCATCCTTCCTTCAGTTTCCAGGACATGGCATCAGGCCCACGCGAATGATGCAAAACAAGTTAATACATTTAGGATATACAATAAGGGATAATTGCAGGAGGCAGAGTTCCGTTTACTGAGTCACAGGTGCTCAGTTCATCCCAGGCTAGGTCTGTGTTTCACTCACTGACATGAAAGCACTGCAGGTTGCCTCACCCATAGCCGAGGGTCTCCAGCACCACAAAATCTCTTCACAAAGGTTGTGCAAACATCGTTATTACTAATATCGCCCTCCCTTCTCCTTCAGTAATCCCACTGCCTCCGAGTCCATCAATTGCTGTGTAAATGAAATATCCCAGCTGTATATAAGCTTTGCTAACACTCATTTAAGAGCCAGCAGGAACTTGCCTGAAACAAACCAAGTGTGACCCCCTGAGACCCAGCAAATTTGTATAAGGGGAAATGCTCTCCAGATGTATTTGCATCATTATCAATAACAGAACCAAAACTTGGAGGCAGCATTGCAAGGGCATTTTAAAAGGAATTAAGACCACGAGAGAGTCATTGTACGGGTTTTTTGTGTATAATAGGACACAATGATAAGTTTTAGAAAGTCTCATCATATGAAAAGACCCATCAATAAATTCCCAAATAACACACACACAAATGCAATATTCAAGAAAATTGGCATCTCTCACAATGTTGTAACTTCCCTTTTTTTTGGTTCACAATGTAAAAACACCCTCTGGAGTTTCCTTTTTTACTTAATCACACAACTGCAATTACTTCTTGATTTCAACAACACAAAGCCTGGGAAGCTGAACTGTGTTTTGTGTTTGATGCTGTCTGGACCTCAGTGATTGTCAGAGTGTGGAGACAATTGACACATCACTTCATCCATCCATGTAACAGCAGGGGTGAGATCTGTATCAACACACAGTGTCTGAGACACAGCTAAACCCACCTGAGCTGCTGGTTGGCTTTTCTTACATAGCAAAGCACCCTCACAGCTGGGAGTCCCTGAACCAGAGAATGGTTTGGGTTGGAAGGGACCTTAAAGATCATCTTGTTCCATCCCCATGCCATTGGGCTGGAACACATTCTACTAGGAAGAATGGCTCCAAGCCCCATCCAACCTGGCCTTGCACACATCCAGGGATGGTGCATCCACAGCTTCTCTGGGCAACCTGGGCCGAGGCCTCACCACCCTCACAGTCAAAACTTTCTTTCAAATATCTAACCTAAACCTGCCCTTTTTCAGCTTGAAGCCATTCTCCATTGTTCTGTCATTCCACACACACATGGTAAAATGTCCCTCTCCAGTTCTCTTGCAGCTCTTTCAGGTACTGAAAGGTGCTACAAGGTCTTTCCAGAGACTCCTCCAGGATGAACAACTCCAACTCCTTCAGTCTGTCTTCATCAGAGAAGTGTTCCAGCTCCTGGAGAATCTTCACTGCCCAACCCTGGCCTGGCTCCAACAGGTCTGTCCTTCCTGTGCTGGGGATCCCAGACACAGCACTGCAGCTGGGGCCTCACCTGACTAGAGTAGAGGCTCAGAATCCTCTCCCCTGACCCTGCTGGTCACAGATATTTTGATGCAGCCCAGGACAGAGATGGCTTTCTGGGCTTATCTTCTCCTACAGAAGATTCTTCTATCCCTAAATTCCACTGATTGTATGGCCCCGCTCTCCTTTCACAGACATAGATCAGGTAGATACAGATTGAGGCTTTAAGGCATGGCAGAGGGTAGGGTGAACGCAGCTCCCAGATGTGCCAGCCAGCTCACACAGCCTTTCCTGCGATCTGGAGGAGCTGTGGCACCTCCTGGCTCATCCCCGCTGCTGAACAAACCCGAAACGCGCATCGCCAGGTGCTGTGCCACTCACGGCATCCCCCCTGCCCCCGGAGAGGTGGGTCTGCAGACAAAACAGAAACCAAGCGCTGGGCGCGACCTACCTTGGGGCTGCCGGGGCCACCCGGGGCTGCCCAGCGCGGCACCACCACCTCGGGCTGGAGCTGCACCTCAGCGGCCGCGGCTGCGGAGACAAGAGGAGCGGTTGAGCATCCCCGGCCCCTCCGCACCCCGGCGTCAGGCAGCAAGAAGCCAGGACGGGAGAGGAGAGGGGGCTCTGCGCTGGTAGTGGAAAAGCAGGCGGATCCCCCAATCCATCCATCCATCCATCCATCCATCCATCCATCCATCCATCCATCCATCCATCCATCCATCCATCCCGGGGCGCTCCCGCAGCCGGAGCTCTGGCGCGGGGCTGTCGCGCAGCTCCGGTCGGGCATACCGCACTCAGCCCGAGCATCTCGGACTCGATATTCCGCACTCAGCCCGGGCACCCCACATTCAGCCCGAGCATCCCGCACCCGACACCCCGCACTCAGCCCGAGCATCCCGCACCCGACACCCCGCACTCAGCCCGAGCACCCGGCACTCACGGGGCGGCGGCCGCAGCAGCAGCGAGAGGGCGATGCCGCAGAGCAGCCCCCGGCCCCGCATGGCTCCGGGCAGGGACCGAGCTCCGTCGCCGCCGCCGCCGCCCTATAAACCCGCCCGGCGCCGCTTGTCCCCTCCCACCACGGCACCGCGTCCGCCCCGCAGCCCCCTCCTCTCCTTCTCCCTCCGCACACCCCCGGGATGCTCCCGGTGCTCCAGCGGCTCTGCCCTCCGGCGCGGGGCTGCGCTGGGCTCTGTCCCCCTCCGGGGCAGGGGAAAGCCCGAGCACCTCCCTGGGGCTCCCTCTGCAAAACCTCCTCTCCAGCGCCTTCGCCAGCACGGAAATCCATTGTGTGTCCAAAGCTAGGAAAAAGGGGACAGCTGGGGGAAGGAAGGAGCTCGAGAGGCTGAAGAGTTGTTTATTTATTTGTTTGCTATATTTATGTGCAATCTTATCATAGCTGATCCCATGGTTCCAGAGACACCCTAAATCTCTCCACTCCTGGGAAATACATTACTCCTGGATAGCTGAAGGGATGCAGGATAGATTTTTATGTGCCTGTATATAATGGTAGAAGCAAAAGGATGTTCACTGCCTCTCTCCAGTTACAGTCGATGGAAGGGCTGGGCTTGAGGAAGGACTTGGGGACATCCACAGCTTGTATTCCCAGTGGTGCTCTTCAGGGCTATCCATTCACCACCATGCGGGTCCCAAAGGACCATCTCGGTAATCTCCTGCATCCTTCAGGGCTGAGCCAAGGCTTGAAGTAGACACACCATCTCTCTGTTAGATCTCTGCCCATCAGGGAGCTGCACAACTCTGTGTCTCACTGCTGAATTATTCTGCGGGGTCAGGGTTGCACACCAGGACAGGAGAGTCCAAGACAGTGGGGCCATGCTGAGGTTACCAGCTGCAAACACTGGGGGACTCCATGGTGCTGTAGAAGCTCCTTGCACACACTGAACCCACAGAAAGCAACTGCCCCCCCTGTGTCAGCCTGTGACTCCCAGCCAGCCCAACTGCAGCCCCACTCAAGGCTGCAAGAGTTGACTGACAAGGATTTTTATGGGGTAAGCTCCGAGTGGCAGGAAATGCCATTACCTCTTAGCCACACTCTTCAGACAGACATTGATCTGCATTATCCATTCAACCCTTTCCATTCATCATTATACTTAAAGTGTCTGTGTAGGTGAACCACCAGGGAAATGAGATATGGGGAGAATTTGCACGTGGATAGGTTTTTGGAGTGTATCAGTAAATCAGGCAGGTAGGAAATGATAACTCCCTTCAAAATAAAGGTTTGCCAGATAACAGTAATGTTTCTGTCTCTTGTCCAGAGGATTATTTATGCTATTAAAAACTCTAATCTCTTTTGTACTGAAGGTCTTTGCTGGCTCCTGCCATGGCTGCCCAAAGGAAATGTTATTGTTCCCATTTCCAGATATCATTTTGGTTTATATCTCACATATGTCCCCTCTGTCCCCCAACACTTCAAACACTGAATCTCCCTGATCCTGTGAAGGTCAATTTATTCCTGACATCACTCTGGCAGAGGAAAGTCTGTAGAGACACCTAGAGGGAATAATCAGGGTGAGAGGGCTATAAATGACATTTTAGCTGACCCACAGAGGTAATGAATTTTCATGACACAAGTAAATCTTGTTTCCCACAGCAAAAAATACAGGGGCAAAATTTCAGCTATTTTCTAATCATATGGAATATCCTGAAGAGAAATCTTGATTTTTTTTCCCCCCCTGTGAATTCCCCTACTTATTTATAGCTGCCTGTACTATAGAAGAAAACAATGGCACTATTGTGCATGTCTATATCATAAATAAGTAAAAATGCAAGCCAAATTTAGACACAAATTTAGCTACTCTGCTTTCATCCCTGCATAAAATTTCTGTCTACCCAAAGGAAAAAAACACCCACTTTGATGAGGAACATGTATGCTTGTACTAAAAGACTGTCACAAATCTTCTCAGTACAACAAATCTTTGCAGGGACTGCTCCATATATTTCTCTAAAAGAAGATCAGCTCGAGAAAGCACAAAATGGAATAAAAGGAGCCTTATTTTAAGATTATTAAAATATTTAGGCCAACAACTATCTGCTGTTGTGATTGTTTTCAGTGTGCAATATTTGCATTTGTCAATTAGTGATATTTTTATTCTTGGATCTTGGTAATATGAGAATTGACATCTCAATTTATAACCACCAGAAACTCCCTGTATAAAAATATAACGACAGGCTGTGCAGTGGTTATATATAGGTTAATCTATTTATGATATATGGTTTACATTACTGAGACGTTGCATGGAAAAATTCAGGATATTTTAGCCTTATTAACAGTGCTGAGGTGCTGTAACGCTGCCTATGGCACAGGGTGAGCCAGATCCTGTCTGTGCTAACATCTTCAAAAGCTCTTCTCAAAGTCTGGATTTCACAGAACAAGGTCAGAACTCTGGTTATCTAAGAATTACACAGGCTCAGACTCATTTCCTCCAGAATCTAAACCACTGGATTAAAAGTATCAGATGGGAATTTCAAGTCTGCTCTGTTCCCTCTTCTGTTGCATTCCCAGTGGCCAAGGCATGGAGCAGCAGCCTCCATGCAGCACCCAGAGCCAGGGTCCTTCATCAGGCTCAACAGTGAGGTGTTTCAGCCTCCCCAGGGCAAAACTGACGACAGAGCTTTTGCTGAGGGGGTTCTGCACTTGCTCGACAATTTGCAAGATGATTTATCGCTATTGTTGTTAGCTGGAGAGCAAAAGATGGTGATTCTTCCTTCATGTTCATAGTAAATCAGGAATTGGGCACCTGGAAGGAAATGGTCTTAGAGAGGAAAATGCCACTTCAAGAAACAGACTTGAGCAGAGAATGAGTCGGATGTGAATCAGAGTAATACTTCACTGGAATTCTCTCTTCAGAAATAGGAAAGGCTGTGGAACAAAGTCCTCTGAGAAGATTCCTGCTGACACTGAAGGAAACATTACCCAGAATCAAAGTCTTAGCAGGAGAAGGGAGAAGACTGTCCTGCCTAACCTCTGCATTACAGACACTCCTGTAATGAGGAGAGAAATGTCAGGACTGTGGCTGACTTGAGCAGAATGTGAAATCTCCCATTTTACAGAACATTCTTCTTGTTCAGATCATTTGAAATGATCAAAGAGGGGAGGCTGTGAATCTGTGAGGGAAACTGGAGATTTAAGAACGAACTCCTTTATCCTGAGTCCTAACAGTTGAGAGCAGTTTCAGCTGACCCAGAATATGCTGTTTAGCTTTGGTTTTCCATCACCCATGTAGGACAGCAGGGATATTTGGAAGGGCCCTGGAGCAGCTGTCCTGCCAAAGAGGGAGAAAGGCTGTAAGATGATCAGAAGCTGGACAAGGGCTTGTCCTGATGTGCTGATACTAAAAGGGTATCAAAGCACTCCCTGTGCTTCTTTTAAAGGGTAGGTCACTGCTACCACTTTCTGCTATGACTTCTGCTTCATTCCTACAGGCAAGTGAACTTGAAGAAGATTGTATCTGCAGACACATCTTTTTAACTCTATTTCCACGTGTGAAACACTATAATCCTCTCTGTGCTGCCTGCAAACTTCTCCAACACAACACTATACTGAAATATTTCATTCTCATAAGAGAAGGGAAATAGGTATAACAGCACAAGGGCTTATAATAACATCCAATTCATAAAACTGTCCAGTAATTTTGGAGAAGAAAGTTGTCTCTGTAATTGGATAGCTATGGACAGTGATGCACTGGGAAGTACTGAGTGTCTTTAGACTTTTACAGTAGCAGAAGGGAAACACACTTTGTGCAGGAATTCTGCATCTGTTTTTCAAGCTGAGAAGGATGCAAGGTGGTTTTAAGTTTAGGTTAAGGTAAAAAGTAAGGAAGAAAATAATTGTAAGTGAGTAGAACATGTCCCTCACATCCCAATTTGCCTCTGCATTGCCATGAAGGCTTGCAGGAGGGCACACAGTCACCAAGGGACTGGCCCTGCCTATGCTGGCCTAGACTAGCCACCTCACACTGCAAGAAGAAAGTAACAGCACAGATGCTTGGCACTTCAGGAATCTGCATTTAGGAGAAGTTTGTAGGTGAGCTGAGAATGACCTACAAAAGGGAACAACGAACCTCTTCTACCACATTCTCCCAGCTGCAGGCTGCCAGACATGCTGAGGGATGATGCAGAGGAAGCCAGGTTTGAGTGGGTTGTTCGTCTAACTTTCACTTCTGTTGTAGACAAGACAGGAGAGTCTTCAAGGGAGCTCAGCTGAGGGCTGGCTGCAGTGACACACACCTGCACAGATCCCTAACAACCAGTCCAAGACATCAGCTCTAGCTGGGGGGGAAGAAGGGATCACACTCACATGTAGTTTCCCATTAGTGTCTCCAGGATGTGTTAAACCAATCCTCTCTTCCTCTAGGCTTAGCAGAATTAATTAGAACAGTTGTTCACTCCTCTAGATTCTGGTGCATTGAAACGTGTCTGATATCCAAATCCACAGGGTATAAAAAGAAAGATGGGAAAAGAGGGAAGTTAGATCTAGAGAATGATCCCACAAACAGCTGTTTTATACCCGGAAACAGACTTGTGGAGGAATTAGTACATTTGGCCACATGCATTCCTGCAGGCCAGATCAGCTTTCAATGAGAATTTAGAATTGAACAGGCATTTTCTACTATTTATAAAACTTTCCTCTTTCCCAAACAGACTCTTCAAAATGACCTGTGCAATTTACTAAAGCTACCTGGGTTTCCCATTGAACACACTGACTGAAAAGGTGGTGTTGAGGAAAACATTTATTTCCCATTCTATTAATATTTTTCTGGATTATATGTATGTTTCAAAAACTACAACACTTGGAAAAACTTTACCTCCTCCTCCTCATCACTGTCAGTTACATTGACAATGTAAGTGCTGGAGGGAGTAGATGGGGGGGATGGCAAAACCTCCTCTACCACTTCCACATCCAGCTGTGGCAGGGGGCTCAGAAGTCGCTCCTCACTGCAGATGCTCTGACAGGACACAATTTCGGGGCTCCCACAGACGTGCTGGTTCTCACACAGCCTCTCCTCTGAGTATGGCCTGAAATGGTAGTCTTCATCCAGACTGGAAAATATCACCTCCTGCCTCTGGTTCCTCTCTTCATAAAAGCCAAAGCACTGAGGCACTGAGCTGGAGAAATTCCCGTAGCCAAATGGAGCTCTGAGTGGGAATGCGCTGCAAGGAAAGAGATTCATAGTGGGCTTTCAGAAATGCAGGGCTGCACACTAACACTGATGTTCTAGGCTACTCAGCTTATCCTGCTTTTTTAAACATACAGGCTTTAAAACCATGCCTAATTTCAGCACTAGGACCATAAAAGGAGTCATTCAGATTCCATTTCTGTGTATAAGCATCTCTTCAACCTCCTACACACATAAGGTTGCTCTGAGAACAAATATAAACCCCACTGTATTTATCAATCAAAAAATGCCATGGATAAACCAGCATGCAGTGAGTTAACCAACATACTCAGATCAATAAAACAAAGCATCAAAAGTCAGTTTGTCTAATTTCTGTATGCCAAAACTTGTGACAGACCTGAGGTAAAACACTCTTATTTATATTTTTTAGTGAGCTTTTGCATCTGTTACACTGTTACCAAACAGGACAGAGAATCCTTGTGACCAATATGTGGTTGTCAATGTTAATATTTAAAGAATGCACAGTGATAAATTTTTAAAAAGTAACCACACAGTAAATTGCAGGAAGTTACTATGTCAAATGGAATTGTATTCCTCCAGTGGCAGATGCCTGAATTTTTATTCTGATGCAGAATGACATAGGGATTGTAATTTACAGTGTTTTAGAGAAATTCACTACATTGTGAAGGAAACAAAATATGTGAAGAAGTGATCGAGCTCTACATTGCAGACATTGTAAAGACATTGATGCAGTATCTATTGAGGTTTTGAGGGGACTATTAATCATTCCAATCTAATATTAAAATTTTTAGTGCATACATCTGCACTTTCAGTTCAGAAATCATGACTCCTGTATGCAAGAAATGAGTTTATAGGACAGAGAACTTATAAATCATTATATTAGAATGACCCTGGCATTAGCAAAGCTGGCAGCCTTCAGAAGTCCATTAATGTGTGAAAGCAGAACAATCTTTTATGCTGCAAGAACACTCCTCTCTCTCAGAGGCCTCACAAAACTGTCTCATTTCAGACACTGAGGGCTGAGTAAAGATAATTTTTAGCAACTTTGGGAATATGTGTCCTGTACTGGACCTCAAAAACAGAAATGTCTTGTATTGCACTCACCAGCTCCTGAAGTTCTTCTGAGTTTGATGGGTCACCATTAGCCCTAATTAAAGACCAGGTGGTCTCATTGCCAAAGGAACATATTGGTTTCTGCTACTAGTGAGAATGAGCAGCGTACAAACAGGCAAAATTTAAGTCTAATAATCATAATAATTTGTTAGGTTTGCTACTGCACAGTCATGAAAGAAAAATGATGCCCTATGCCAATAAGCTTCAGATGACTTGTGTTTGAGCTGCCCACCTGCACCAGGGCACTGGTGCTCTCTGTGCATGCTCAGCTCAGCAAATACCCACAGGACACCACATGTGTTAGCTTGGAAATTCTTTGATTAGGGGACATCTGATTGACTGTTCAGAGAGTGAAAAGGGAGAACTAGAACTGGGTGGCACCTCTCACCAGGCTGAGTTTCAGAAATATTAGCACTTATGGCAGTCATGGTGTACCCAGGAGACATCTCCAGAGCACACCTACTTTAATTCTATCTGACCATTTTCAAAATATACTTACATTATCTCTACCTAATGCTCTTCTGCCTAAATCAAGTGCACTTAGACCCATAAAGTGGAAAGAAGATACTTCTGTTTTTCATGGCCTTGGGAGTGCCAATTACTGAACAGTTCTATGGAGCCTTCAGTAACTGGGCACATATTACGAGCAGGCTGAGGCCAGGGGGTCCCGCCACAGGGCAGCTACAGGAAGGTAAGAGCTCCTTTCCCTCTGAATGCTCCATCTGCTTCCTATAAGTCACAAGACTCTCTGCCTTTCAGCATTTTTTCTTACTGGTACTGAAATGGTTTCATTACCTTGAGGGGAAGCAGCGAGGTCCAGGTATAAAGGAAGGGTGGCAAAATGGATACTGAGGAGTTCCTCCAAACAAGCTGGCTGGTTGTCCAATGGGAGCAGACACATAGGCAGGTGAGGGAATAAAAGGGGTAGCCTGGGGAAGAGCTATGCCTCTAGGAAAAACAGAAATCCCTGGGATCTCATTGTTAGAGACAGAAAACCTGCCACCAGTGCTGCTGATGTTATTTGGGTTTCTGCTGCTGAAGCTCTCAGCAAAAACGGGTGCAGGTCTCTTCAGGGAGAAATTGAGCCCAGGTGACACAAAAGCTTCTGTCTGAGCAGGTTCAGCAAAGGGCTGTGATGAAACTACAGGGTGAAGGGGCAGGGTTGGAACTGCAACAGCCACTGATGTGGTGCTTGCAGCCGTGGTCTGGAAAAGGGTCATGGGCCCAGCATGTTGAATGGAGGAAGCTGGCAGACGGATGGCAGGAGACTCACCTTCAGGAAACAAAACAGTTATTTTTCAGACATGAATACAGAGTTCTGATAAACAGCAGCATAGCAAACCACAGCATTTCTGAGTAGAGACATTTCCTCACCACCTTTCCCGACAGCTCGTCATACACCTAATGTCTATTCTGACAGATGGGTTTGGAGCCCACACATTAAAGCTTCCTTCCATAGAAACCCAGGGGCGGAAGGAAGTGGCTAATGAGTTGTGGCTATGGCTCTGGTGAGGCTGTCTTGTCCTAATAAGGCTCCAGGATGGGTTGGAGTGTCCCTTCAGCTCACAAGACCTCGCAAGTCTACTGAGCTGGAGTGAGTCAAATTTATAACAAATCTGTGCACTGAGGGGCCTAAAAACTCCCTAATCTCCAATATGGTTCCTTATTCCACCAATGAATGTACCATTAGACAATTTCACTTCAAAATGTTTTGCAGAGCACCAACTTCAATGTACACTTTCAAATCACACCTCATCAACAGGGCTGCCTTTACAGGGAAAGATTTCAAAATATATTGCATAATAATTTTCAAACATCACTAACACAGAACTTCACCAGAACAAAGCTGAGTGTTCTTTTGTTTTAATATCTCCAAGTATTACCACACAGCATAATCAGGCACTTCATTTTCTTGTCTCATTGCAAAGAAAGCAGCCCTTGTCAGGATGTCTAAAGAGGAAAATGCCATTGCCTGGATCTGAGCTGTCTGCTGTTGAAATCCACTATCTATGCACTAACAGAGCCAGAGCTCTTTCTCCATGGAATATGCAGATCACCTCTTACACTGGACTGAGGGCTCTCACACTAAACCCTATTTCACTGCCAGTGTGGAGTTCTTGTAAAAACAAAGATCCTTCCAGGGTATCTGTGAGGTGGAGACCAAACAAGGGAAAGAAGCAGCTGTAGCCTAACAGCTTAAGTAGCACGGAAGTGTTGAGTAGTAGCCACGGCTTCTCTGAGCAGCCAGTGCCAGGGCCTCACCACCCCCACAGCAAAGTTTCTTCCCAATATCTAATCTAAACCCACTCTCTTTCAGTTTGAAGCCATTCCCCCTTGCCCTGTCACTACATGCTCTTGTAAACACAAACTCTTACTGGAATAGGTAAATTCTAAATCTTAAACATAATTAACTACAGAAAACTCACAGACTGGACGTCCAATACTGTTCTTAACATTGGAGTTGACAAAAGAGTAAGTAGGTGATGAGAAGGGAAGGGTGCCAGCTGGATTTGTAGTGACAGTACTCTGGGAAGTGCCCGAAAATGCAGCAGAGCCAGGTGGTGGAGAACACTTCTTTTTGTTCGGCTGATAAACCCAACCTGTCAGAGATGAAAAAAGATGCAGACATCCAATATTTTTGATGGTTTCATAGTTTCTCTAAAGCTATGTTATCTGTAATTCTGAAGGATCTGATAAGTCCAAACCCTGCTCCTTTAGGCAATGGCAATACTCTGTTAGTTTTGGTGAGCTGGAAGTGGGGAATTTTACTGGAGATGGAAATGAAATAGAAATATTTGGGCATTGTTTAGGTGTTACCAAGTAGTAACTGCTTGTGAGACAAAGGAATACTGAACAGTGGGGAGTGATGTGGCTCAGCTGAGGAAAGCACATTAAGGAGAACATGACACTGGTACTGTGGGCTTCCAGTGTGGAAGACCATGACTATATCCTCATTGTGGTCTTTCCTCATTGCTTCCTTAACCCCTTAAGTGTCACATATGTCTGCAGGTTACAAGACATAACAGAAAATGTGACCCACTGGGAAACCTGGATAGATTGGAAGAGTATGTTTGTGTTTGCCTGACAACATTAACCAAACACTAACAGACATAACAGAGGTATTATGAATTTACACTGAGCTGCTTGGTTTCTTACACCGGTTAACTCTTAATGCAACTTTAAAGAACCATCTTTTTTTTTTTCTTTTTTTCAATGATGCAAAAAAAGAGGGAGAGTGATGCTCTTTTCCTTGTTTATGACAGATTAGACAGGATCACGAAGAAGCAGCATTATGACAACAGAGAGAAAGGATCATAACACCTGATATCTCAATGGCTTTTAAAAAATCTTTTAAGTATTTATGCTCTGTTATCTTCTGGATCAATGAATTTGTTAAGGGCACAAATTTTAACACTTGACAAGAGGCTGAGAAACAACATTTTCCACACCATTATTTGGGAACCTCAAGCCTACACGCTGAAGAATCCCACAGAATACAATGCTGTTTGTGCTTCCTGTGACATTTCCCTCTCCTGCATTTAAGGAATGGACAAATGTGTCACCACAGGCCACCTGGGCATCTAGAGCAAGGAAACTGATGCAACAGGCCATGCTCACAACAATCTCACTCTCTGGCCATTAGACTACTAAAGCATTTAAAAGAGCTGCTGTAGCTGTGGTGGTCTAAACCCCCATCATTTTGGATGCTTTAAAAAATTCATAGTTTCAAGCACACAGAAGGATTGTGTGCTTGAAATATTTGTAATCTTTTTTCTATCTCTATTACTTCCTATAATGCAAGAGATTGATCTTCCAAAAAGTCTTTCACTTCTACAACATTCAGGTAAATAAATAAGATGTTTACCAGGAAATTCCTCCCTGTGCCTCAGTTTTATTTTGTTAGCCTCCTCGTAATACGGCTGCTTCTGCTCTTCAGTGAGTTTGCTCCACTCCAGGCCGAGCTGAACACTGATCTCTGCATTGTTGGCACCTGGGTTGGCTTTGGCCACAGCAGCTCGGTGGATTCGGGCCCACACCATGAAGGCATTCATGGGGCGCTTCACACGGCCACTCTTGGTCTTGCTGAAGGGAGTGTCTGGCATCCCTGTGCAACAAGGCAAGGAAAGATCATCATCTTCCAGGGAATACAGCAGGCCACACTCAGTATTACATCCAGAGGATATCTGGCAACAGCACCGCTGGAGCTTTGGAACAGATGAAACTCAGTGCACACTTGGGAGAGCAGTTCCCATGAAATAACTAAAGCTGAGTATCCTGCACTGCCCTTCGCTGAGTCACTGCACAAGCAATCAGTTACCTGGCTTTTGTTACATATAATTTAAAAAAAAAAAAAAAAAGAAGAAAGAAATAGGGACTGCTACTACACTAGTTTGGATTTCAGTTGGCTAGTTTTCTTTATAAACTAAACGTTGTATATATAGCACAGACTACACCACAACAAATCTGTTATCACCACCAGAACTATGTATCCAAATCCCTACAGATGCAGGAACTAGTACTAAGAACGCTACGGCTGCCTAGTCCCACCCCCATGCAGTCCCTGCCTTCTCAACCGAAGTTGTTGCTGTTTTGGGTTTAGGCTTGGGTTTTGTTGTGTTGGTTGTCTTTTTTTTTCTTTTCTTGGACTGGGACACTCATTTTGTTGGAGGAACCTGTGTTCCCAAATGATTGTTACATGATACCCGGCTTTGGCTCTTTGTAAACACAGACTGCATTTAAACTGAGCTGGAAAAATAATGAATCCTCAGGCCCCTTGAAACTGATCCGTAAGCAAGCAATTCCTTCTCTGGAAAAGGTTTAGAAATTAACTCTTTCTCATCATCAATAAAGGGAAAAAGTCTTTAAGACCTTACTTAAGTAATTAATTTTGAAAACCTAGATATTAAAAAAAAAAAGCTTCTAATCCAGATGTTTCAAAATGCTCTTCATTTAACGTGTCCACATTTTCTCAGAGAGGTGTACAAGTACTTTATAGCTTTAAAAATCAAGCAGATTCCTGACCTTAAAACTGCAATCATAACTCAGTGTAATTCTTAACGCTGTCCTAAGTGGTTTCATGCAGGTGTGACAAAAAGTGCAAGGTGACAAAACTGCATTGATTGTAACAAACCACTACAGAACTCTGTGCTCCGGTGCTTTTGTGTCTTACGCTGTGCGAGAGAGTTGTGCTAAACCCAGCCAGTGCAAAGGGATGATTCTCTAACATGACCTTTCCACTTGTGTTCTCCTGCCTGATAACCTGTCACCTGTGTGCCACCTTGCAAGCTCTCTGACCGTAATACCTGAATCCGAGGGCAGGACTGTGAGGGGAACGTTTTTTGTTTCAATCTTTGGACGCTGCAGTAGAGGCTGCAATTGAACTTGCACTTGTTTTACCGGCACTGGAGTCACATGCATCAGCTGCGAGGGCAGAGGGCCTTGGAGCTGTACGTGAGACCTGGAAGGTAAAGACTGAAACAAGACCGGGATATTCTGATCTTGAGGAGGGTTCCCATGCTCGCACAGGGATGCAGTGGGGGCATCGCTCTTCTCCACCTTCACCGGGCGGGCCTCAAAGGCCACGCTGGGTCGCTCCGCTTGGACAGCAGCTCTTCTCCAGGCCTTATTCCCACTTTGCTCCAGGACCTTCTCCTCATTCTGGCGGTCACCGCTGCCCCTTTCAGGGTCCCTTTCTCTCCTGATGGCAGCCCGGGCCTCCTTCTCAACCGCCGTCGGAGCCGAGATGCACCTGCTCTTCTTCGCTGCTCCTTCGCTGTGCCCGGGCCGGCTCGGGTGCTCCTGCACTTGGACGCGCAGCCCTCCGAGGGGGCCCATGACCTCCCTGTGCCTGGGGGGCGACACGGGGCTCGCCCGGGCGCGGAAGCGGCAGTGCCGGACCCTGCGCTCCATCGCTCCGCCGCCGCTTCTCGGCCGCCGCCACCGTTGCGCCAACGCTCCCCGCGGCCCCGCGCCGCCGGCGCGCACCGAACCCGCATCCCGTACCAACCGCGGGGCGCGCACCGAGCCCCAGCCCCGCCAGCTCGNTGCTCGGCGCGCACGAACCGGGGCGCACGGACCCCCAAACGCGGCTCCGCACACCGCGGCCGCCATGGACACCGTTGCCGGAGCGAGCCCGCGCTCCGCCCGCCGGCTCCGCCCACCCTCCGCCGGCACCACCGAGCGCTGCTCCGGGCGGCCCAGAAGGGCTCGGCGCCGCTCTTTCCGCTTCCGCGGCGGTCATGCTGCGCTGCTGCCGGGCGGCCATCGCTGCCGGCTGCGCTGCCAGCTCCCCGCGCTGCTGCCGCGGCCTAGCTATGGCCAAGAGCAAGTTCGAGTACGTGCGGGACTTCGAGGCGGACGACACGGTCCTGCCCAACTGCTGGATCGTGGTGCGGCTGGACGGCCGCAATTTCCACAGGTGCGGGCAGGGCCGGTGAGGGCGCGGGTTGGGAGCGCTGGTCCGGAGGAGGTCCTGGGTGGTGCCCTGGTTGCTCTAACTCCGCACCTGCCCGGCCTATGTGAGTCCTGCCGGTGCGGGGTTAGAGATCCTCCCGGCCCCAGCGAACCTTCACTCGGCCTCTCCGGGGCAGGGAATTGCCGCTGGGATTTTTTTTTCACGGGCTGCTTCAGGGCTGGGTGTTAGGAAATGGTTCCAGTGCCTTGAATGTGCTGGGGAGGGACAGCACTGCTATACAGGGATGCGTATTGGTGTTTGGAGTCAGTGTCTGTGTGGCATTCACCTTCCCTCGGGATAAATGGGGCACAGTTCCCTCGGCTGGTAGATGACACAGGTTCTTGCTGGGGTATGGTCTCTGGTTTTGGTAAAGATCTCGAGTTTTGCTAAGTTTATTGATAATGTTGCCCTTATTGGATTGAGTATTAAAGACACCCTGTGAGAAAGGGGGTTTACAAAAAGTAAATGTATCTGTTATCCAATTCCAATTAAAATACTTAAACCAGTTGCTTTGAAAGACTGGTTAGGGTCAGATACTGGTGGGAAAGATAATGGGTTACTCAGAGTGGATAATGAGGATTTTTGTTACTGCTTTTCATACCTGGAGGGAATTATTTTGTCAGTGTTGACAGGATACTGGAAATCAATATTCATATAAAGCAAATATGAGGAAAATGAATGGGTTAGCATTTTAGCAGCTTTTTAAGGGAATCTTATGCAACCATTTTTGCTTTGAAGGTTTTCTGAGCAGCATGAATTCAAAAAGCCAAATGATGACCGAGCTCTGCAGCTGATGACCAAGTGTGCTCAGACAGTGATGCAAGAACTGGAGGATATTGCTATTGCTTATGGACAGAGTGATGAATATAGTTTTGTTTTCAAAAAGAAGAGCAGGTGGTTTAAAAGAAGAGCAAGGTAACAGCTGTTTTGATACTGAAGTGAACTTGTTTTTAACTTCTCTCTGTAATTCTTGAGATTTGCCTTTACCTACACACAAAGGTTAGGAGGAGGGCTGGTGCTTACACTGCAGTTAATTCAGCTTTTTCATGTGGATTCTTTACATGTGGTCTTTCATGAAAATATGTTCAATAATACAGAGTTAAAAAAGTTATGCAAGCAACTTATTATATAAACAATCAAAACATTATAAGCAGCCATTCTTTTAAGAAAATGTTACAATTCTCAGTACCTCTGTCTTGTCTCACAAAAGTCTTTGTGCAATTGCTCATCTGTTTGGCCATTATTTAAAAAATGCTGCTCTCCACTATAACTGTCACTACTGATACCTCAGCTAACTACAGATATATAATCACACTCATGTATTTATTTCTTTTTTTCTCTTGTTCTGTGTTTGCAAGTAAGTTCATGACTCATGTGGTCTCCCAGTTTTCCTCAAGTTATGTGTTCTATTGGAAGGATTATTTTAAGGACCAGCAGCTTCTATACCCACCAGGATTTGATGGACGAATTGTGTTGTATCCCAGCAACCAGAATTTGAAGGACTACCTCAGCTGGAGGCAAGCAGATTGTAAGTGTTCCTAGAAAACAGAGATTTGTTCAGTTGAGTTCACTCCCTCTGAACAAAAACGCCCTTTCTGCCAGTGTATTTATATATATAGTTGTTAGTGAAAGAACAGCAGGCAGGGTGGTAGTTTTCAATAATATTACAGTTGTTCTGGGCTTTGTATGGCTCCAGAAATACTGGCTGAAATTTGGAGTGTTCAGGCTGCAGCTACATTTGTTGCATCCTGAGAGTGAGTTCAGCACAGGTAATATTAGAACTGCTAATAGAATTAATAAATTAATTATGCTGTTCAGAGTTGGCTTAGCCAAGGTACTCTTTAATGAAGAGATGTGAATATTCAAATTCACAGCAGGTAGCAGTCGAAAGTGCTGAGTATTCCATGTTAGAACAGACCACTGGATTTATCTCTAGACCTTTGTCAGTGCCTAGTCCCTGTTGTCAAATGAAAATAATTTTCATTATACATAACACCCTTCAGCCTCTGCTCTGCCCTTTTCAGTTATAATGAAATTTGTCTTCTAGTCATGATATGCAGTATCTTAAAAATGGATTATAAACATTGTATGTTCTTTAGAAACTGATTATATTAATTCCCCATTACTCCTTGCCGTTTCTTGGGTACAACTCTGGAAATACAGCTATTTTTTTTCTAAGTAGTCGCTCAGATTGGGTAAATAATCTTCCTCACACTCATTTCTATGTTTTCTCTAGGCCATATTAATAACCTTTATAATACAGTGTTCTGGATGCTTGTACAGCGAAGTGGTTTGACACCAGTGCAAGCTCAGGAGAGGCTCCGGGTAAGAGGCTGCTGAAGTCATGTTTTTTTTACTGCTAAAAATGAAATTCTAAGATTTGCAAAGTGTCTTGCCTGCCCAGGAGCCCTGGCTGGCTTGTCTGTTCTTACTGTAATAATTTTGTGGGTGTAGATTCAACAATTTCTTGAATTGCACAGATGTTAATACTACTAACTTCTGTTAATACCAAATAATGTATTCTTGGTCAAGTATTAGCAGGCTTTTATGTTCTTAATTAGCAAGTTCAGAAATCTTAGAAATGTCATATAAAATATCCAAACACACAAGGAACAATGGCAGAATTCAGGTCCTATAGATTGCCAGTCCCTTCTGTTGTGTTTCATCCCCTTGTGCAGACTTTAGCAGATTATTCCTGTTTTCTTCTGAAGTCTCTTGATTGTCTTCTCTTTGCCTTGAAAATATAATAAAAACCCTCTCAGTTTTAATACTCATTTGGCAGTTGGAATTAATTCCTCTGTTGAGAGAAGGAATTAAACCTTGCGACTTAAAGGTGAAACACCTTTACAAATGTCAGTCTTGCTTCCAATATTCACCCCTCCTCTACCCTAGTGATACAGTTTGTTTGTTTTCTCTAAGAGTATTTTTCTTTTCCTTGCCTCTCAGGGAACTTTGGCTGGAGACAAGAATGAAATCTTATTTTCTGAATTCAACATCAACTACAACAATGAACCTTTGATGTATAGAAAAGGAACTGTCCTAATATGGCAGAAGGTAAAAACCCATATTGCCACTTGCTTTGGGCTCATGTTTTAAATGGTTACACTGTGGCAGACAGACTGCACTGTAAGAACACCACACGCATCTCCAATGTATGTCTAGGAATAAATATATTTTAAATTAGCTATATTTGCTATATAATGATGCGTAAGATGACTCATTGTTTTGGAGATATTTTCGAGAACTGTTTCTATGGGCATAATATAAAAACCATTCTCTGAAGTCTGGCATAGATACAAATGATGACCATTGAGATGAAACATGTATCAGCAGGTGACAATGTGTGTATCATTGGGGCCAGGCCCTTCCCAGGATTAGGTCCCAGGTATATCCACAGAAAAGGAATTACAAACTTCGGTTCAATAAGGTAGCTCAGCTCATAGTTTGCTTACTCCTTTTCTACTTTAGGGTAACTTGGAAATGTTCATTATTCTAGGATTGCGCTATTGATTTAGTGGGAGAAATTCCCGTCCTGTGGTTTTTTTATTAGTTTGATTTTTTTTTTTAATTAGAATTCTTGAATCCCCTCTGGACCCTTATATGTCTGCTAATGTGCCAACTGTATTTTCAGGTTAATGAAGTCATCACTAAGAAAATAAAACTGCCAAAGGAAGAAGAAGAAAAGGAAGTGGAAGTGACCCGGACTAAGACTAAAGTTGTTCCCCTGCACTGTGACATCATTGGGGACCAGTTCTGGGAGGAATATCCTGAGATTCTGGCTGAGGATAGTTGATATCTCTGATGAGTATAACTGGTAGTTTATGTTTTGCTCTGCTTGTGTTGTTGGCAAACGAGGAATACGAATGGTGGCTGGCAGAGTTTGACCTGTAACCCTCTTCAGCAGCTACACTGGCTTTAGCATTGTTGCTGCCTAAAAAGAAGACACTGGTGCTGTCTGACATACAAGGATATGCACATATGGAAAGCTAAAATCATACTATATTTAAACGTTAAGAACTCATCATGAATTAAGACTGTTCCTGCCTTGTACATGTGTATTTGTAAAAAAAGTATGCAGAAATTTCTTGTATTTCTATAGAGACCACGAGGTATTTTATTGAACTGCTCAACTATAAAAAAGCTTGCATATTTGACCAGAAAATTTTTATTTTGATTTTTGTTTTCAACTGAGATGGACTAGAATACTTCAGTTGGGATTTTGTATTAAATTTCAAGGCTGGTGCGTTTAGTCAGATGAGTGACAAACTGTTCAACTGCCTGATGGCTGAAAGAAAATGGAGTAGCCCAGCAGTTTTCTATGGTTGATTTTAAAAGTTTTTGTCAGATGTACAGGATTTTTATACTTTTAAAAAATAAAAATAATAGTATCTTCGCTGTGTTTTATCATGTGGCCTTTCTTATTCCTGGGACTTATACTATTAAGTGGTGAAAGTTCCAAACAATGAAGTTAATAATAAAGATACTGTACAGACTGGAATTCTGTTAGGACATGGAAAGATATCTTTTCTCATATTCTATGACCTGGGAATTCACCTGTCTCCTATTGTGCACAACACATCATATTTAAAAAAAAAAAATACAGTCAAAACAGCAGAACATTCCAGGTGCCTGCAAAGAGGGAGCCAACAATTTGTGCTGCTGTTTTCTGATCTCCCTGGGAATGACACAGACAGACCAGTGCTGGCAATCCATGTTTGTTAGAGGGAAGAGAGGAGTGTGTGTTGCCTCGTCTGTGCACAGTTCTGTTCAGTTCTTTAACTGTCAGTTAAGACCCTTTGTCAGAATCAGCCTCTCAGAACAGAAATATTTCTGCTAATGGATAGGGGCTTGTCCCAGCGTAACTGGAATTTGAGGGAAATAACGTATTTCAGTGTAGAAATACACCTTTAATGATAGGTGTTGATAAGGCTATTATTGCTTCTAACCAAGATGGTTTCAAAAACGTGGTCCCAGAACAGTAACTGGGCCAGCTGTTGCTAACAAAGAGATGGGCAGCAGTTGGGACTGGCCATAAAAAGGATCAGATATGACTGATGAAGGTCACAGTACTGAGTTAGATTCCTGTGAATTCTCTTATCAGCCTATGTTTCCCCATCCTGCAGAACTTAACACATTTAGGGCCATGTGCCTTTTGGTGTTTTTTGTTTTTAAAAAAAAACCCCACTGACCAGGTAGTGATATAAGCTCCAGCTTTGCAGGTTCTTCCTGAGACTAAGCAATGAATCTGGGTGTTTCTAATAGCACAGGGCTTCTGCCCTACTTCTCTCTACTAGTTAAGTACATGCAATGAGATAATGTATTTCATTTTTAGTTTGTAGAAATTGTGGGCTGCGTGATTCTTAGGAAGAGGATGTGGGTGACTGTGACATGATTCCAGATTAATCATTGCACCAGTCATTTACCCATAAGAACTTTCTATCTGTCTGTTGGTTTTTTATCTTCTAACACAAATGCGATTTACTTGACTTTGAAATTCCATGTTACTGCTTGGTGCCTGACTTTGGACATTACATACAAAGCAACTGTTCCAGAACTGGTAACAGCTGGATTTACTCAGATTGGTAACAGATGAAAGATTAAAAAAATTATTTGGCAGCCATGATTTATGTTTGGAAAGTATTATATAGGTTTTTTATTTTATATATTATGGCTGCCTGATACATTCTACCATATCTCTATGTATGTACATTGTGTGTGTGTATAAAAAATGGGTCTGTATTAGGTCATGGTGTTTTCTTATTAACTCATTCTTACAATAATATGGAATAAGTCAACATAGCTGTTCACATACGGATGCAGACTTTGGAACCAAGATACGGATTCTCTGTAGAACCACAGCCTTTAATTTGTATTATATAGGTGCTAGAGAAAGAAACTCCATGTGGTATCCTCATGCATAAAGTCTCCATATATATGACTCCATAGCTGTAGGGGAAAATAACTANCATGCTAGGGAAAGAAACTCCATGTGGTATCGTCGTGCATAGCTGTAGGGGAAAATAACTATTCCCAAGGCTCAAGCAGCAGCCTGGTGTTGGTGGCACACACAACACACAGTATTTCTGTAGCTGCAGGAGTCCTGTACTGTGACCCAGTGAAGAAAGAGGTGTTTCCTCTGAAACTGGTGAACAACCTATGGCTGATGTATTGCTGTAACAAGAAGCATTAAAGATACGGAAATCGTTATGAAACATTAATGGAGGTGGTGAATCATTATGGTAAAACCTTTCTGCATTGTTAATAGTGTTTCCTCAGTGAAATGACTCTGCCCTGTGTATCCGTTTATGCATTGAAATGCAAATTAAATTGCAACTACCTGCTGCCCGGGCGGCATTTCATGGCCTGGGGCAAGGGGGGTTTGGTCCCCGATCCAGGGACCATCCCCAGGGTGGGCTGCAGAGGGAGGATTGCACGAGTGGGGAGTAACTGAAGCTAATCACAGATTTGTTAGGGTTGGAAGGGACTTCTGGAGCTCATTCAGCCCAATCCTCTTGCCAGGGCAGAGACACCTGGAGCAGGTTATCCAGGAACGCGTTCAGGTGGGTTTGGGATGTCTCCAGAGAGGGAGACTCCACGCCCTCCCTGGGCAGCTGTTCCAGTGCTCTGCCACCCTCAACGTAAAGAAGTTCTTCCTCATGTTGAAGTGAAATCTCCTGTGTTTTAGTTTATGTGCACTGCTCGTCCTGCCACCGGGAAGAGTTTGGCATCACCCTTTTGAGTCTTTAGGCTAAGCAGGTCCTACTCCCGCACCCTCTCTCATAAAAGAAAGAGAGATGCTCCAGACCCTTCTTCTATCTTTGCGGCCTCTGCTGGACGCTCTCCGGCAGCTCCTTATCTCTTGTCCCGCGGTGCGGGATGGAGCAGGGAGGTGTGGGGGCTGTGCGGGATGGAGCAGGGAGGTGCGGGTGCTGTGCCCGGGTACCCGCGGTGCGGGATGGAGCAGGGATGTGTCCGATGAAGCAGGGATGTGTCCGTGCTGTGCCCGGGTACCCGCGGCCCCTCCCGGGCCCCTCCCGCCCCGGCGGCCGCTCCGCCCTCAGGCCCGCGGCGTTGCGCGGCAGCGCCCCCTGGCGGCGGCATTGGGC